>OZ024908.1:80842154-81442154 GCA_964017125.1 Flabesymbios commensalis | reverse complement strand
TCTCTGTAATCAGCGTGGTGCTTTCTGGGTACAGATGTATCTCGCTACACAGTGGACTGCTCCTTTAACTATTCTGCTCCGAATAGATTCAGGATAGGAATTTGCCGAATAAATTCCTCACAAAAATAACCAGGTTACGAAATGCGGTTCTTCCGTAAACATTACACAGTAGCTTTGATACTATGCTATAGTGAATATGACTAACCAGCACAACGGCTGTGTTCAAACTTTATTTGTGGTAATGTCCATGCACAAGTATAAGTATGAATCATTATATTACAACATATACGCAGTACACCACAACAGTAGATTAGACCATAGTGGCATTAAATGTACACAAATAAAAGTCTAAGACACTTATTTTCAGTTGGTTATTGCAATACAAAAATGAGAGAAACTACAACTTAGTAGCCACATCCCAGCAGAAACAAGACGTTGAATCAATGCTGGTTCAACGTTGAGCCAGCACAACAATCTCTGTGATGTTGCCCTAGTTTTGCCCTAGGGCTGAACCAAAATGTCATGTTACGTTGGGTTGTAACATGGTGTTATTTTACCATGCGTCATGTTACCATGGTGACATGTTACCATAGTACAATGTTACCAAAGTGTAATATTACCATGGTGTCATGTTACCATGGTGTCATGTTATCATGGTTTCATATCAACATGGTGCCACGTTACCATGGTGTCATGTTACCATGGTCTATTTTTACCATGGTGTCATATCACCATGGTGTCACGTATCCATGGTGTCATGTTACTATGGTGTCATGTTACCATAGTGTCATATCACCATGATGTCACGCTACCATGGTATCATGTTACCATGGTGTATTGTTACCATGGTGTCATATTGCCATGGTGTCACGTTACCATGGTGTCTTGTTATGTTACCATGGTGTAATGTTACCATGGCGTCCTGTTACAATGGTGTCTTGTTACCATGGTGTCGTGTTACTCATGGAAGTAGCAGAGGTAATTCGCCTTACAGGACCTGGTTACCTCGTCAAACCACTTGCCCTTTCCGCACCTCTTCACCACCTGGTCCAGGCATCTCACGTACTTCTTACAGTCACCACTACACAGCAGGTAGTTCCTGGTGTCAGGGCAGTCGTCAGCACTATCCAGACACATAGCTGTGAACAACAAAAATAATATGCCAGATTACTGTTCGTGGTTGTGAAGAGGGGTGGAGGAAAGTCGTATCTCGAGAAATGTTAGTAAGTGATTCATCACTTGGTGTCACTATATTTTTTGTAAATGATTTGTGTTTCACTGGTGTAGATATCACTGATTCTGTGTATTTCAAATGTAGCGCCATGGTTGATTATGTGCGTGTAAAATCTAATCATTGATGGCTGATTATTTTGTTATTTTGCGTGATTTCAGATGTAGCCATAGCTACATATAGCATAAAGCAAGTATGTGTATACATATATATAGTTGGTATACAAAGTTGATTAATTGAGTGTAAATGCAGCCATAGTGTGTATTTTGTTATGTATGTTCAAATAATTATGGCAATATCTGATTTGTGTAATGCATGGCTGATCAATGTCGCGCGATTTAAAATATAACCATAAAGGCTAATTTATTCTGAAATGTGTTTAATTCAAATAAACAATTTGAAGTAATATTTTAATTTGCTACTCTTTAAATAGAAAGTATTTTTAAGAGGATGAAGACACTTGCACGAGAGGGTATTATTTCGCTATGTTGTTCTATTCGGTTAAAAGGAGGTTTTACACATCCAACCCAGCAGATGATTAATCAATATTGGTATAACATTGGTCCACCATCCACGGGTTACGACGTTGGACCTACGCTAAGCCAATATTGATTCAACATATTGTGTCTGCTGGGAAGTTATCAATTTTAAATTTTCACACACTTGACATTCACGCCATCCACAACTTCAACAGTGTACAAATTACGCAGACGTGTAAGCTACATTCAAATAGAATACATTTTGGTGTAGGGCTACTCACGAGGTGGCGTGGTTGTCGGGGCTGGCGTCGTCTGCCTCATTTCCATCATGTCGTCCGCCATTTTGTTGTTGCATCCGGGCTTTCTGCGTTCGTCACAGAAACACACAGATGAATCGGTGTACGTGAAATTAGCGTCCTGGAAAAGTGCGGATATCACCGGGTCGTGTAGGTCGCCATGGTAACACTGATCCAGCTCAGCCTCCGCAATCAGAGACTGTGGTACACAACCACGTGCAAACACACTGACAGGAAGCAATGTGACATCTATAATAGAATAAAACATGTACCTGTAAATACAACCACGTGCAAACACACTGACAGGCAGCAATGTGACATCTATAATAGAAACAAACATGTACATTCAAATACAGCCATGTACAAACACCCCACATGCAGCGATGTGACATCTAGAATAAAAAAAACCATGTACATATAAATACAACCACGTGCTAAATACATTGACAGGCAGCAATGTGACATCTATAATAGAAAAAAACCATGTACATATAAATACAACCACGTGCAAAATACATTGACAGGCAGCAATGTGACGTCTATAATAGAAAAAAGCATGTACATATAAATACACACACGTGCAAACACACTGACAGGCAGCAATGTATCATCTATAATAGAAAAAACATGTACATAATACAACCACGAGCAAGCACACTGACAGGCAGCAATGTGACAAATACAATAGAAAAAAACATGTACATATAAATACAACCACAAGCAAACACACTGACAGGCAGCAATGTGACATCTATAATAGAAAAACATGTACATATAAATAAAAACACGTGTAAACACACAGACAGGCAGCAAGGTGACATCTAGAACAGAAAAAACATATACATATAAATACAACTACATGTAAAATATTTTTGCCTCAGACCCATAACATACCTACTAGTATTTAAATGAAGCGGAAAGAGCTGACTAAGATTATTGTGATGTTTTCAAATTGAAGATACCCTTTGGTCTCCATGGATTATACAAACATATTTTGTAAGGTTTATGATATCTATCCTATATTCACACATAACAGCACTTTTAATTCATACTTCAAGAAATTGCACATGTTAAGGTTTAATGTAGGCAATGTACAAATAAAAAGTAAAACTATTATATGATAAATCATACAATGTATGCTTATAAAATAGCAAACACTTGTCGTTAAAGAAATGAACATATCGAGCTTTATAGCCTGGTGTAGGCATTGTTATAACGTCAAATCTAAGAATATATGCTTATTTGTATAAGTTTGAGCAACTAATCAAGCTAATTCTATTCTCTCAGCTCATATTTTGATCATGATAGATTTGGTTCCGCCATCAGGTTATTTGAAGCGTTGTTTAAAGATAAGTCCAATGATTGATAATTGATACTTACCACCAAAGTGTGTAGTGTTGATTTGAACAGATGCACATACTTCGCCATCCTGACACATGACGGGTTCATAACTGGCTGGATCAGTAACACAAGCGATGTCAGGATCTGTGAGGTGAGCCTTCAGTTGCTGCTTCAGCGCCTTCTGTTTCACTTCACTGAGTACCCCTGTACACTGTACACACATGGGAGCAGTTGGCAGGGCTGTAGAGTAAACCGATAATATTTATAGAACCAATCAATCAAAATAGTCAACCAGTAACCAATAACTTTTGATTACAACTGACGAATTTATTCAAAATTTTGAAGGCAAGACACAAGCAGATGTTGTTGTCCTAGATTTTAGTAATAGTAGGATTCAAAACCATGATTCCGTGACCAACCTTCTGCAAGTAAGGTTTGACGGTTGTTTTAGGTAGCTTAAGGTATTTGTAAAAAAATAAGCTCCTACGCCTCTTTTGAAAAGGCGGGCGGAATTTTCCAGAGCGCAAAAGCTAAAATGGCCGCTATCGGTCACGGTGAAAAGCAATAATTCACGTATTTCATCCATTCGTTTCCCAGTGGAACTCATTTTTTAATGCATTTATGTGGGAAATGAATTTATTGGGGTCATAGTAGTACTATTTACCATATAAGTGTAAAAATATAAGATTTATGTCCCCAAAATAGGAAAACGGGCCAGCAGCGGGTTGCAATCCATTAGAAACTTTTGATCCGGCTGACCATGATAGCGTGTAGGAAACTCTTTGCAGCACTAGTTAGGAGAGGTTACTCGAAACGTTTTTTGCGAAAGATTTAGGATAAAACCTTGTATGAATTGAGGAAAAACCCGAACAAGGGATCTTCTCAAAGATGCACTACTAGAAACTGTAAATTATGTTCGACGCAAGTAGTTATAGAGAGTGGTAAGACCATGGGGGGCGTACTGAATGCCGGGAATTAAATTCAAATTCCCACCACACAAAATTTTGATTCAACTAACCGTATTTACTGTATAGTTTGTTCAAAATGCAATAAATTATATGTGGGGGGAACTGGGATCTCCTTCAGAAAAAGGATAAACATACATCGTTCGGATGTACGCCTTAAGAAGGACACAGCAGCTGCCACACACTTTAACTCCGGGAGCTGCAGGGTGACCCATCTGAGAGTGTTGTATCTTGAAGTATTGAAGAATACAGGAGACATAACTCTAAATAAGATTGGGCGACTTGAAGCGGAAAGGAAGTGGCAATTAGCCATGAAAACGTATTCTCGGCTTAAATACTGTACCTTCCCCTAAGGATAGTGGCGTCACCCCCTTTGTTATTACCTACTCTGCAACTGCGGTGGAGGCAGCTAAATTAGTGAAGACTTTCTTCAATCAACTTAAAGCGAAACATCCAAACATCCTGTATAAACGGTGTGTAACAGCATTTAAAAGGGGACAAAATCTACGTGATCTCTTGGTGAGAAGTAGATTGGGGAAAGCCCCACTGGACAACACAACGGTTACCGGATCCGACTCAAGTCAGGATCTGACTACATTAGTAAATGCATTAGATGAGGTATAATTTATATCAATTAGTATGATTGTTTTCCTTTTTATAAATCAGGCTATACTTCTCCTCGGTCAGTGCACTAGGTTGGGAACATGGAAAGGCGTGCCCTTGAAGGGGGTATGATGAGAGTACGGTTGACAGGTTGATACGGGGTTTTGTGGGGAACCAGTTACTGGAACCCTTACCCGTCCCAAACCATGGACCCTAACTCTCACCCAGACCACAAAACCAACCAACCAACCAACCAACCAACCAACCAACCAACCAACCAACCAACCAACCAACCAACCAACCAACCAACCAACCAACCAACCAACCAACCAGCCAACCAACCAACCAACCAACCAACCAACCAACCAACCAAAAAACAAATAGCCAACCAACCAACTAGCCAAATAACCGATCGACTACATTACAAATCAAACCGCAAACTAAAAAACAACCAACCACACATATCACATCACTTTCCAACCTACCAATCAACTGGCCAGACTGTCTGCCTTTCTGACTGTCAGCGGGTCGGGCAATAAATCAAGTAAGAAAACGATCAGTCATATTTTTATCAAGGCGTTTGAAACAATGGTGATGGTTAGTTACCTTCTAGTAGTTTTATGTATTTTTTATCAGGATAAACAAACAATACGTCATAGGCCTATTATATTCTTGCTGTATGAATCATGACATTACATACTTGTTGTGTGGATCGTACATGTATGTGCTGTATGCATCACGTCATTATACATACGTGTTGTATGGACAATCACATTATATACTTGTTGTGTGGATCATTCCATTATATATGTGTTGTATGGATTATTGCATTATGTACGTCTGTTGTGTGTATACCCAGCAAGCACGATGCGTTGACCAGATGTTTTGTTAATGTTGGGCCAGCATCGAAGACGGTGGGCCAACATTGACACAACATTGGGTCAATTTTTCGTGTTTGCTGAGTATGATGTCATTACAGACATCTTGTACGGATCATGATAATACATACGTGTTGTGTGAACCATATTATTACAGAGGTTTCCATCACAGAAGCAGATTCCACCTTCGATCTTCGCCAGTTTGACCTCTGAACCAAACATAGACATCAGACTCTCTTTGTGATCTTTGGCCAGGTAGCATTCGTCCATGGTGATGTTACCCACAGTAGCACATCCTCTCAAGACGACAGAGGCGTCACTTAAACGTCGCAAACCTACAACCAAAGTAGGAATGCAGGAACGAATAGGGTTGTATGCCACATTTATGCACATTAAGCAGTGTCATCTCCTTCATCTCACCATCCCAAGGTTTTACTCTTGGCTCAGATTACCCTATATTAGATCATTAGGATGGTGAGATGAATGTGATGACACTGCTCTCCAGACACAGGATTTGCAATTTGAGCCATTTTCGGTCTGAGGCCAAGGTGTCACGGAGGCTCCCAACAATACTGAATCTCTACTAGTGAGCGGCGGGGAAGAAACATTTGTTTATTTCAATACAGTCAATGTAAGCGCCAAAACATTTGCATAGTGTTTGTACAATGCTGGACCAACGTCGAAAACTAAGCACGTCTATATATAGTCGTTTTTAATCCGTTGTATTAACCGATTACCTCTCTGCTCTTGGGAACGAAACGAATGTTTCACAGCAAACACAACCTTTGCATAGCATTTTCATAATGTTGGAACAACATCGAAGACGTTGGACCGACGTTGTACCGATGTTATACAAATGTTTTGTGTTTGCTGGGTTAACATCAAGATTTGCAAAGGTTTGATCTCAATTTAAACAAATATGTGTAATTTTCACCCACTTGAAGTTGTGGGTCGCATTATATGTATATTTCAATGTAGAGCTTTTTTTCAAAAAAATTAAGGGGTAGAGCATTCTTATTATGTGAAATATAAAGTAATTTTACCAGACTGATCATGGTTGAGATTCAAATGTAAGTGATGCATTATCAGATATGGCGTCATTATTTTCTCACTAATCTTGGTAATAATTACCGTGAAACAGTTATATATCCTTGTTTTAAATTATCATCAGGTTGCCAGCTGTTTTGTACACTTTAACTCTTTCAAGTCTGAATTTATCACACACAGTCATCTTCATCCACTACAAGCCGTGAATTGTTATCGCAATTCATGACTTGTAGCGGATGAAGATGACTTGAAGTGGGTGGCAAATGAAAGAAGTTATTATTGTTATTATTAAACAGTTCCATGACAATGTTCGTCCTAGGAAATTAAGTCATTATCGAGAGATGCAAAATGATGAATTGATGCATCGTGAAGATTTAAAGGGCTCAGCGCTCATAAAATTCCTATGAAATGATAATAACAACTTTCAAAATATTTATTTTTGACACATTAAGGCGAGCCTATCAGAAATATTAGATGAATGTATTAACTTTGAGCTGTCTATGTTTTCTTAATCTATTTATTAGGCTTTATATACACACATATAATATGAAAGACTTAGAGGTGAATTGATCCAAGTCCGCATTTTCTCATTTTCCTATAGAAGACTTTAAAGTTAAAATCAATTAACAAAATTATATATTTCGTTTTTAATTTTTAATTTTTTAATCCTCCTTTGTTACGCCAATAAGTAGAAGCATAATGGGAAGGTAAGTACTGGAATTTAATATTCACTCCTATTGGCAGATATTTAGTTATTAATGTCGTGAAAAAACATTTCTGGCAATTTTTATGTCATTTTATAGCATAAATAAAAGTTTGTAATTTAAAAATATCAATTGATACTTCTATAACATTTCAACTGCCATTTTCCGTATATCTCAGAGGTAAACTGATCCAAGTCAAAATGTCCCTATATAAACTGATGGACTTGGATCACTTTACCATTTAGGAAAAGTATTAATTTTGAAAGTGAAAAAATATATTATAATGATTAATAATTTTTAACGAATAGCTTAGATACTTTAGTGTATTATTTCCTATGTATTTAACTTTCCAAAACTGACATAAACAGAAAAAAATCGAATTTTAGACTTTGATCACTCTCTGAGCCATTTTTATAATATTGTACAAATATGCAATTGTAAATAAAATTGTGTACATTGCAATGTCAAATACAGGTGACCAGCACCCTTACTATGTTTGACATCCAGGATAAAATTGTATATACACTTGAATTCAAGTTGTAAAGTATCCTTTTTATATACACATTATATAAAATTTGTTTTCCGCTCCAAAACCAGAGATGAAAAAGCTACATATTATTATAAAAAGTAGCTTTATATGTTATAAAAACATATAAAGCTCCTGATGTATGTATTAAGACATTATAATTACACGTGTCCCCAGCAGAAATGATAAATAAACCCAGTGCCGGCCAAATGCCGGCCAAGTCCGGCACCCACCCCACACCGCGCATTTTCCTCGCGCCTGCTAGGAATAGCTGTTAGAAAATCACAAATAAACCTATCCTATAAGAAAAAAATTATATTAGATGGGCTGGTATATATCGACAAATGAGAAAACCTCCATCATTCTTCGAAAGCGTAGCGAAATGCTCTCTCCCATCAATACAGGTTGCGGTAGTATGGATGATACGCCATGCATATTGAATGATTGTGTTACGGGCATAGCGAAAGCCTTCTTACAGTATGTGGTATTGAAACATGTTGATTATGATAATTCAAACATCACGTGCACGCCTGACACCCCCAAGTGCTTGTCTTATTATTGTTATTATTAAACAGTTCCATGACAATGTTCGTCCTAGGAAATTAAGTCATTATCGAGAGATGCAAAATGATGAATTGATGCATCGTGAAGATTTAAAGGGCTCAGCGCTCATAAAATTCCTATGAAATGATAATAACAACTTTCAAAATATTTATTTTTGACACATTAGGGCGAGCCTATCAGAAATATTAGATGAATGTATTAACTTTGAGCTGTCTATGTTTTCTTAATCTATTTATTAGGCTTTATATACACACATATAATATGAAAGACTTAGAGGTGAATTGATCCAAGTCCGCATTTTCTCATTTTCCTATAGAAGACTTTAAAGTTAAAATCAATTAACAAAATTATATATTTCGTTTTTAATTTTTAATTTTTTAATCCTCCTTTGTTACGCCAATAAGTAGAAGCATAATGGGAAGGTAAGTACTGGAATTTAATATTCATTCCTATTGGCAGATATTTAGTTATTAATGTCGTGAAAAAACATTTCTGGCAATTTTTATGTCATTTTATAGCATAAATAAAAGTTTGTAATTTAAAAATATCAATTGATACTTCTATAACATTTCAACTGCCATTTTCCGTATATCTCAGAGGTAAACTGATCCAAGTCAAAATGTCCCTATATAAACTGATGGACTTGGATCACTTTACCATTTAGGAAAAGTATTAATTTTGAAAGTGAAAAAATATATTATAATGATTAATAATTTTTAACGAATAGCTTAGATACTTTAGTGTATTATTTCCTATGTATTTAACTTTCCAAAACTGACATAAACAGAAAAAAATCGAATTTTAGACTTTGATCACTCTCTGAGCCATTTTTATAATATTGTACAAATATGCAATTGTAAATAAAATTGTGTACATTGCAATGTCAAATACAGGTGACCAGCACCCTTACTATGTTTGACATCCAGGATAAAATTGTATATACACTTGAATTCAAGTTGTAAAGTATCCTTTTTATATACACATTATATAAAATTTGTTTTCCGCTCCAAAACCAGAGATGAAAAAGCTACATATTATTATAAAAAGTAGCTTTATATGTTATAAAAACATATAAAGCTCCTGATGTATGTATTAAGACATTATAATTACACGTGTCCCCAGCAGAAATGATAAATAAACCCAGTGCCGGCCAAATGCCGGCCAAGTCCGGCACCCACCCCACACCGCGCATTTTCCTCGCGCCTGCTAGGAATAGCTGTTAGAAAATCACAAATAAACCTATCCTATAAGAAAAAAATTATATTAGATGGGCTGGTATATATCGACAAATGAGAAAACCTCCATTATTCTTCGAAAGCGTAGCGAAATGCTCTCTCCCATCAATACAGGTTGCGGTAGTATGGATGATACGCCATGCATATTGAATGATTGTGTTACGGGCATAGCGAAAGCCTTCTTACAGTATGTGGTATTGAAACATGTTGATTATGATAATTCAAACATCACGTGCACGCCTGACACCCCCAAGTGCTTGTCCAAGTATAAACATTGTCACAGTTAAAACAGTCCTCAAACTTTAAATAATAAAAACTATTCAGTTGACGTACAAAGCTTGTCAATGTTTGCTCCTGGCGCAAGTCTTTCGATAAACAAGTATTCCAAGTGCTAACTACGCGATTTAAACAAAAAATTTTAAACGTCTTAGTTCTGACTTGTCTCGGATAAAAAAGTATTCTAACAGTTTCCGTCGAAGGTTTTCGCAGTGATGTCTAACAAAATAATTATTTTGGAAAATTTGAGATAATTTAACCCATATGATATTGTGTCTCGCTGCCGCGATTCACACTTTAGTTGTGTGTAACTTCCACTGTCTATGTCAGATATAACTCACCGTCGAAGGTTTTCACAGTGATGGCTGTCGCGGCACAGACTTGCCCCTCCTCGCACATCACAGTATTTGTCAGTTTGGATGGCCTCTTACGGCAGAGTCTGTTGTTCTCTCCCAGCTTCATCCTGATCTGTCGCGTGTTGCTTGACGCGCACTGCAAGCACTCCAAAGACGACGACTCCGGCTCCTCTGAAAATAGCCAATCAGCTTATGTATGTATATGTTTGTATAAATCATGGAGACCAAAGGGGTTCAAAATTCATCATAAATACCTTTGTTAGCTCTTTCTGCTTCATTTGAATAGCTATGTGGTATGGGACTACGGTCATCAGATGGTTTCAATTCTTTTAGTTGGGGGTGTCAACTTTAGACGTCTCGAGGTTTATATGATAAAATATTTCAACCCTTTTGGGTTAATGAATCCTATTGATTTACTTTCGGCCGTGTCCAGTGCTTCTAATTTTGTGTAATAATTATTGCACTCCGACGGTGACGAAAGCGATTTCTAAGGTTGTCGTACTACTTTGAAAATGTATTTCAATTTTATAGATCACAAACAACATTGACACATGATCGATATTCTCATGTGTGCATAGTCGGAGAACATGTTATACCAGGCTAGGCCTATCTGTTTATTCAGAATTTAATAATGCGTACCGTATAAAGAGAGAAAACCAAAAATTATTTCGAGAAGTGTTTATGGCTCAGCCTGGTGACATCGCCAGACCACCATACTGAGAAAGGAAATGATACAAATTTCTGATGGTGGTGTGTGTGCCGAACGCCCACACAACATATCGTGTAAGCTGTAGTGACGTCGCAGCTGCCATTGACTGAGCTAGGCAGCCTGACACATTTGGGCATTCGCCAGGGCAGCGACACTATGCCGCTGTAGTTCGGCAAATGATCGGCGACGTACGCGAGTAGTCGCCATGCTTCACCAAGGCATCGGGCATCGAGAAAAAATGCAATGTGTGCATTGCAATTTTCTCTCAATGTTTCGTCGCCAGAACTAGTGCCGAGCAGCGCAGATAAGTCAGCGAACATTCGGCGAGGTACACCAATGTTCAAAATGCCGCAGACACATCGACGGCACATCAGCGATGTTTACAGCATGATCGCGTAAACATCGGCGATCGTTTGGGTGATCCATAGGCGATGTTCCCGTATGTATGAACTCATTCCACAACCACAAGGCATGTGGTTACACGTAAAATCTCTCCACCTTGTATATGCTCTCCACATGACTCAATGCCATCACCACGACATCGTCAATACATCACCATTACGCCCTTGACGCATCCCCGATATTTTTCTGTCACACGCCGAAGGATCACCGACCATCGCCGATTGTAAAAGTACATTGTTAACTGTTAGCCGATGTAGCTCAGATTAATCCTCGACTCTTTCCTGATGCATCGCCAAATATTTGGCGAAATGTCGGTCATACTCCGAATATTCCCCCAAGGTTCGTTAATACATCGCGTGTGTGTTTTCTCGTGGGACCACAGATTCGACATAGATACCGATCGCCACCTGAATACGTTTTTATCGCCAGTACATCGCCACCCTCGTGGGACCATAGCGCTGCAGTAAGCGCTTCAGCATCACGGACGGAGGCAGTGTCTTTGACAAGACAGATTGCTGTAAGGCTATGTTTCCATAGTTGAGGTTTTGATACAAATGCGCATGTGACAACCGCGTGGATAATAATAATCTCCTTGGTAGTTGACCAGGAAGCGATTATGATGATGGTGATGTTGGTGGCAGTGGTAGTGTTGGTGGTGGACCAGATGGTGATGATAATAATGGTGGTGATGGCGGTGGTGTTGAAAGTGATGGTGTTGTTGTTGGTGGTGTTGGAAGTAATGGTGTTGTTGTTGGTGGTGGTGGTGTTGGAAGCTATAGTGTTCTTGTTGGTGGTGGTGGTGCTGGAAGTGATGGTGTTGTTGGTGGTTGTGTTGGTGGTAATGGAGGTGGTAGTGGTGGTTGTGGTTGTGTGGTAGTGGTGGTAGTGATTATGTTGGTAAAAGTAGTGTGGTGATGGAGGGGATGGTAGTGGTGGAGATTGTGTCGATAGTGTGGTAGTGGTGCTGGTGGGGTAGATGGTGGTGGTGGTGGTGGTCATAGTGGTGGTTGTGCTGGTGGTGTGGTAGTGGTGATGAGGTTGTGGGGGGTGATGGTGGTGGTGGTCGGGGTGGGGATGACGGTGGTGGTGGTCATGGTGTTGGTTGTGCTGGTGGTGTGGTAGTGGTTGTAGGGGGGTGATGGTGATGGTGGTGGTGATTGTGTCGACAGTGTGGTAGTGGTGTTGGTGATGGTGATGATAGTGTGGTAGTTGTGATGGTGGTGATGGTGGTGGCGGTGGTCATTGTGGTGGTTGTGTTGATATACACACAGCTCCGATGACAAACATGTGACCGGGCCGGATTTGAACCCAGCACTTCTGAGTTTCGAGACACAACCAGACCGATTAAGCCATCGTGACCGGTCTGGTAATGGTGATAGTGGTGATGGTGGTGACGGAGGTGGTAATCGTGGTAGTGTTCTTGTGGTGGTTATGGCACTGTTGGTGGTGATTGTGATGATGATGGTGGTGGTGATGGTGCTGGTGATGATCATGATGTTGATAGTGGTGGTGGTGGAGATGATGGTTGTGGTGGTGGTGGTGATGGTGGTGATATTGATGGTGATAATAATGGTGATGACGGTGCTGGTGATGATGATAGTAGTGGTGGTGATGATTAGGGTGGTGGTGATGATGGTGGTGTTGGTGATGGTAGTGGTGATTGTGGACTGGATAAAAATGTTTGGGCCTGTATTCTCGTACAAGTTACGATATATAAAAGTTATATATAAAAGTTACGATATATAAAAGTGACCAATCCAAAGCCTACGATATATCGTAACTTGTACGAGAACCCAGTAAACACAAAACATTTATAGAACGTCAGCCCAACGTCTTCGACCTTGGTCCAACATGTTATACAAATGGTTTGTGTTTCCTGGGAATAAGCGCCTTGTGTCGTACTTACCATCAAATCCGAACGTCACCCCCTCGCTGTTACAGTTTTCTTCGTCATCACACGTACACGTGGATGCCTTGGACTCCACAATGTTACCATTCAATGTACTGAGTATGTCATCAAGTGTCTGCAGTACTTTTGGAGCGTCGTCAGTACATTCCGGATCACTCATCTCCTCTACGCACCCTCTAGCCACAGAGTGTGCTTCACCCGCAAGTCCCCCAACAGCTGAAGTAAAAAAAAAAATAGACGCCATATATTTAGTTCATGATTTTTTAATTCGTTTTAAAAGCCGCGCTGTTATTTGGAACAAAATAAGCATTTATTAGTAGAGAGTATAAAAGTATACCTGATCTATGTGACTCAGATAAGAGTTTAATAGTATACCTGATCTACCTGACCCAGATACGTATATGGTATATGTGGGTATGGTATATATGGTATATATGGTATAATGGTATATATCATCTACCTGAATCAGATATAAGAGTCTAATAGTCATACCTGATCTACTTGACTTAGAGAGGAGTATATCTGATCTACTTGACTTAGAGGGGAGTATATCTGATCTACTTGACTCAGAGGGGAGTATATCTGATCTACTTGACTCAGAGAACAGTATACCTGATCCACTTGAGTCATAGGGGAGTATGCCTGATCTACTTGACTCAGAGTGGAGTATATCTGATCTACTTGACTCAAAGAGGAGGGTAACTTAATCAATCAATAAAATATTATAAAAACAATCATACGAATGACATTATATAGTTTACATTTGGAAATGGTTAATATTTAAAAAGCAAGAATTATGAATAACTCTTGAAGTCTATAAATATAACTATAAAAAGGTTTGCTTACAAATATTCAGAGATACAGAAACAGTGGCGCAAGCGACGCAGCCTTCTTGAAATGTTTGCACGCCGTCGCCCCCCTGCTCACATGCCGGATCTCCAGTGAGGATTTCCTCTCCAAGATTAACAATTGTAAAGTTACACGACATGCAGCTCATGTCACCTAACGCTGTAACACAATTTTAAGCAATGTAATAGCCAATTATTATTATATTAGAGACTACCAGAAATGTATTATTCCTTTCTGAAGCCACCCATAAGCGAGCCATTGACAACATTTGCACAATGCTGGTCCAACGTTAAAGGCGTTGGGACGACTTTGTGCAAATGTCATACAATGTTTTGTGTTTATTAGGCTTTTTACATTTTGTTGATAATACCTGATATTATATATCAGCTTTTAAACATGGTAAATATAAAACGTGCCATCAATCAACAAGATTTATGGATCGTTGATCTTCATTTTGCAAAATATGAATATATTTCACAAAAATTGAAGTTTCGAATCGCGTCAGCGAGACACAACTTCAAGTGGATGAAAATTCTAATTGATTAATTAGGCGTCTAATAAGGGTTCGAGGTATTTTATTGTTCTTGCAAAAACTAGATTCTTCTGTTGTCCCACGTGTAACAGCCCCTTCACACTACATGTACAAGCCCTATAATGTTCAAGTACCGCCAAATGGGCTCAACGTACTTGAACGTCAACATTCTTACGAAAGTGTTACGAAAATCAGTTGCATGATGTAACTAGATTTTAGGCATTCTTTCTTTTTGGTTGATTTCTAAACTTTGTTTTTGATTTACGGTAAGTGTTCAGGAGCCTGATACGGAAGCTCCGCCAAGTTCGATTAGAGTTTTCACCAACTTGAAATTGTGTATCGCTGACTCGACTTACAGCTTCAAGTGGTTTAAAATCATTCAGATTTGACAAAATGAAGTATTTTTTGAAATCTTGCTGACTGCTGTCACGTTTTATCTTTAAACACGTTTAAAAGCTGGTGCTTAATGTGCTGATAAAGTTAAAAAACGAATATATTCGTGACCGGTGATTAAAGGCTTAAGTAGTCAATAAGATAGTAACCCAGATTAAATAGTTTAGTTGTAAACTGTATGATTAAAATAGTAAACCTCACCTGTGGTAGCTAATGCACAAACAATCACAATTGTTGTGATGATATGAGACCGCTCCATTCTGCGGTATTTTGTTTATTTGTTGAAGTTCTGGAAAGAAACAGTCATACAACTAGAGACATAAAATATATATGTCGAATAGATAAGACGAAAGAAAGCTAGGAAACACCACCATATAAGCCGGCATTACAATGTACCTGTGTCGCCGTACAATTATATACATACCAGCTATTATCTGATTATGTATGCTCAAGGAAAAACTGTAAATATACTACAGTTTGCAATGTGATATAGAATGATCAGCTGACTTTACGCTTCACCCCCTTGATGAAGCAAAGAAGATACGCAGAATTTAGCTAAAATGGAACAGTAAGTAATTTTATTAGGGGCCTATGTTAAAATTCAAAATAATTTGTATTTATACGCAGTAATAAAAGAGAGCACATGCAGTTTTTAAGATAGCAGTTCAATTACACCATCGCGAAATTGCCACAATGCGCAGAAAGCGACATAAAACAAGTTTCACTCAGTCGTTCACTTTTACAATTATAGCAAACCGCCCCAGGTCCCCAGTCACGAACCCCTGTGCGCTAATTACAACACGAGCTGTTGGAACAACGTCGGTGTAATGTTGGGCCAGCGTATGCGACGCCGGTCAAACATTAAACCAACATCCTATCAACAGTTTGCGCTTCCTGTGATAACCGGTTCTGTCACTTATATTTGATAAACTGTATGATGACGTGAGTGCTGGTTCGGCGGCGTACTAATGCTGGGCCATCCTCTGTGAGGTGGGCTAAAGACCCGCTTATTATTTGTAGGACTGTTTGTCCCGAGGTTACCCGCCGCGTATTCTGATGGTCATATGCCGTGACTCTAACCCTTTAAGCGACGAAATATATTTATATAAAGACCACATGTTTCTTTTAAATTTGAAATCATCACAAATGTCTTAGTTAGCTCTTTCTGTTTCATTTGAATACCTATGTTATGGGTCTGCGGACATTATAAATATTTCAGTGCGGGGACCGTCTTTAGATGTCAGAATCTGACGTCTGCAGACGTCAGAATCTGACTTCTAAAATCGATCCTCGCGCTGAAATGGTCACCCCTGTGACAATTTGTCATTTGTTGATGCCAATTTTCTGCTGCCATAAGTATCTTCTGTGGCAGACAATAACGGCTAATTATCCAGACCAACTGCCCAGAAAATACCAACGTTCAAACATCGCTGTGCCAACGTAAGTGCCGCTGGGCTGATATCGTCACGGAGTTGCCACCGCGAGACAATAAATCGCCAGGAACTAATCTTAAGATTCGTCCGGCCACCAAAGTTGTCTTATTTTAGTGTGGACCAGGGTCGCTCAGCTACAAACAACACTGCCATATAAAGGCAAAAGGCAGTACCTGCTAACTTTCCAAGTGAACAGATACTGACCTTTGACTTTGCAGTTCTTATTTCCGCATTCGGGACATTTTAACAGAGAAGTCTCATTGTATCCGGGCAGTTTAGCCATGATTTATCAGCAAATTCTAAGGATATGATAGCTGATAATGCAAATAATCACTTATAATGATAAAGATTTAATTGTCAAGTGCGACGAGAAACAATTTTACAGAATGCACTAAATCACCTCACAAAGACACAAATACACACTACAGGTATACGGCAGTATCTACTTTGTTTCTTTGCATGCCAGAAATGTGCAAAATAGATTCGGTAAAGGTTAGGTGAGAATTGCTTTAACAATAATATGTTTCAATAAATCTCAAATACAGTACGGTAAGCTAGTGCTAGTTGATCATTTGTATGCTAACTTTTGCTTATTTTATACTTAATATACTTATTATTATTGCTTATACTTATTTTTAAAACGGTACGAACAGGTCTCAGTTGAAAATTACTCACATTTGTTTAATTTGTGACCAAACATTTGCAAATCTTGATGTTTATACATACATTTCGTTCCCAATAACAGATGGGGAACCACTATGGTCGTGTAAGCGATTTTGGGGTTTATTTGAAATATCTGATGTATTGGGCATTTACCACAAAATATGCTTTGAATTTTAAAGACATCTTATTTTGCTTAAAACTTTGTTGAAAACGTATATATATATGCGATCCCAGCAGTACAAAGGTTAACCCTATAAGCCCTGAAACGTTTTTATATAAGCGAAGAGAGCAAAGGATTTGTTTTCAATTTGAAATCATCATAAATATCTTAGTCTTTTCGCTTCTTCTAAATACATATCGTCTCCTTAGATATGAAGGGTGTATCTGCCACTTTGCAAAGTGGCAGATACACCCTTTCATATCTAAGGAGACGATATGTTATGGGTTTACGGCCATTATAAACATGATAAATAGTTTACTCTTTTAGTGCGGGTATCGACTTTAGACGTCAGAATCTGACGTCTATGAGACGACAGATTCTGACGTCTTTATTCGATCCCCGCACTGAAAGGGTTAAATTGTTTTAGAAAATTGTGACTACGAAACATATCTAGTGACAGAGACCCCGTGCACTAGGCTACGCAGTCAGGCGGCACAGCTGGTTCTGATCTCGTTTGTTTGTGTCAAGTCAATTTAATATGTTTGGTGACAAAGACGAACGCGCTGTGGGGATCACTTTAATTATCTGATGACAAAAATGGGAAGATTTTAGTGATAAGGTATATAAGGTGGTTCAGAAATCAGACTGTTTTGTGGCAAATAAAGCTAATTAAATTGCGACAGAAATACAAAATGTCACAATAAGGACAATAATTCCTATGTGAACAAAATCTTAAAGCTGTGTCTCAGATAATATATTACATTAATTGTAAAAACTTATCTGAGACAAAAAAAAATCTGTCACAAAAATTAATTTATATAATTGTTGCTATTTTTGATAGCTATGAGATTTTTTTTTTTATTGCAAAAAAGGGCTACAATGAATGATTGAATAAATAAATGAATGAATGAATGCATAAATGAATGAATAAATGAATGAATGAAGGAATGAATGAATAAATAAATGAATAAATGAAAAAATAAATGAATGGATAGATGAATGAATGAATGAATGATCGAATGAATAAATGCATGCATGCATGCATGCATGCATGCATGCATCCATGAATGAATGAATGAATGAATGAATGAATGAATGAATGAATGAATGAATGAATGAATGAATGAATGAATGAATGAATGAATGAATGAATCTACAACAGGACCCACAGCCCAGTAAATGTGTATTCTACTTCTATATGACACATTTTCACAAGTATAGATCGAAGGGAACTTACACCCATTATGTACACAAAAAAGATGGCAGTCTTGATAAAAAAAATTGTTATAGGGCCTAGTTGTAAAAAAACTATAAATATATTGGACATGACACATTGACCCAACATTGATTTAATAATGAACTTGCTTTGCTTAGATATCGTTTTAGCAATAAACCAGCATTTGTAAAACTTCTCATGTTTGCTGAATTTGTGAATATCGTTCTACGTGGCTTTCTGTAAATCGGGGCAATATCGTGACAGAAGGAGGCCTGAAGCCCTCACCTTACTATGCTCTTTTAGGATGATTTCAAAGGTGGGTCGGTGAAATCAAAGAGTCGGCTAGCAAACACGTTGAACCAATGCTGAGCAAACGCTGGCTCAACGTCAACGACTATGACCCGGCCCTCAAACAACTTCGGCCCAGCGTGTTCATTTTCAGTTCCATTACCCCAATGTTGAGTTCATGTTGGCCCACCGTCTACGACGCTAGGCCAACATAAATTCAACATTGGGTCAACGTCTCGTGTTATGATTGGTGTTTGAGTGATTGATTGACGAGGAAGTTGACACAGCAAGAAGGAGACCCAACGTTGACCCAATGTTGAATTAACGTTAGCCCACCGCCGGCGGTGCTGGCCTAAAGATAAGTCAACATTGGGACAGCATCTTTTGTATGCTTTGTGGAGAGATGTGCAGTGTTCCGTGATGCACGAGCAAGAATACTGTCCTTGCCGCCTGACTCACTGGGCCAACGCTGCCCCAATGCTGGCACAGTGTCTAAAGTGCCAGCCCAGCATTTACACAAATGAGTGTTCTTAAAAGAGATTTGTTCCTTTACAACAGACACAACTGGAGACATTCCTTTACGCGACTAATCTCATTTACAGAGTCTTGTTTTCATCTTTGTCACCAGACAATTAAATTGTCAAACCAGATGGATTTATAATTACTTTTCGTTCTTTAACCCTTTAGATCGTCACATAAATGCCCAGCTTGATAGGCCCTATATATATTTTTCTATGATATTTATCGATTAAAAAAGGACATAAGCGGTTCCCAGCACATTGCGCCAAAGTTGCCGTCTCCCGGTCCGATGACGTCAACGCTGAGGTAACGTACCAGTATAACTCTGTCAAAACACATTTAACGTGATCGCCTATAGTCACATTGAGAGGGGAGAAACAAGGATATTTCTCTAACATACCCACGCAAGATCAGTGGGGTTTGAACCCGGGACGCATGCATGACTGGCGTGGCAGTCAGGCGCTCTACCAATGCGTTGCGTCCCCCTCTGATATTTTCACCTTTGTCACCCGATAATTAAAGTGATTTACTGACAAACCAAACATCACCATAATTACCTTTCACTGTTTACCGCACAGCGCGTTCGTCTTTGTCACCAAACACATTAAGTTGACTTGACACAAACAAACGAGATCTGAAGTACATTGTAGATATATATCCTATCTCACTAGACATATCATAAATCATTGGGTTTTATATTATAAAAAACCTCAGGGGCTTGTTTGTTAAATGTTGGTCCATGCACCGTCCTCGACGGCCGAGATCATCCAAATATAGACACAACGGGAGAAACTCATTTCTACATAGACGTCAGATTATGACGACGGAAGTCGATCCCCGCTATTTCTAATAACCGTAGACCCATAACATATAGGTATCCAAACAAACAGAAAGAGATAACTAAGACATTTGGTATGATTTCAAAAGAAACATCCTTTAGTCTCTTGGTTTATATTAAAGTTGTCTTTCAAATTTCAGCTTCAAATGATGACAAATATTTTTGTTTTGTGAAAATAAACATATCCTAAATTAAAGTATTTGATCTGCCACCATTTTGTATGATTTCAGTGTCATTTTATTTGGTTTCTGGTAACAAGTAACATGTAACAAGTAACAAGTAATTTATTTCTGATGACCTTTCATAAAGGTAAGACAGACATGCCAGGGGGAATGTGGCTAAAAAATACTCTTAGTGGCATGAGCCCTATATATATGTCAATTTACAGATATGTGATATATAGGCCCCATACAATATGAATTACTTAAATTTACCAGACTTGTTATCATTCATAAGTTTCTTTAACATTAAAGTGGATGGTCTTTTTCAAAATTTACTTTCGACATATTTTTTCTTTTATTTTTAAAGTGGCTACAGATAAGTAGTAATGATATTCATCACCTATATCTTCACGGCAGTAATGGCACAAACGCATATCGGGCGGGATGTTCTCGTGGCATCCACGTTCAATCGGCAGACGGTGATAGCGACAGCTGAATTTGGTTGAAATTTTACAAAGATTGTCTGCTTGAAAACTTATGAATACGTTCCCAGCAACACAAGGGTTAAAGACGACCAATATAATATAATGTGGATGTGAGTGTAACAGATTTGTCACTTCATAATAGAATAGTTAATTATTAGACATCACACCTGCTACATAATGTCATGACGTTTCACGCGTTATACACTCTAGAAATAGAATGACTCTTCTGTATTTCTGCGCTGACTGTAGGGGGGGGGGGGGTATAAGAAATAAATATATGCAAAATCCGAGGTCCTCGCGCTGAAAGTGGTTTACCGTTAAGCACGATTATAGACGTTTTTAATCTGTTTTATTAGCAGTTTAAATCGCAGTTATTGGGAACGAAATGTGTGCTTAAACATCAATATTTGAAAATGTTTGGTCCCAAATTAAATAAATGTGAATAATTTTCACCCACTTGAAGCTGTGGGTCGCGGTAGCGAGACACAACTTTAAGTGGGTGAAACTTGTTTAATTTAGCGCTCTAAAGGTGAACTCAAGTGAGTGAAAATTTATTTTATTTAATTCAGCGGTGAATATATATATATAATATATCTTCTCGTGGCATAGATCAGTTGGCATAGAAATTAAAGCCGTTGATGTAATCGAAATTTTGACAAAGGCCAATCACAGACGATGACAGTCAGAATCAGATTCAGGGCGTGTCACTGGATAGTGCTGGAGTCAATAGACAAACAAATTGAGCTGGCCCAGCATTCAGCTAATGCTGCACCAGGGGATCGTGTTTCCGTGGGCGGAATATAGTGTCTATTTCATTTTGATTGCATCTCGCGTGCATATATCATATTAGTGGCTCTTTGTGTTGTAAAATCCAGCTGTCGTTCATGTAACATATTAATGTTGAAATAACTGGAACATTCGTGTATTGCTGCGGACAAATATTATTGTACGTAGCAGAGAGTGAGAATGTTATTTGAAAAAAAAACTCTCAATTTACTTAACTAAATCTTCCCCTAGAACAGAATGATTATTATTAACCATTTCAGTGACTTTAGACTTTTGACTATAGACGTTAGACTCTGACGTCTAAAGTCGGACCCCGCGCTGAAAGAATTTAACATTTATAAAGGCCTTAGACCCATAGCATAGATATTCAAATGAAGCATAAAGAGCTAACTGAAACATTTATGATTATTACAAATTGAAGAAACACTTTAGTCTCCAGGGTTTGTTTACAAATAGTACAGCGTTGTAAGGGTTAGACACACATAAATTCAAAGCTCCAAATATTTTGTGAAACATAAAGACCATTACATACTTACATACGGTCTGTGAAAACCTTTAAAAAAATATCGCGCTGTATTTACCCCATCTAAGCAGACCCCGATAAGTCGCTCAGGTTTAATGTTTGGTCAGCGTCGCCAATGTTTTCAGTGGACGAGGTATTTCACTAAAAATCACTGTCGTTTCAATCTGAAATTAGCGCGCGATAAAGCGGATTATCGCGTCGCGCTATGTGTAAATGACATCAATAAAATAAGTGTTTCGATTCCGGCGCGATATTTTGTACCGCGCGATTTTGCAATCATCACGATCTGTGTAAGCTGGCTTCAACCCTAGAATCGCTAGAGTAAGAAATTGTTTTCAGCCACTTAAAATTGTGTCTCGCTACCGCGATCCACAACTTCAAGTGGGTGAAAATTACTCATATTGATTTTGTTTAGCGATTTAAAGGTTAATATAATATACATGTATATATGGATATTTTAGCCAGTGTTCACTCAGTGTGAGTGCACTATTGCTGTGGGAAAAATGAAATGAAATGAATGGGGTTTAGGCCACATTTATGCAAATATAGGCTAAACTGTGCCAGAAAACATCCTGAGGGTGTAGGCCTATTGCTGTAGAGCTTTAGGCCAGGTTTCTTTGTTGTTTTATGGGAGCTCATCGTTCGCGACGCTGGGCCAAAATTAAAACAACATTGGCTCAACGTCTCGTGTTTGTTGTGTTTCTGTGCTAGGTGGGCTGTGTCTATACATACAGTACATTGCTACACCCGATAAACCAGCTTTACCAGTGTAATAATACTCCCCAGCACTGCTATGTTATAGGCCAGCTTTTGGTGCTTTGTACTCGATAAAAGAAATATTGACAGACGACTAGAGACCGTAACGTTCCCTGTTTAAATTAACACTGGCGACAAGTGAATTCCAATTTGAGAGGGCAATACGAATAGTCAAAAACCCACCCTCCTCAGTGTGGTTACTGTTGAAAACCACCCGTGCAGAAACCAAGAAAAACTTGACGCCTCGAGAACTCAAGATCAGATGGGTTTCCCCGGTACTAGTACTAGTACAACTGAAATTCTCGGATCTTAATTTATGAACATGCGAGACAAATGGTTGACTCAGCACTATTTAACCCTTACGACGCTGAAATATTTTGGTGTAAACCATAGAAACCAAAGTGTTTTTTCAATTGGAAATCATCACAAATGTCCTAGTTAGCTATTTCTGCTTCATTTGAATAGGTCTACAAAGCTAGCACAAAACATTTTGTAAACATTTTGTAAATAGCGTAAAATATTTGCCGATGCATCTGCATAACATTATTTTGTAGGGTCTAGGAATTATCGAGAAAGTAAAAAACGTTATTACAATTACATTTTGAGGACGTTTTATAACGTTATGAAACATTTTCAAAAATATATATATATATAACATTATAAAAGCATTTTTTAAAACGTTTTTTATGATGTTTTTTTCTCTGTTAAGAAATTTTTTTATGGATATTTTCTGGACCCTACAAATTAATGTTTTATAACATTAGCGTGCACTTTTTTCAAAATATTTCCAAGATGTTTTGTATTACTTGGGCGTCAGATTCTGACGTCTTAAGGCGGTTCACGCGCTGAACTGGTTAAGATTCCACAATGGCCCCAATGTTGAGCCAAAAGTAGGCCTAGTTAACTATACAAGGGATTGTACGTTATGGGATCACATAAGCTCACAGTTGACACAATAGATCAGGTGTTAGGCTTGGGTGAAGACACAGTAAGAGAGCCATAGAGAGGTTGGGTGCAAAGTGAAGTATGTGGTCAATGACATACAGTAGTAGTAGAAGTAGTAGCGGTAGCAAAATGAAATGGATCGGGCTTCAGGCCACCTTTGTGCACATATAGGCTAAACTAGGCCAGGAGAACCTCCTGAGGATGGTGAGATGATTGAGATGACACTGTCCACCAGACACAGGATTCGAAATTCGAGCCCTGGCGGTCTGAGGCCGAGCACGCTACCTCTCGGTCACGGAGGCTCCCCACAATACTGACTTTCACACGTGGATGGGGAGGAAACATTTTTTGTTTCTTTCAAACCGCCGAGACCGGGAACCGAACCCCGAACTCTGGCGTGAAAGGCAGCGGTGCTAACCACTACCCTAGGGCCCCCGCCCAGCAGCAGTAGCAGTAGTAGCAATGGCATCAGCGGTAGCAGCAGCAATATCAGTAGCAGTAGCAGTTAAACAGTGGAAGTAGCAGCGACAGTAGCAGTAGCAGCAGTAGCAGTAGCAGTGGCAGTAGCAGTAGCAGAGGCAGTAGCAGTAGCAGCAGCAGCAGCAGTAGTAGTAGTAGTAGTAGCAGCACCAGCAGCAGTAGCAGTAGCAGTAGCAGTAGCAGTAGCAGTAGCAGTAGCAGTAGCAGCAGCAGTAGTAGTAGTAGCAGCAGCAGCAGCAGCAGTAGCAGTAGCAGTAGCAGTAGCAGCAGCAGTAGCAGTAGCAGTAGCAGTAGCAGTAGCAGTAGCAGTAGCAGTAGCAGTAGCAGTAGCAGCGGAACTAGCAGCGGCAGTAGCTGTAGCAGCAGCAGTAGCAGTAGCAGTAGCAGCAGCAGCAGCAACAACAGTAGCAGTAGCAGTAGCAGTAGCAGTAGCAGTAGCAGTAGCAGTAGTAGCAGCAGTAGCAGTAGCAGTAGCAGTAGCAGCGGAAGTAGCAGCGGCAGTAGCTGTAGCAGCAGCAGTAGCAGTGGCAGTAGCAGCAGCGAAATTAGTAGCAGTAGCAGTAGCAGTAACAGTAGCAATATCTAAGTATCTTCTAAGTGATATTAAGTGATATTATTGCATTATGATAATTCTGAGATACAGATAGTGGCCTATACAGAAGTATTCTATCCGATAGAAGTAAAATGATCACAACTTCAATACAACAGCAGTAGTTGATTAATTGTTTTTAGGGTCGGTTAACAGTAAGGTCAGCAGCCTGTCTCAACATTACTATGTAGTTAGAAATATTTTGCACTTTAATTTCGTAGGCCATACTTATATTTACAATTGATGAGGTTTAGCATTACTGTATGTGTCCTCATCATATTTCTCCACCCTGCAGTTCATATTCAGAAATCAGAGATGAAGCAGCACGACGTCAAAATACTACCTTACCAAGAGTCAAATTGCAGAAGAATGTCTGAATATGAATATAGTCTGTGGTCTGACATTCAAGTTTAACCCTTAAACCGCTGAGAAATTTTTTTCCACTCGAGGTTGCAACCACCAACTTCAGGTGTGTGAAAAATACTCACATTTATTAAACTTGACGACAGACATTTTTAAATCCTGATGTTTAAGGACACACGTCATTTCCAATAACAATAATTTAATCGATAAAATTAAAAACAATAAGAATGCTTAGCGCTTTAAAGGTTAAGAAAAATAATATTTTAGGTGGATTTGGTTTGGAGAATTGAGAAAATTAGTCACTTGTGAATAAAAGTTCTGATACAGTTAATTTCCAAGTATTTTACATTTGCTACATATAAATGTGTAGCAACAAAACAATTCTAGCGTTTCAAACGCTGAAATATTATTGTCTAAACCATGGAGACCATGACTTTAGATGTCAGAATCTATAGACGTAAGAATCTGACGTCTATGGACGTCAGATTATTACGTCTAAAGTCGATCCCTGCGCTGTAAGGGCTGAACGTGGGCAGACCACGAGCCTGAAGATACTGTAACTATATTATTGTCAGGAGATAAAGCAAATAAAATGCATCTTTTTAAATATGTTTTATAAGCTGCTTAAATCACAGTTATTGGGAATTAAAAGACCTTTTAAACAACAAGATTTGCAAAATTGTTATGTGGGCAATTTTCACCTACTTGAAGTTGTGGATCGCGGTAGCGAGATACAACTTCTAGTGGGTGGGAATTTTATTGTTAAATTTAGCGCTTTAAGGACTAAACCAATTTAGGGTTTAATGTAGCTTTGCAGGATGTGTAAAAGCGTGAACAATTGAAAAAAAGATGTTTATGGTATAGGTCTTTAATCAAAACCCGTCAGGCCTACTTTAATTCCAGCTGACTGTCAGGGTGATTCGAGCAGTGTGGGGTCATCGTCTCACAAGCTGGTTCAAGGTTAGATGAGCCTTAACGCAATGTTTCGTGTTCGCCGGTGTGACACAAAGAGAGCATTTATAGAAGTATTTACTGCCGGTATATACCACCGCCTATATGAAATGTCTATTTATAGCCATATATGCCGACATTTGTCCAGCTAATACAGAGGTCGCAGGCTAAACGGACTGTGGTGTTATAATATGTAGTGCATTCGAGAAATATACATAATTATTTATTGGGAAATAGGATTGTAGTAAAGTTGTAAAAATTAGTGAGTAAAAATATAAGATAATTCACTGGCCCAATTGTGACATATACTTCAATTATGTTTAGCTCATCCGGCCTTTGGGCCTATGGAGCTTATGCCATCGTGTGTCGTCCGACGTCTGTCGTCTGTCCACAATTTAGACTACAAGAAATGCTTCACCTTCCACGATTATTAGCGGATTGTAATTTTGTTTGAACAAGCTCGTGCCTGTGCATAGAACTTCCTCACGGATTTTAATTAACTTATGAACTAATTAAGACCTAATTATGACACTCTTTTCATCATTCACAAAAATGCTTCCCCTTCCTCATTTCTTATCCGATTGCATAGAACTTCCTCATGGATTTCAGAAATTTAAATTCGTAATTAGCTTATGACCTGATTTGGACCTTCTGATAACAAATCACAATAAATGCTTCTCCCCCCTCAGTAATTACCTTATGACACAATTAAGACCTCATTAACACTACAACTCTACAAGAAAGGACCGAGCCCAAAGGTGCACAAATCCTTAGCGTGATCATGTGTCATAATCGAGGGCAAAGCAGGTTCGTCAACATGGAGCCGGGCCGCTGAGGAGCTAGAGTGGGAAAGCCAGATCAAATGGGTGAGATTTAAGTAACTTCCGGAATGGTAAAATTGTTTCGGCATTACGTATTGGCACAGGCAGGGCGTTCCATAATGCTGGGTCAGATATAGTGAAAGCTCTTGACCCACTCTTTGTACTTTCAGTAGAGTTGATTCTGTACAATGATATTTCCTGTAGGCTGATTGATATGGATTAGATAGATGGTTATTTTTTTTATAATTATGAACTTGCAGCCGATTGACTACTACCCTGGCTACTACCTTTTCTAAGATTTTGGAAATAAAACTAAAGTTGGATACAGGCCTGTAATTTTTCAGTTCGTTTTTAGGAAGAGATTTTTTTAGGTAGAGATCTCACATGAGCTTCTATGAAATTTTAAGGAAATGTACAAGTTTCCTTTGAAATGTTATTTATATCAGTGATGGGAGTTATTGATATAAATGAAAGATGTGGTCAAAAAGGAGAGGATCAGCTTCTGTGTCACTGACACTCTGATTCTAAACTCAAATTACTTCACCTTGATTCTATGATATTGTGCTTTAAATCGCGATAAGAAATATCATGGGGCAATCATGGGGTAAACCTAGCGGATATGGGATGATTTATGAAGTATCGGCTATTTTGTATAACGTTTAAACAACCATGCAGAGAATCTCACATATTTTCGACCTTACCTATGCTAATGAAATATGTTTATTTTTATCAAAGTTTACTTTTTATACATTGTTTATTCTATCCCGTAAATGTGTAGGTCAGTTACAATGTATTTTATTGCACCCGTTATAGCCTATTTTTTTCCTGCAAACTAATTGTGACATCGATAGTTAAAGAGACTTAGGCCTATTAGGCTACATGATGTGGTTTAGCCTACACTGAGATATTTTACGTAATCAGCGTTATAAAAAAAGTAACCGTGTTATTTAAATTCTAGACAATAATCTAGCACATATTGATCGCGTACCATTTATGCTTAATGTTTTTTCTTAATAACTGTAAACACGTTCTGTAGATACTTGGTTTTCTACCTCTATATTTTGTATTTTAGGACCAGTATGAGACTCACCTTGTTGAGGCTTGACTTGAGTACCTGAGTGAGGGTGCAGGGTGGGCTGCACGGGCAGAAGTATAGGCCCTAATATACCGCGGATAGGCTTGGATGAACCACATTAAAAACGAGGCACTGGCCCAACTGATCGTGCCAGCAGGGCGTGTCTACACACCGCTACACAGGGACATACTTCCGGAATTATACCCATTCAGATCTTCAGATCAGAAATTCCACAAGTGGGTTCGGCGCCGCAGCATTGTGCACTCTGCGACCCGGTTTTCTTGTTTAAGGAAAAGCTACGAACTAAACTGTTTGCTCCCTGCTTCAAATCGTGCATTAATTACCGCGAAAAGGTTGTATGTTCACTTAATATAATTTAGAAAATATGTAGCCCTACAGTTTTCTTAGGACCAAATCTCAGGTGGAAGCACATATTTTTCTATGACCTGACCCTAGAAAGATTCTAAGCTGTACAGGGGCGTATATAGAAATCTTGAAAGGGCGGGGTCAGCAGGATAAGGGGGTCTGGGGTCTCTTTTTCAAAATTTAACATGTCGAAAACAAGTTTTTAAACCCAAAGGCCCAAAGGCGGGGTCCCGAACTGCTGAACCCCCGCCCCTGGATCCGACCCTGTTGTGTATGATGTATATGCTGGGGTGGTGGTCGGCAAAATATTCTCACAATTAAACGCCGCAATAAAAAAAAATATTAATTAACCCAAATTATATTTTCTATAAAACTTGTGAGTCGACGGCAATTCATTTTATCACAAGATGAGTCGATTTGAATTTTATCCCATTGTTATTTTTTAAACCGATGATTTATCAGTCTTTGAAAACACCACATTGAACTAATTTCTTCACAGTGTAGCAGAGGCCCTGGTGCAGTGGTTAAAGCTGGTCTAAATGGGGTTTTAGGCCAACTTTGTGCACACATAGGCTGAACTGGACCATGAGAACCTCCGGAGGATGGTGAGATGAATGAGATGACACTGCCCTCCAAACACATGATTGTAAATTCGAGCTCTGGCGGTCTGAGGCGGTGCACGCTACCTCTCGGTCACAGAGGCTTCCCACAATATTGCATGGTTGCGAGTGACCGGGGAAAAAGCATTTTGTTTCTTGAAATTTGGAGGCCAGAGTGGGGTTCGAACCCGCGATCTCCGACTTTCCAAGCAGGCAGCTTTAACCACTGCACCAGTGAACCGCCTTTCGGAGCGTCCAATATGGCCGCCACATAGCCTACAGCATATGACAGGTATGATGTGTCATATCTTCAGAACTATTTGGTGCGTATTTGACACTACGCTAGAGGAAAGTCAAAATCCAAGGTAGCGCCCAATATAGCGGCCACATACATCCTATGATGGGCCATAACTTTGGACATATATGATTTCTTTAAGCAGAGAGGTCGCTTGTAAATCTCATTTTTCGTCACATAAATGATAGGCCTACAACCTCAAATTCGGCATGGACAAACTTTTCCGACCTAGGCCTACAAGCAATATTGTAGGGGTGCCACCAGTAAAAATCCATTCCTTTTATTTGCATTAATCAAAAATGGCCACAGTTTCCTTACAAGGAGTCAAAAAAATGTAACTTGTTAGAGTAGGTTACTTTGACCACATAAGTCCTTTATGCAACAAGTTAGGGCTTCTCAAATAGTGGGAAGTAGTGGTACCAGAGGAGTAATGGACCAAGTGAGGTACGCATACCTTAGCATGATCATAATAATGCTAATTTACAGAAAACAGAAAAGTTAGGTCACGGGAACAATATCGCAATATTGACTTTCAGCGCATTAAGTGTGGGTTTAATTTTCTGAAATATTTCAAAACTTTAGTAATGTGTCATTGTATTTGTGTGATAAAAAGATAAATGGAATCCACAATGATTTAAAGATTGCTTAGAACCTTTGAGTTTTGAATTACCCGGTGTTTTTTTTTAAAAACAGTATTTTAGCTTGAGGGTACCCTTGAACATCCCTCATTTCAGGTAGGCTACTTTGCTTCTACACCCATCCTAATATTGTTCTAATTATATTTCCCTGACATAATAACCTACAAGACCATTGCCACGTTTGGGGTCAATCAAAACGACACATTTCAGGATTTGACTCCCAGACCACAACGCATAAAGTGTTTTTCGTCCGAATTTACTGTTACTTCTAAGTGACAGTCGATCTCTAGCTAGTCGATAGTTTAATAACCAACTGACAGTGGACTGTCGCTGTCATTTTTAGTTTTAGGGTTAATTTTTAAAAGTCATGGCATTATTAAAGATTTGCTTCCAGCTGTTAATCACCAATCATCTAATACATGTATCAGATCATATCTAATATAATATTTATTGTTTTATTAAATAATAGGACCAGAGAACTCACACTAAGTCATGGCAAGGATGCTAACGTGCTTGCCAGATGAAAACGCACACAGTTTTGTACGTTTCCATCTGGCACGCACATTAGCATCCCAGCCAGGACTTAATGCAGTTTGCCGGTCGTGAACTATTAGTTTGTGGTCAAATAAATGAAGTCTTGAGTCTGTGACCGTCGTCAGAAACTCACACCCTCACTCTAGTTAGTTCCTGCTGGGTCAACATCGCGTACGGACACATTGTAAAGTCTGGTAAACTAATAATGACAAGTATACACCTACAACTGTATACAAAGCAGCATTCTGTTATTTATATCTTTACAGTGACTATAGATGGAAAGTACTATAGCCATATCAATAACGAGATTATACAATTATATTATTAATAAGTAAATTAGTTGTGAGGTCAAATTTCAAAACCCTTTAAATCAAAATTAAGCACATTGCATATGTTATTTGGCATAATTATATTATTTCTAGTTGCAAATGAATTTAAAATAGCAAAGCATGTCAGGGTACGACGCGAAATGAATTAAATTCTTCTTTGGTAAAACAGTCTTTACAATTTTTTCGATTGACCAAGAGCAGGTATTGATCGAGGCGTGTTTTATATAATATTAAGAGATATCGTGGACCGCATTCACCGTGGGAATATAAAGTACCTACATTGAATATTTACGACATGGTATCATAATTGTTTTCTCACATTTCATTCATTTTAATTTAGTTGGCACAATAACAATACATGCAAAAATTATCAAACATTGTATATAATAACCGTCTGATAGTTATAGTTATAGTTATGGTTATAGTTATGGTGTATTTATAAAGCGCCAATTCTCAAATGAGTCAAAGGCGCTCTTATCCAATCACAATGAATTTCAAATTGTATAACAAATGTTGGTAGGCTTTGCGGAACAGAGAGATTTTCAATCATTCAACTGATTATAAAGAAATAGAAAAGATACACAACAGTCTAGGTGACACAACCCGTAGTGTATCATGTCTATAGATGCCACGATTATATTATACTTACATCATAGGTTCCCCGGGGCCATGCCCTATTATAAAACCCATTATTATTATCACAAAACCATTTTTTGGTCCATCCAAAAAATGTTCTGGATCGCTGTACATCGCTGCACTAAAAACATGATAATATTAGAAGTAGACGAAGCTATGTAAAAGTTAAGCAAAAGAACATTTACATTTAAAATTATAGTTAAAACCTTTAATACTGATTTTGAAGTTAGCATATTATAAAATAGGGCCTAAATCGAATTGAAAAACTATAGACGTCACGTAAAATTCAATTGTACAGGTAAATAATAATATTAGTTAATAAAATGGTAAACAATAATAAGTTAATACAATTCTCCAGTAAAGAATAATATGTTTAAAACTGTTTTGAAATGTGCAGTGCTGTATATCAGTCGCATGTGTTCTGGAAGCTTGGTCCATAGCAGAGGAGCGGCATAAGCGAACGACCTGTTCTTATAATGTTTCTTGCCTGGTCTTTTGTCAGCTGAGCGGAGATATGTATGAATGAAAAAAATCGAAGATAAAACAATTAAGTGATCGTGCTGGATGATAAAGTGTAAATAAGTCTGCCAGATAAGCAGGAGCCAAGTTGTTGAGGCATTAAAATGTGAGAAAAATTTCCCCTAATACTCAATGCGAGCGTGTACTGGTAGCCAGTGGTGTTATATGGTCATGTTTGGAGCACTTCATGGCCATCCTGAGACATGCATATTGTATACTCTGCAGCTGCCTTAATAGTGGATCTGGAAGACTATATTATACTTTAGCCACTTAATCTCTCCACACTATTTAACATTTTACACAGCACGTTTGTAACGTTAGCTAACATCTTCTGCTGGCAAATCTCTTCTGGCAGACTGTTGTTTATGACTATGCCTAATATAATGATACGAATAGTCTGATTGGCTGGGAGTCGCGCATCGCAGAATAACATTTTGAACAAATAACGGGCCACGCTGCTAGGCCGATATGCACTTTTGTATATTTCCTAAGAACTTCTTAGCCAAATGCTGTAGTGTTAGAATGTTTGGAACGCCTGTCAACATGGTCAAGATCGTTAAGTTTTCTGAGAATTGACTATTTTGATTGTTTAATGGGTGAAGTGGCGGTCATCTTGGACTTTGAGAGATTTTGCAAAAGTATTGAAAAAATCACGTTGGCGCAACGGATGAATCCTTTTATTATGTCCTTGTGAAGCACTGTGCAAAATCAGATGCTTTTGTCCGCCCAGTAGGACTATATATGCCTACAATATCTAGGGGGGATCGGACCCAGTTGTAATGGGGAAGTTGTAATAGTGCACTTTGACCAAATTATTGCTGATAAATTTGCACTCACTAGGTGTCAATTATGTCTTCTATAGCCATGTAATATTATAATGTATTTCCATCCATAATCACCAGGACTTTTTGAAAACAACCATATTGGACAGAAAACGAGGCGAAAAGTATTTTTTGAATACCAATTCATTATCACTTATCATAATAAAAAATACAAGAAACAATTTTAATTCAAAATGATTAGGCCTAGCTATAAGTCATCTTGGAGAGGTATTTTATGAAGACAGACTAAATGACTGAAAAACATTGGTCATGGTGAGATATGTTGCAAAATGTTTTTGGGTGCTTGGGGGTTAGATGTAACAGATGAGTGGGGGCAAGTTGTACCAATGTTACAATTTGCACCCATTATCTCCCCATAGTGTTACAAATTGCCCCCAATAGATTATGAGAACTATGTTACAACCTGCCCCTATGAGTATTATATGTATAGCCTATATATAGATACATCCAGACCAAAACTGCAAATAAATATCGTGTATTAGTCCTCTGCTATGTTTAGGCCTATCTCTTTGCTGCATCATTATATTGACCAGGTAGCCTACACAATGTCGATGATTTAGTAATCCGATATAGCATTCTGACAGTCGCAATTTCATTTAGGCCTATGTAAGGCAGCATATGAATTGAAGATTATCACAGATTTAATATTACATAAATGATAAATTTTTATGCAAAGCTGTATTTTGTATATAAATTTGGGCCTATGTGTTGCCCTATAGCGTGTTACAATGCGCCTTAATAAGAACAATTCCTGTGCTTTTTCAACTTACCCGCACCATGGGCAAATTGTAGCATTTTAGGTGTGGTCATATTTCACTGCACCACACAGCAACAGTGAACTAATTGATGATATTTATCTAAATGATATTCTGTATCATACGAAAAATCTAATAGTATTCAGCCTGGTATTCATTAACTTGTCTTGATAAAATGAATTCATTCATAAAGTTAATTATCAATTGTAAAACACTGAATTGTTAAAATGGTACAACTAGCCCCGCTCTCCCTTATTGGCATACAATGATAATGTCTCCCTCTCTAAAGGTGGGATATACATGATATATGTTGCTTTACTTCTCACCGCTCATTTGTTAGCGTGAATGTATATATATATATATGAAATCTGAATTAAAAAAAAAAAAAACCAAACCATGCAGGTACCTCAGCATGAAGTACTGACTAGGACTTAATAGGGCCAGCACTGGCGTCGCTGGCCCAACATTTAACAGACATTGGGTCGGTGTCGGCTTGTAATCATCGCCAGTAGTAGGCCTAATACCAGACCAGCTGCTATTCCCAGCAAACACAAAACATTTGTATAACATTTGTACAATGTCTGCCCAACGTCGAATACAATGTTTTGTGTTTACTGAGTTGAACGCAGCTCCCAGCAAACACGAGGCGTTGAACCAGTCGTGGTAAGATGCTGGGCCAGCGTCGCAGACGGTGGGCCAACATTGGGTCAACTACGTGTTTGCTGGCAGTGTTGACAAGTGTTTCGCAACTAAATGGAATAATAAATTCCGCTTTTAAATACATAGGCCTAGATAGTCTCTACTGTCCACAGGAGCCATTTAATAACATTAATTACAAAAGCCATTGACACTACATCTATTAGATATTAACCTTTGTGGTTATGCTGCTGGAGGGGAGACATCTCCATCTTTTTGTTCACAAAAAACTTCTAGTTATTATCAAAGGGCTATCGCGCACTCGGGGGCCCAACCTAGGGATATATTGTATGTAATAGTGGTCTGCTCGGCGCGCCATACACAGTTTACGGTCACTGTACAGACGGCAGAGCATGTATTGTATGTTTTGAAATGTGCACAGAAGTGTACGCCAGCATTTAACAAGACCTCTGTCTCTGCCGACTGAGCTGAACATCAAAGCAATTTATTGGTAATTTTATAACTTTCAAATACAATGGTTATTTGTAGTCTTGTCAGTGTCCCAACATGTTATAGGTACGAGAATCGATGTGCTTTGCTTATTTATAATCAAATTATTAATTCATGATAATGTTTGTTTGTTTGGGATAGCTAGCCCTGAATTGGGCTGCCCGGGCCTTACGAAATTGTCAATCTCTATTATTCCCCTGTGTCTGTATGCAGGTATGGTAGGCCATACATATTAATTTATCGCTACGTTGCACTCAGTTCTGTCCCATCCGGCAACACGAGGCAAAAGCTCGGCTAGACGGGGCACCTGTCTGGCACTTCGTTTCCAGACGGGGAGCTGGATGTTGTTTATAGACTCCAGAAATTCAAACAAAATGGCCGCCGTTTATACTGCTCATACCAGCTCGATTCAAATTCTCAATTGTTTATTTTTTCTTTACGTGACCTTAAAAACTTATTAACGGTGGCGGCCATACACTTTTTCAGCGTCACAAATTGATTGTACACCACCAGTCAGATGAGGATGTGCAGACATCACACTGGTGCCTCGCCTGTTTTTTTTCAATTGGCAGCTTGTCAACCGTGGGCGGGACCGGTTGACAATGTTGACTATGAACCGGCATGCACTGATAGTCGAAATGACATAACCTACCAGCCACTGAACCACTTTTGACTTCTCTCGTGTAGGCCCGCGCCTATTATTGGTGACACAAAACGATTTTTTATATGAAAGATTTGATTCTCATTGTCTAAACGGACCACGGAATGATGAAGCAAAATAATAAAAAATCGCCCCAATATTGTTTTAATATTATTGGGCCAGCATCGCTGACAGTATAGCCCACCATCAAGCCAACATTGTTTCAGCGTCTCGGGTCTGCGGGCATAAACTCAAAAGACACAAGACGCTGACTGGAGGAGGACAGGGAGATCTGGGCACGTCTGATAACTTTTTTTTTTCAGCCTTTCAGCCAGTCCTTCTAGTCCTGAAACATTTTTTCTATGGCCCTTAGCTGCCTTCGCCACATGTCTCTCCAGAATCAAATTGCAGACAACTTTGTCTTATAAAAACTTTTTTCCGGCCTTTATGTAAATTGAATGTGTAGGCTACAGTTCCACACAGTTACTGTGTTTGGTACATTCTTCATAGATGTGTATAAGCTGATAACGTTTGTTTACTATTGTGGACCTAAGTGAATGTGTTATGTCTGGTATGCATGGGGAGAACTGGGACTATACGTACAGGGTAATGACATGTAAGTGGAAAACTGGGACACAACTTCCTACTTCCCCCCCCCCCCCCGCAAGTGTTCCAATTCTCCACGTAAATGTCCCGCTTCTTCATATACCCATGTATACTGGCTATTAATTGTGTAAATGGGTTCATAAATGTCATTTACATTTGTTTACAATTCATTTTATTGCCAGTATCAATATTTGATCTAGCATGTCTAAAGAGATATATCACTGTATATGAGACTGTCCCACTCTACTCCACCAGCTGTCCCATTTTTCCACGCTTTAAACTTTTTTTGGCAGGTGGAAAAATGTGCTTATCATTACATCTCAATAAAATTGCAAGTAATATAAAGTAATAATCCTATTATCCCCAGACTGTACATGACAGGTTACGAGGTATATTCAAACTTAGAAAAAACATAACAGTAAAACACAAATTATAAGGTCAAATTACGACAGTGAAATTGTGTCCCAAAGTTGCCAGGCGCTTCTGGTATATATGCGTTTGGTCACGGGAATACTGGGTAAATAAATAAGAACTCCTTTAGGACTAACTATGTTCTGCATAGTAAATACACAATATTATGTACAAAGATGTATGTGTTTTTTTTTTATTATTATGATCAGAATGTGCCAGAACACTCGATATGTATCAGAAATAATGCATTAATCAGCTTGCATATCTAAAGGTCACTATCTAAATCTATCTAAATGTCACCCCGCCAAACACCAGGAATTGACAGATTACCAGTGTTGGCGTTATACATGTTATATCGAGCCAGGTACCTCCAGGTAGCACCAATGTAGCACTGTATTATCAAGATTGCAGCTGACGGCCACCTGGTGATTATATTTTAAAACGTGCAGTTACATCTAAATGACAGTGTGCATAATTTTAATCAATCTAATTTTCGCAACCCTTGTAATTGAAAAGTGCATAACAAAGTGACAATAATCGTGATAATATAAATATAAAATAATACACAATCTGTTTATGATGTAACATTGATCATTTAGAAAAGTGTCAATTGTTCCTGTATGCTTATTGTTGTCACTGATATTTCAACATTCAAAATAAGAACAAATAAGCAATGAATAAAGACTATGCTGCTTCATTTATCATGTGTTTATATTTTATTTTGGTTGCAGGTAGAGTGTAGGTGACTAGGCTTACTAATTGTAGCCTACATTGGACGTCGCCATGTCTACTGGCCCTGAAATATATGTTATTTTGATTGCATTGTGTCTCATGGTATCTGCTGAGGTCATTTCTCCTGCTATTAAATGTGAAATTAAACGAACTTCCTCTAAAACTGGATTTCATAGACTGTTATCTACAGTGATACGTTTTGACAATACTGTGAACACACTTGACGATGTATGCTATTTTTCAGTGATGGAAAAAATATCGTCAGATTTCTACTTGGACCAGTTTCAATTAAGAATGGAAGAAGAGTTTGGTGGGCCTCGCGTCTATTTCCCTGAGGAAATCAATTTGGAATTTCCATCATATTTATCTAACAATCACAGTGTTTACATTTTTGGAAAAATGCAAAAGAAAAGTGGGGTTTTTGCACCCGTTGAATATTCTCTTCCCATTCATTTCCGCTACCAAAGACCCCAGATAAATAGTAATAGCATGCTTGTTAAGGTACAACCACCCACGTTTTTACACACGTGTCAACAATTGCCCGTTGATTATAAAATAGAGGCACCGTGTCATGACAATGTGAGCATGGTGAATGGTAGTTGTGTATGGAATGTGATAGAATGCGTTCAAAAAGACAGTTACGCAGTGTTGGAGTTTGAAATACCCACTGGATTATTAGAACACAACATCTTTGTAATGTGGACAACTTTATTTGTCACAATTGTATCTGTTTTTGTGTTAAGCTATTACATTCTTGTCACACCCAAGACAACATACACAGTGTTAAAGAAGCGAAGGTAATATTAGTAGGTATGCCTATGTATTTAGTCTTAGGGCCTACATTGATAATCATTGTTTATCATCATTAATTTAATTCTCAGCTGATATCATTTTAATAACAGCTCATTTAAACCATGCAATTGACTTGTTAAAATTCTATGATTAAACTTATGTTACGTATCATCAGCCTTTTTTCTTCTGACGTTAACAAAGAAACATAATCAACTGTAACTCAAATGGAACTCAGAATAATCAATCTAATACTTGTTGGATAAAATACATAACATTCTGATAACTAAACTTGTTACACTTTTAACCCTTACACGCACTGAAATATATTTGTATAAACCATGGAGAGCAAATGGTATTTCTCCTCATAATCATGATAAATGCCGGCTTAGTTAGTTCTGCTTTATTTGAATCAGGGATTCCTAGAGCCCCTTTTTGGGAGAGGGGCCCTTCACTCCAAAAGTTGGTTACAACCCCCAGCCACCACCCTAAAAGTGCACACATTTCACACGTAACGAGTAATTTATTCTGATGGTCTTCTTTAGTAGAAGACAAGACAGAGTTGCCAGGAAGGCGTTAGCACATGATACAATATATCCGAAGTTCATTTCTAAAATTAACAAAATGTTATTATGGCAAAAATAGCCAGCTGTTTGAGCTTTTCGCCCTTTATCATGTTTACCTGTTTAAAACTTTCCTGAAGGTGAATAGTTAAAGTATTATATAATATTTTGCATCTATGTATTTTTACATTCTCCTTTGACTATAACCAGATAACACAGTGAAGTAAATGGTGAAATCCATCTCCTATATCTGTTTTACAAAATTGGCATACACGCATATCACGAAAGATCGACTTGGGACCGGACACCGGCCTCTGTGAGCAAGCGATAATCTCGGCATCTAAACTTTGTAAAATACTTTCTCAAGAAATCTGCTAAATCTTTTAAATAATTTTCAAATCCAACCGTTGTTTTAATGATATGATATAGTGCATTTACCCCCTTATGATATTGATTCACGCCATTTTTGTATAAACTGATCCTTTAACCTAAGCTTAACCAGGGTTAACTGACTGTTTGAATGCTTCAATAGAACAGGGAAGTGATTTGATTTACCTAAAATCTAGAAAACCTACAATAGTTCAGTGTTTTTCTTACAGTTTGCATCCATTCAGATTAAAAAAAAATCATCTAATTTATATAATGAGGAATAAATGGTATTAGAGATCTTGTGTTTATCTCCTAAGCATGACTTTGCCCAATACGTCAGCATACGTGATTTAATATCAACATCTAAGGGAACAGCGCCCGGCTCTCCGTAAGCCATCATAAAGGAAGTGAACTTAAATAAAGTGAATAATAACATATAATACATATTTAAAAATTCTAAACTGTTGTCTTTCAAGTATGTTTTCGGTGTCCGTACTTCAGCTCCGTTCACCACTACTGGTTGAGCAAGTGCATTAAACAGTTATTTTTTTAGAAGAGAAAACATAGCTCTGCATCCTTTCTGATATAAATGAAATTTTGCAATTTAAATTTGACATTATAGTTAAAAAAATATGGTGTTGCCGTAATTTTCCCTTGGATAAAAATAAGCTTTTGGTTTTGTTTACATTTATTTGGGCTTACTGTATTTTGCGCAACGCAACGCAGCGCAACGCAACATAATTTTCAGGGGTCGTCTCAAAAACATAGGATAATTAAAATCTTTCACAGGATACTTACAATGATTTCTAGGTAATTTAAAACCTGCTAAATTGTAATAATGACGATAAATACATCCTCAACACATCCTATTTTTTTTCCAGACATTTAAAACAATTTGTGTTGCGTTGCGTTGCGCAATTTACAATTACCCTCATGGGTAACTGTATTTTGCGCAACGCAACGCAACAAGTTCTAAATCTTTTTTCCACATCCAAATAACACACACAGCATTGCTAAGCTATTATAATGATACATCTAAACACCTCCAGACAGAAATGAAGATTTCCCACATCAGGCTTTCTCATCAAGCAGAATCTCTCCAATTAGCGATGTGGATCACAGGGTGCTTGATGAAGGTGACTTGGGATGTCACCAAACTAAGTAATACATCTAGTCCCTTCCAGAATACTTGAAAATATTTTTTAGTAAATTAAAGAAAAGTCAAATTTGTTGCGTTGCGTTGCGCAATTTACAGTTACCCCTCTGGGTAACTGTATTTTGCGCAACGCAACGCAACAAATCTTAAATGTTTACTACACATCCAAAAAACACACACAGCATTGCTAAACTATTATCATGATTATAATGATACATCTAAACACCTCCAGACAGAAATGAAGATTTCCCACATCAGGCTTTCTCATCAAGCAGAATCTCTCCAATTAGCGATGTGGATCACAGGGTGCTTGATGAAGGTGACTTGGGATGTCACCAAACTAAGTAATACATCTAGTCCCTTCCAGAATACTTGAAAATATTTTTTAGTAAATTAAAGAAAAGTCAAATTTGTTGCGTTGCGTTGCGCAATTTACAGTTACCCCTCTGGGTAACTGTATTTTGCGCAACGCAACGCACAAATTCTAAATCTTTATTCCACATGCAAAAACACACAGCATTTCTAAGCTATTATAATGATGCATCCTAAACTCCTCCAGACAGAAATGAAGATTTCCTACATCAGGCTTCTGGTCAAGCGAGGATCTCCCCAATGAACGATAGGTGATCACAGGGTGCTTGATGGAGGTGACTTGGGATGTCACCAAACTAAGTAATACATCTAATCCCTTCCAGGATACTTGAAAATATTTTTTAGTAAATTAAGAAAAATCAAGCTTGTTGCGTTGCGTTGAGCAATTTACAGTTACCCCCCTGGGTAACTGTATTTTGCGCAACGGAACGCAACAAATCTTAAATCTTTATTCTACATCCAAAAAACACACACAGCATTGCTAAGCTATTATAATGATACATCTAAACACCTACAGACAAAAATGAAGATTTCCCACATTAGGCTTTCTCACCAAGCAGAATCTCTCCAATTAGCGATGGGGATCACAGGGTGCTTGATGGAGGTGACTTGGGATGTCACCAAACTAAGTAATACATCTAATCCCTTCCAGATTACTTGAAAATATTTTTTGGTCCATTAAAGAAAAATCAAGCTTGTTGCGTTGCGTTGCGCAATTTACAGTTACCCGGGTAACTGTATTTAGCGCGACGCAACGCAACAAATTCTAAATCTTTATTCCACATTCAAAAACACACAGCATGATCAGTTTTAACATTTTATCCGCGTTGCGTTGCGCAAATTACAGTTACCCTATATGCTTACTGTAAATTGCGCAACGAAACGCAACCAAGTACAAATATTTTCCTTCTTTTTTTTAGATTAACCAAAAATCAATTCCGATCACTTTAACATGTTATCCTTGTTGCGTTGCGTTGTGCAAATACAGTTACCCTATATGCTTACTGTAAATTGCGCAACGCAACGCAACAAAGTACAAATACATCTAGTACAGCCTTAAAACCTTCAGTCAACACTGTACATGTCCTACCTAAACAGATGTGATGGTGAGTTTCCCTGTGGATGGGAGTACACGAGTGGCCATAGGGGGTGGAGTTCTGTAGGCCTACACCCCCTAAACAAAACATTTGTCCTCCTTTTTTTTTTAGATTAACCAAAAATCAATTCTGATCACTTTTAAAATTTTAACCTTGTCGCGTTGCGCAAAATACAGTTACCTATATGCTTACTGTAAATTGCGCAACGCAACGCAACAAAGTACAAATACAATCATCTAGTACAGCCTCAAAACGTTCAGTCAACACTGTACATGTCCTACCTAAACAGAGGTGATGGTGTGTTTCCCTGTAGGTGGGAGTCCACGAGTGGCCATAGGGGGGTGAGGGTCTGTACACTCCCTGAACAAAATATCTTTCCTTCTTTTTTTTTAGCATAACCAAAAATCAATTCTGATCACTTTTAAAATTTTAACCTTGTTGCGTTGCTTCGCGCAAAATACAGTTACCCTATATGCTTACTGTAAATTGCGCAACGCAACAAAGTACAAATACATCTAGTACAGCCTCAAAACCTTCAGTCAACACTGTACATGTCCTACCTAAACAGATCAACGCAACAAACTTGATTTTTTTTTAATTTTCTAAAAAAAAACATTTTTAAGTATTCTGGAAGGGATTAGAAATATTATGTAGCTTGATGACATCCCCACTCACCTCCATCAAGCACCCTGTGATCCCCATCGCTAATTGGAGAGATTCTGCTTGATGAGAAAGTCTAATGTGGGAAATCTCCTTTTTGTCTGGAGGTGTTTAGATGTATCATTATACTAGCTTAGCAATGCTGTGTGTTTTTTGGATGTAGAATACAGATTTATGTTTTGTTGCGTTGCGTTGCGCAAAATACATTTACTTCAGGGGGGGGGGGGGTAGCTGTAAATTGCGCAACGCAACACAAATTGTTTGAAATGTCCGGAAAAAAATTAGGATGTGTTGATGATGTATTTATCATCATTATTACAATTTAGCAGATTTTGAAATACCTGGAACTCATTTTAAGTATCCTGTGAAAGATTTTAATTATGCTGTTTTTTTTAAACGACCCCTGAAAATTCTGTTGCGTTGCGTTGCGCAAAATACAGTAAGCCTTTATTTGCAAGTCAATGGTATCGCAATATTTTTTTCCATTCATTCAACGATGCTTGTAGGATTTTCAGCTCGTATTACTGTATCATCAACGCATCACAGTAGATACAGTTTAAATAATGTTACAATTTCCCCATCAATATGCATGTTCTTTTTGTATGTTTTTTATGTCTTTTGGGCCATCACATTTGCGAGATATAAACGATTTTAGATTTTTTAAATATATTGAGAAGAGAAACAGAAAGATTTTTATCTCTGTTGAACGCCATTTTACAGGTGAGAGAATCTGACTTTTATCACATTAAGATCATTTTATCAACTTCACCATTGGATAGTGAACAATTATTGGTAAATAGTGTATTTTTACATCCATGTTCATCAATTAAAATGACAATATTGACAACAGCCTTACCAGCAGAGATTTGTGTCATTCACAGCAAAATAATAACTTCAGCCATGAAACTTACGGATCAAATTATTCTGATGTTTCCTATTTCATAACCTTGGTCTTGTTTTTTTAATTTGTTTGATTGTATTAGTCAGCTAGGGCATCTGATAAATCTTTTTTATTCTCTTATATTTATTTAAATATATAAATAATTCCAATACATTAAAATAGGTGCAATGTGTAAAGAAAAAATGAGTTATAGGCCCTATGCAGATGATTACGTGATGGTGATTGGCACGGTGTTGAGGGTTACTCAGAGTTTCATTCACTCGCCTGACATGGGGTTCTGGGCATGTAGGCCTAACAAATATTTGTCTGGGTGGTATAGGGCCTATAATAGCGCCATAAATCACGGTCCGATTTCCTCAGTTGGGGGGCGAAGGCCTTAGACTAGTGGTCTCAGCGGTTTGAAACAGAAACAAATGTTTCTTTCTCATTCACACGTAAAACTGTGTTTTGGGGAGCCTCCGTGACCGAGAGGTAGCGTGCTCGGCCTCAGACCTCCAGGGTTTGAATTTCGAATCCTGTGTCTGGAGGGCAGTGTCATCTCACCATCCTCAGGAGGTTATCCTGGCCCAATTTATCTTGCATGTGCGCAAAAGTGGCCTAAAGCCTGATTCATTTCATTTATTTGCATTTCCTTTGTTCAAAGGAAATGCATAAAATTGTTTGAAAAACTAGATATATTGTTCAATGATCTCTGTAAAGTAATTATGGCGTGGTAAATGCAATAGATGTTGAACAGTATGATATGTGAAGGACACATAAATGTGCTTATATTTATAACAGAACTATCCGTCAATATCGACGTATTGTGATGAGTAGTAGGTCACCTGGATAGAGTAGCCCTACAAATGACTGCGCTACCAAACAAACCTGTTTTCAGGATTTTGAATCGAAATCGAGCAACCAGTTTTATTTCATTCTGTTAGTTATAGCCCTATATGTCAGATACCTTTCACAAGTGAATGATACTTGTAAATTTGTGTATGTATATACTTCAGGTTAACTGTCAGTTTAGTGAAAATTCAAATTATATTATTCCTGTGATCCTTGTGCACCTTGTTGCTAAAAACACTTTATTTCATCTTTCTTTATTTTTTTATAAATTTAGCTCTCATAATGTTAGTTATTGATACAAATCTTTCAAAACTCAACAATTATGTTAATTGATAGCCTTATTGTCGTGCAAAATATCAATTTATAACCCTACGAATACACTTAAAACATATGGGAAAGTGACCAAATGATATTAAATCATGATTTTAAAGAAAATGCTCCATTTATATTTTGATATTCAAAGTCTAAAATTGAAAGAAATATCATGTTTGCCATGTCTTTTTTTGTAGAATTTCTGAAAATTGAATAATTGCAACAGATTTAAAATAACAATGCGCGGTATTAAATTTTTGCAGCTGTTATTGATTTGTTCTAAAAAATCACCACCTAATTGTTACCATTTGAACTGCTCTACGTCATGCATAATCTCTGTGTCATAGTTTGAATTGCATGGACCCATTTAGATATCACCGTAACACGGATTAAGTATATGCATTTGTAGTGTTACTGACTCTGGCGTTCAATGATGAACTTTGAACTACACTCGTGATGAGATCATTATACATTAAAAGCGTGCATATATTTTTTTGTGAAATTCCCCCTTGTCTGCGATGTAAATTGAAGAATTCAGGACTATACAACAATGTCGTTTTTTTCCAACATATATATTAGATATATGTGTGTGTATTTAATTTTATAAATCAATGTTTTTCGTTGATATTTGTATTCATGCTGTAGTAATACTGATACCTTTCCTTACACATAAACATCATGTTCTGATAGTTGACCCTAGAGAGGATGGGCATAGTTTCCAGGTCATAAAGCAGAATATCAGAAATCTAGTTTGCATAGACCTACATAGCCTATGAATAATTCGTGGATTGACTTTCATGTTAATAATCAACGGACGTAAGAGCTGTGTGGGTCTCTCTGTTAGTTACACTGCATAGATCACTGACTAGATATTACGTAGGACTGGACGTAACATATGAGGCTTTCGTTTTACCCATAGTATCCTTATCCACCCCATAACGTACGTACATTAAATATGAAGCAAGAAGTCAAAGACCACGGCTATGCGTGGGTTATTCTTGGCGCTGCATTCTGCTTGCAGTTTATAGTGGGTTCTTTGTTTATGGCGTTTTCTGTTCTATTGGTTGAATTTCCAGAAGTATTTCAGACAGACAAAGCGACTTCGAGTTGGATAGGATCAATTTTGATTGGAGCAAGTTCTATTTCAGGTAATAATTCAGTTTATATTCAGTAATACATGAATACAAGTAATCCTTATATACTAACCATGGGGACCAAATGTTTTTCTCTATTGGAAGTCATCATAAATGTCTTAGTTAACTCTTTCCGCTTCATTTGAATACCTATGTTATATGGGTAATTGCCATTTTAAATATTTTTACTCTTTCAGTGCGGGGATCGACTTTAGACGTCAGAATCAGACGTCTATTGACGTCACCTTCTTACGTATAAAGTCGGTCCACGCACTGAAATGGGTAAAAATATTTCATGTTAAATGTGCGTAAAACGCAGGTTTTGGCTTAAAGTGAGAATTTCTATAGAGAAAAGAGATAAATGTTAAGGTAAAAATCAATACATAATTCATAAAAATGTTAGTTAAAGTGGTTTCAAGGGATTGATCGGCATCTTCAAGAAATGCAGATACATACCTTTAAATCAAAAGACATTATATGAATAATTTCAACGATTACAAAAAACATGTATTATCAAAATTCTTTCGCCAGATAAAGTGAAAATCTCTAGGGAAAAAGTAGATGAAACGTCGTCAAACTAAAAATACGCATGCCTTATAAATCAGTAAAATGTAAAAGTTATCAAGGGATTTATCGACCACTTCATGGAGTGGGAGATTAGACTCATTATTTTAAATACACAACGATCAATATATACGTACATGATATTATATGATTATACTTCCAGCAAATACAATTTTTTTATCAATATTGTCCAGGTTTACCATTTGGAATGTTAAATGAAAGATTTGGATGTCGTTCCATAACTATATTCTGTGGCATTTTGATGACAGCTTCTCTCATAATCACATCCATGGTGAATGACATTTACACCATGTACTTCACGTATGGTGTGCTGGGAGGTGAGTTATGACATTCCTCTGGATACACAACGTTGTTACGACGTAAATCGACGTCATCGCCGTTGATTCAACATCGCAGCAACGTCGTGTGCCCAGTGGGATTGTATTTGGTAAGCACATTGATTTTTACTACAGGCCTAATTACAACATAGGGGCCTACATTGCATATTGCTACAGTTACAGACATGTTCAGATTACAATTTTATCATGTTTATTAAAAGAATTATCGTGTTAAATTTTAGTGTTTAAATCAAGTTTATTCTCCTCATCTTGTTACAAGAAATGTGAGATACATAGGCCCTACAAAAGTTCTATATTACCAGGAAGCCATGGATACAGTAGAATTGCAACATTATCGTATATATTAGGAAAGGCTTTGTCTATAACCAGGTAGGTAATACGTCCACATTCAAAATTACGAGTGATTCGTAACAGCGGCTATGAAGATAACGCGTTAATAAAAACTGGGAAATTTAAAATGACGACCATTTTATTGAGAGGAGTTGGACTACAGAGGCCATGTAGGTGATTGGCTACATGGCATCAACTGATTCGACTAGCGGTTCTTGAAAATCACTGAACTGTGACCAATACCGTTTCGTGGTGAGGCAGATAATAGCCCAAATGTATAGAAACGGCGGGTAGTAATGAACTTATAGACCTACATGCTATAATTAGGCCTATACTGAATGTTATTAAATCACTAAATCATAATAAGGCATGTGTACATATACATTTTAATTCAACTTGTCTAATTTCATCTCATCAGATAGCAATGGCACAGTGTAGACTAGTACTCATCTATGACATTTTCTTGTGTGATACAGGTACAGGACTTGGTGGAATCAGCTTGACATCAATTGTGATCGTACAACATCATTTTAATGAGAAAAGAGCGCTTGCATCTGGCATCGGCCTTTTAGGAGGCAGCGTTGGCACAGTTGTATTTGTCCCTTGTTTTCGGTTTCTGGTAGATATACTGGGTTGGAGAATAGCATTAATCTGTCACGCTGGGCTAGTCTCACAAACAGTAGTTCTGGGAGCATTATTACGACCTGGTCCGATCGAAAATAAAATTGACAAACATAGTGAAAATCACACATCTTTACCCCACAAACGTAATCAAGATAATGTTGAATGCGCACTATCTGTTTATGATGTAACACAAGTTGATGGTAGCATGGAAATACCATCTAACATAGAAACGAACACAGAATCGGAGAGCAAAATGACAATAAAACCACAAAAAAGATCAACTTTATTGGATACTTCAGTGCTACGTATACCAGCCTATGTTATATATCTGCTTGGGGTAGAGTGTTTCATGTATGGCATTATCACGATGTATCAGCACACTGCAAGCCGCGCTGTTACCAACAATATCAGCAAAATGCAAGCTGCTATGCTACCAGTATCTGTATCAGTTTCTTCGACAGCTTTTCGTATCATTGGTAGCTTTGCAGCTAACCATCGCAAAGTAGATCGTTTCTTGTACATGGCTGTATTGGTCACTTGTGGAGGAATTGTCGTCGGCTTATCTGGTCTTACTTCAAACACATTCCTGGGAAGTATGGTAATATGTCTGTTATACGGAGTTTTCTCAGGTCAGTACTTTCATGAACAAATTAAAATTGAACTGTTTTTTTTGTATTAGTTGGGAAAAAGGGGTCCTACACTAGTTACTGTATGGGATTATAAATGCTCTGGAGTAAATTTTCCTGCCAAGCCTGTCGGCGTTTGAGGTCTTTAGCCATTTCCAGGTCGGTGATTGGTCGAAGAACTGCGATTTTCAGCTGGTGTTGCTCCTAGGCAAAATGGACAAACAATATGAGTAGAGTGTGCATATACTTCCTGCAGCAGAGGCTGTACACGTGCGGGTGCACACCCAGATAGGTATAAAAGTAAACAGTTTTATCTGTTTTCCCTCTTCAGGGCAATGTATAATTTTAGCGAAACCTTAGCTTTGAATTATAATTTTAGCTATACATTCATGTAAAATGTTTGGATTCGATATTACAGCTGAAGCTATAGTACGTGGACCCTATCATAATGTTGGTAGCTAGATGGGTTGTGAAGAGCATTAAATTTACAAAGTTTTACACCTGAGAAATATCCAAACATGAATAATAATTTGAATACATTCCTTTTACGAATTAGTTTTATCTGATAGTCCAGCTGACTTTTTATTCTCATGATTTATTCTTTAATTTAATTTATTCTTTTTTTTTAATATATATACTCCAATACTGCATCATTAACCATGAAATTTTAAAGAGTTTTTTGCATACTCTAAATCAGAACCATTTACAATAAATAAATCTGTGCATAAGCCTGTCAATTAAAAAAAAAATGCTAGCTTGGTGGGCGATAATAGAAATGAAATAAAATGAAAACTACAAATTGGCAAATCAGTCAGCTTGAAATATCGCCATTTTAAAAAGAGTATGTGATTTTAATATGGAGGATGTTTAACACTCCTTTTTATTGATATTGTATAAATTACAGGTGATGAAAGTGTCTTGATCTAGCTCTGAACATTATGACATTATAGCTTCAGGTGTAATAATGAATCCAAACATTTTACGCGAATGAATAGCTTTAACTGGCTAATCAGTGCTGTAGTATTTTTTATCTGTTTCATTACTACATTAAATCACTGTTATTGTGTACGAGATGTGTGTTTCAACATCAAAATTTGCAAACTTTCGGTCTCAAATTGAACAAATATTAGTAATTTTCACCCTCTTGAAGTTGAGGATCGCGGTAGCGAGACACAACTTCATTTGGGTGAAAAATTAAAATCTTTAATTTAGCAGTTCAATGGTTAAGAAAAGAAGACAGTTGCAGATTATATTTTCAAATATTGTTAATTCACAGTACATGTAACTGAAATATCTAAAAAAAAAATCATTATTATTAGTAAAAAAAACATTGCGATTTGCAAATGTTGTTGTTGCTTGTACATCACTGTTTACAAACTGCGCAATGTAAACAAAAGATGGCCGTTCGCAGTATAAGAATAATTTATAAGGGAACACTGAATGACAATGTAAATAATGATTGCAGACACAACAATGAAATTCAAAACAAAATTAGTATATACATAGGGACTGAAAATATTACATTACCAGATAATATGTTTCCAAATGATGCATTTGGACAGATCAAAGTGTCCCAATTAAATATTTGAGCGCGTGGACCGATTATAGACGTAACAATGAATCTGACTTCTATATATGCAAATTCTGACGTCTAATTGCTGTAATAAATTATAGCTGACCAGTTGATTTATGAACATGGAAAATGAAATAAAATTATCGATAAGTTGAACACATAATATGGAGAAATACCAATAATATCATATACATTTTATTATAATGCAGCGGATTTAGGCATATAGCAGCAGATAACTATAATATCAGTCTATTGTTTTAAACAATCATACCCTTCAATTCATTTGAGTGATAAATGTCTATAAAATCCCAGCGTGGCGGTAATTCACCCTTAAACCGTCGAAATATTAAATGTATAAACTATGGAGACCAAAATTTTTTTTAATTTGAAATAATTAAAAATTGTCTCAGTTGGCTATTTCCGCTTCATTGGAATACATATGCTCTGGGTCTACGGTCATTATAAATATATTACATCTGTGACTTTAGATGTCAGATTCTTACATGTATATTCGATCCTCGAACTGTAAGGGCTAATGACGTCAAATAAGGCGCCAAGATCACGTGGACCCTGACAAAAACACTGTATTCTCAATTAGGTGTTGAACGAAAAATATAATAATCTTTAAAAATATTAAATTTAGAAATACTTTGATATATAAAAAGTTATATATCAAGTTATGTAGATATTTTTAAAGTGGATTTATTACTTCCTCTATTTAATTGTGTGCATAATACGTCTCGTATCAAATTAGTGCAAACGTTAAATAAACATAATTACGTTTGATATATTTTTCAATATCAGGACAAGCATTTACACTGCTACCCAGTATAATGATAGATATAGTTGGTTTACCGAATGTGAATATGGGACAAGGATGGCTACAATTCTTAATGGCTATACCCATGATGACAGCTTTACCACTTTCAGGTAAAATAGAGTGATTTGCTAAAAAATAATAATGTTTTTCTATAACAACGCATTCAAATAGTTTTTTATATTCTAAAAAGTTAGCCTATCAGACAAAATTGACGTTATCACGCTATTTCAGGTTGGATCTATGATGTGTCCAGGAACTATGACATCGCATTCTACGTGGCAGCAGTTTTCCAAATCACAGGAGGATTATTTTTCTTTGTTAACGTCAGAAGAAAAAAGACTGCTGGCTCCTAACTTAACTTTAATATAGAATTATAGTAAGTCAATTAGTCCGGCAGCCAAGGGGGGGGGGGGTAACATTGTTTTAGCTGATATATTTTTTCTCTCTCGTCTGATTACGCATCGTTAGCATCCTAGTGATGCGGCGGATGTGGGTTTGTAACCCTTGAGGGATTTTTTTTAAAACGCAAAATTCAAAATGACCGCAATGAAATCACTAAAGTTATCATATATTCCACAATATTTGACATGTAGACTTGATTTTTTTCACTAAATATTATGTTTTTGATATCAGGGAATACAATAAAACACATGGGTATCATAAGTTACTCTTAGAGCATATACAAAATAGTTAGTTTTACATTTCATGTTATGTTACATTCTGCAATGTTATGTATTTTATGTACTAAATACTTAAACGATCAATGTATATTGTATTGTTGTGTAATTATTGTTGTGTGTTTATTTATTGTTGTGTTGTATGTCATTATATTTCCAACACATTGTAATTTTATTTTAAACGTCACCAGAATATTATTTTAATACTGTTTCTTTCAGTATGTAGCTAATGTGTAAAAATATATTATTGTTATTATTATTCTTTTTATGTATTGTCACATGTCATATGTACGGAAATATCCATATGTCATCACATGTGCAGAAATGCGATTTTGTTTCTTATTTTGAAATATTGTATATTTATGTGTGTTTTGTATATATGTTGAGGGCCCCAAGGCAGATGAGCTATCGCTCATTGGGTTTACCCTCGTGAAATAAAGCTATTATTATTATTATTATTATTATTATTATTATTATTATTATTATTATTATTATTATTATTATTATTATTATTATTATGGGAACTTTAGTCGACATCACTTTTAGACAAACTTCAGAATGGCCGCCATGGAATCATTAAAGTTATCATATCTACTCAATATCTCAGATAGAGACCTGATTATTTTACCAAATCATATGTTTTAGGTATCAAAGAATACAATAAAACACATGGTGATTTTATTCGACATCACTGCCATGCAAAACTCCAAATTCCCGCCATGAAATCACAAATTTTATCATAATTATCTTCATCAATAATTGAGATAAGAACGATATTTTCACAAACCATTTGTTGCGATACCGCGAATACAATCAAACACACGATACCTTTATTTGACATTATTCCCTTGATAACAATTTTATGTTAACACCAATTTTTCAATACTATTCTAATGATAGTTACCAATAAAAGTACATCTTCTTATATGTGTATACTGTCCAACATTTCAGATAGAGAATTGATGTTTTCACCAAACCACGTGTGTTTGTTATCAGTGAATGCAATGGCACTGCTTTAAACTTATTTTGAAATCAGTATCATACCTGAAAAACTATATTTGATAAAAAACGATTACAGTACGCTGGATGTTCTCTTTCATATGTATCAAAGCACACTTAAGAAGCGTGAAGGTGTGACCCTGGTGTAGTGGTAAATGTTGTGTGACTGTCACATCGCAGATCATAGGTTCGTCCCCCTCTCTGGTATGGATGTTTAAAAAATGTTTATCTTCCACACAGTTAAGAATTCAGTATTGTAGGGAGTCTTCATAACCGTCAGTAGATTGCTTCTCAGACTATCACGGCTCGAATAATTGTTGTAAATTGTGGGTCTAGACGGCAGCGTGATCGATTCATCACACTATCCTTGGTGGGTAATTATGCTTCAGTTTAGTCTACATTATGTGCACATATTTATTTTCCTGAGAGCTATTCATCCATTCGCACGCGGCAGAGCTATAAATTGCTGTATTATCAACAAATTGCTGTATTATTGCTGTATTATCAACATATTTCTATCACCACTGGTATAAGACTAAGAACCGAAGAAACCATGTACTTCAAACAGCATGGTTGCATCAGTCACACCTATTTCTGTTGCAGATGTAGGATCTAAACACTTTTTGTAATTTTAGAGTAATGTACGTGCGCTTCTTAAAGCATTTGGCAAAAATTTTAAATGGCTGCTGCAATAGGTTAGGAATGAGCGAGTGAATGACAATAGTGTTACCATTATTTCTGTTGATACCACGAGAGAAGGAAGCCCTGCTCCCATCATGCCCATAGTTAGGTGACTGCCAGTCTGTCATTGTGACTTGTCGTATTAGGCTACTTGGCGTTTGCTAATTTATAAACAGGGCACACTACACTTGAGCACATAATATGCATTGTAATTATATTGAACTTATATTATATAATTAAATACATGATATTACACAATAACTAGAAAAGGAGTTCCCAACTCCGAGGCCCGGCTTTATTCTGTTTGAGTGCTATAGGCAAAAAAAATGGCTTAATATTTTCTAAACATAACAGTGAATTGGTCTTTCTCACGGGCCAGAATCCTAAATGTCCAGGATATAATTAAGTAAAGAACCAAGGAGACAAGTTCATATATATTTTCGACGTATATTCCTTCCACCACCATCGCCGGTGCTGACCAACATTCATTCAATACTTGTTTACGATGTACCTCGTACAGAGGATGTAGGCCTACCCACCAAATTCCGGTTCAATGTTGGGCCAGCGTCGCAGCCCATTGCTGGTTCAATGCCGGTCAATCGTCTATGACGCTGGCCCAAAACTAATCCATCACTGAGTCTGCTGTATACTTTATGCAAAGACATGGCATTCACCCGATGCTGTTTCAATGTTGACGCACAGTCTTCGACGCTGGCCCGTCATTGAAACAGCATTGGGTGATTGTACCATGTTTTCTGACTGCTGTATATGCTGGTGACGCTTCACATCCCAGAGCCAGAAACACCAGATAACACGATACATTGGCCCAGTGCTGATGTAATGCTGCGACGCTGGACCAACATTATTCAAAACCCTCTAAGCTTTTAACCACAAATATAATCGTAAATATTGTTTCTGAACACTTGTTAAAGACAAAAGTACGTAACCTAAGGACCTGAAACGTTACATTGAACATGTTTATAAGGACTGGTGTACAGGAATGTGAACCGTTCCCCAAACACAGCACCCCTCTCTCCCCTACATGTAAATAGGACACAAACTAAGGCAAAATAAACTTAATTGGATATCGACCGTAGGCCGGTCCTAATTATCTTTCATGTCAATCATTATCACATATCGATGTTGTCAGTTACAAAAAAAAGACAAGGACAGGTCCCGTACCAGACCACACATTTTAGCAGTCACAATACAATAAAAATGCAATATGAGAACATCCTCACCAGTCGGAAAAAAAGCTACCTTGCTTAGTTCTTCCAGTATCATAAATAATATCATTCATGTAGATTTACGTAATAACTACTAATGTATATTTGAATCTCATCTCACCATTTGTCTGAAAGAACGCTAGCAGTCAGAATTATTAACATATTTTTTTATGATATCCTATATTGTAGTAGTACTATAAGTACTTTTGGATTTAATTGGTGTTCTACAAACTTTGATCATTAGAAAAAAACTACATCTATACCTTTTAGTAACTGTAATAATAATTATATTATTGATTACATTGAATTAAAAATACATTAACCAATTTCCAGACGCTTTTTGACATAACGATATTAATCCTGTGGAAAACATATAGGCCTATGAATAACACATATGTTTAGGGCTAACTAATTATTTTATACCACATTAGATCATCATAGCGATAACAGCTCCCTAAATATTATATAGTAATGTTCTTTCGTGTTCTATTGTGTAATAAGAATTCAAAGTGTATAATGTATTTATTATCATGAATATTATTAAACAATAATTTAATATAATTGGAGTAATGTTATAATGCAACTCAGAGTGGAACAATAATCTGTTATTTACCCTGTAACATGCTCCTGTCCAGCTCTTACATTTCATTGTACAGTTGTGAAAATCTAAATTGTGGAATAGTTGTTGATTGTGTCGCAAGTGAATGGTAGAACTTGGGTACAAAGTATAGTACAATTTGAGCATAATGTTGCATTGGAATGGCAATAGCACATGGCAATGTGAATCTTCCATGATCTAGGCCTACATATCCGCTGGCTTGTCTAATACACTCTTTGCAATAACAACACGCCACACAGTGACCAAAAGCAAAGAGTGTATTGAGACATTTATACAATTATCACGATGGTATGGTATGACTTAGTTGTTGACCTGATGTATTTATGATGCAGGTGATTATTAAATATACACAGTTGTTATTTTTATGACATGTTTATAATATTTAGAGAAGCAAAAGGTATATAGATTGCTATTTAGTCATGAATTTATAGTGATATACGGTCATTTCATTGGTAACTAACGACAGGCAAATAACTGTAATTTAATCTGCCAATAAAACAGATTAAAGGGACTGGCCCAGGCTAAAATCATCAAAAAATCGGTGATTTTATTTCGGCTTCTTAATATGACCATATGATGTAAACATGTCCATAAACTAGAACTGCAAACGTTTTTAATTTTTGTGCTGCGCATTCACCAGTTAGGCTAGTAGATAGAGACGAAATTCCTGAGGTCTAATTATTGCCAACCATGTCAAAAATTAGAAATACGGGAATTTCGTCTCTATATCTAGCCTAACTTGTGAATGTGCAGCACAAAAAATAAAAAACTTTTGCACTTCTAGTCTATGGACATGTTTACATCATATGGTCATATTAAGAAGCCGAAATAAAATCACGGATTTTTTTATGATTTTAGCCTGGGCCAGTCCCTTTAAAAACGATGATAATCGTGCTCAGCGGTGAAAGGTTTAAGAAGCTAATAAATAATTCATGCTCAATCACAGGCAAATTGCGTTGACACATCCTCATGATTAGCTTAGCGACTACAGACATTAACCCTTGTCCTGCTAAACCCGGATATATACGGTTTTAAGCATATTTTAAGCCAAATAATATGTCACTGAAATGGATAATATAGTTGGTGGCAGATGTTCAGTTAGTGTAATAACTCAATTAAGAAGATGTATATTTTCAAAAAATAAAAATATTTGTTGTCATTTGAAGCTGGAAATTGCGTTAGCAATTCCAGCTTTAAATGACGAAAAATACAATTCAAACAATTCAGCAGGACAAGGGTTAACACTTTATGATTTAAAAAATATATTTTTGTATAAAAAGTGATGGAGGAAAAGTTGGAAAAATCGTGTGGCCAATCAAACTATATTGTTAGCAATAAAAAGGTCAGGTCAAGAAATTAATTTTTCCTCTAAAATCTGTTTTTGTAGATATTGTAAAATCAACAATAAGACATATTTGGCGAAAAGAGGAAAAACTTTAATCGTGTGAAAAATTTGCTTGATACATTTCCTTGATTTACAAATGAGCAATATCAGACCTGGGTTCAATTCCATTTTTTAATTCCAATTCCTGATCCAATTTCTTTTTGTATTTCCGAGGCTTATTCCAATTCCTTTATTTTCAGTTTTTATAATTCCAATTGACATTCAAATTCCTGATTTCTAATTCCTTTCTAATTCCGAATTTTTCAAATATGCTATACAATTATTTTAGGCACAAAGTATTTTATTGTGAGAATAATAAACGACACATTTTTTGTGAGAGAGAATTTTATTATCACAAAGTAAATCATTCAAAATCAACTAAGCTAATTATTGTGAAATGTATTTTAATATTACTTCGTATTAAATTATTGGTCATTACATTGGATATTTTGTATAATTTTTGTATATTTGTTGTAGCGTAAGCAAATAAATAAATAACGTAGTGCGCAAATTTAAAGTTAAACTAATATTGAATGAAAAATACTAAAATCATCAGTGAGTCATTGAAAATAGATAATGCGATTTGCCAAATAATTACATGTTGTTTATTTTTTATATTATTCACATGATTACTATAAGTTTACTTGTATCAATTGTTAAGCTAGTGTCATTTTTAAAAACAATTCACGATAATGTGATAATGTGAACCGAAATATTGTTTTATTTTATATGGCGGCTTAAAGTATATAACAAAAACAATACTTCCAATTTCAATGATAAATTATTGACGACCGTAAATTGGTACATGTGATGTCACATGATCAATAAGTGGTGTAGATTTGGTTAAAAACAATTGACCCTACAAAATTGCGCTGCAGTGTAAGCTGCCGTGACAATTAGAAATAATAACAAAAGACAGAAAGATCCAGCACAAATTGCAACAGAATATTTTTTTGGAATGCATTTCAGAAGGGTCTCTAGATAGCATACTAAAAATGCCCCGAAATGCCCCTTGGGAAAATATGTCAAATTTGCATAAATCCAATATGGCCGCCGAATGTTCAGAATATGACCTGTACCTTCTTATAACTAGTGCTAAGCAAGCCATTTTGAACATTTTAATGACATTTAAAGTAAACTGATGAATCTGTTAGATGATAAAAGCTTCAAATGGGTACTTTCAGAATTTACATGAATCCAAAATGGCCGCCATTCTAAAAAACTAACTTTTTAACTAACTACATGTATTTCAGTTTATTAAATTTATTTTGTACTTCTGAACTTAGTTTTATTAGATGGTAAAAAGTTGAAAAAGAAGTACTACCAAAATTCGCATAAATCCAATATGGCCGCCCAAATAATTGCTCAGTGATCTATTCTACCAGCAAACATATAACATGAACACAGAACTTAATTATTGTAAGACTATACAACATTGTTTTTTTTAAAAAAAACTAGCTATGTATGTACGGCTGGACTATTTACTTAGTCTGAAAATTTTCTACACAGAAATAAGCATTCAGGGCTGCCTAGAAAATAATCAAGATATTTCATTAACATTTATAGGTTAGTAGTAGTTGTCGAGGACATTTTTTAGTTATTGTGTTATCTAATACTACATTAACCATCACCCAGTCCATTATTTATATGTCTATTGTTCATGTTCATTTAACTAGCACATGTACCTCATATATACATAAAACTTTCACCAAAACCGTTATATCTGTCACTGTACAAGGTGCGAAATATATAAAATATTGAGCTTTGCTGGATCACCCAATACAAATAAAACCATCAGGGTTTCGTCAAGACCTCCCCCCCCCCCCTACTCAACACCAAAGGGGGATATCTCCCCTTCATTTCAGTTTGTCATTCTTTCTGTCTCCTTGGGACCCCCCAGACCCCCCACTCTTTTTGGAACCCCCTTCCCACTCAAACATTCCTGGTGGATACCATGACCATCAAACTTGTACTCTCAAATCATCAGCTAAACTCCTCTTGAAGGATGCCCTATATATATCTGCTTTCACAAGTCACCACCAGACTGGACGACTAGTTGTGGATCAATATTTATGATTTAATCACTTATTTTGATGCAATTATTCGGTGCCATTGAAATTATATATATCTTTTTTTTTCTTAAACATGTTAAAGGTATATCACAGAATACATTTTCATCACCATAGTATTTACTGTTTTAGCACTGCTAGATTTGACATTAACTGTAATTCCTGTGTCAATATTATGTAAAGTCGGGGGGTTATCGCTGAATAGACTTCTTTCGACCAGACAAGCCGCGGGTATCTATCTCTATTCTAGTTGGTGTTGCCTCTCTTTGTTTCTCATTCCCTTGTATTTTATTCAACGGACAGGTATTATTAAAATTGTTGATTGCAAGGCATATATGACGTGACATCTGTCACACAAGTCGTTGGACCTATCATATCACTGTTTCTCTTGTTAAACCTCCAGTGGACTTCACTGACTTCATAAGGATTTCCTCAATGGATAAATCTAGCGAGAGTCCAGCCCAGAAATGATTGCTTCGATGCACGACATGGTACCCTTAGGTTTATACTTCTGTTGTAGTTCTTGGGGTTTTATTATGATTTTTTTTCACAGGTTATAACCACTTTCTGTAAAATTAGGTAAAATGTCATGGGTGGCTTGTAAAAGAACTTTTCAATTACCTGTTCTCTCTGCTTTTAAGTTAATTGGGGAATTGTCTGAGTATATCCACCATGTCCGTGTATACCGGAGCCACAATGTGGAATTTCGGGATGTCTGCAAATAATTATTCATATTCAGGAAAATTTCACTGGAATCCTTAATAAGATTCGTTGATTGGACATCAGTTAGTGAAAGGGTACCTGATGTGAATTCATCGTAGAACTCGACAAGCTGCTCCAGAAAATGCTGCTTTTGTGGTTCAGCTTCTGTCTTATATGATGTTGTTTTGAGTCCATTTTAGTTTGATTATCTCGCCATCAGTTATCATCCCAAGCTGTATGCTCTGGATGTTGTGCAGTGCTAATTTGTTCTTTTCATGACGGTCTACATGTACAAGTTTGGACATTAGGGCCCACCATGACATTAAGGGAAGCATCAACTAAGGGTCCTCTGATAGTTTTTCATCAGATTTACTAGACAATATATGACTGACTGCATTGCTGGCATAAATTTAATGTACATCTTGAAGACCATGCCCTGTCATCATATGACCAATGGATGCAAGAAAGCTCATTACAGTGTTCTGTGTGGAAGCCAAGGCTTAATACAAATGCCCGGAGTCCCCTATGCATAGTATTGTGACTCTGACTTTCGCGTATCTGAGGTGCTTTCCACCAGAGCGGTTGGTCGAAGGCTATAATAGGTATATTTTGTGGCCAGGAAGAACACATTTGGCAGCTGGGATTCATATAAATCACAGGAAGATAAAATATTGAAAATTGACCAGGGTGGCTGCCTTTCTGCGCCATTTGCATTAAACTAGACCATTCTGGCCTCTTTTGTCGCCATATATAAGGCTTTCCAAAGGGCATCAAGAGATGCATATAAGTTATTTTGGTTTCTTGTGTGATAATGACTATCTTGCCTATACCATGGAATGTTTTACACACTTACAACTATATCTATGGTAATGGTGTTTTGGTGAACATTATCTGCCTCATACTGAAGAACTTGATCTGACATATGGTTTGAAATGTCTGTGTCCTGATGCACTTCAATTCGTTCAAAATTCGGCAAAATGTATAGCTTTTTAAAGTCGAATCATCAATAAGATATCTTGAAGCAAAACGGTAGTTGCACAATAACCTGATAACATATATTACTAGACAATATGTCAGAGACTGCAAACCTCCGCTGCGTGATACGGATCGCAATCCCGATCCTGGATCTGAATCGTAATCCGGATCACTCCAAAATTGATTGAATTGTCTCTTGGCCTGAGATACACCTCTGATAAAAGTTTAATGCATGTAAATCCGTTCATTACTTTATAAGCAATCCTGCTGACGGACAGATAAACAAACCAAAAACACCGGAACATAACCTCCTTTACAGGTATAATGAGGATTTCCTGTTTTTTGGGCGGCCATATTGGATTTATGCGAATTCGAAATATTACCTAAGTAAGCCTTTGTGTCCTCTAAACGCTCACCTAGTCATATCAAATTTTGAAATCATAAAAACAACTCGCTTAGAATCAGTTATATCGACAAATCATTTGGAAATTAGACGGCCATATTGGATTTATGCAAATTTGACATTATTATTTCCCCAAGAGGCATTTTGGGGCATTTTTAGTATGTTGATCTAGAGACCTTTCCAAAATGCATTGTAGAGAAAAAAAGTATGCTGCAATTTGTGCCGGGTCTGTCACTACATTGACTAGACTACTATAACTGTCACGCTCAACAGTGTTATCGTATCCCCCCCCCCCCGCCGCTTCCGCGCACTATCACACCTCTTTACTTTTTAATAATACGTTGTATCCCCTGTCATGTTATTAGAGTTCATTAAAATAATTTAGTGCATTATACAATTTAACTGATTGATAGGAATAGCATGAATGTATGGATAATTTTATATTAGGTCCGTGATATTTATATTTAATCAATCAATCAATCAATCAATCAATCAATCAATCAATCAATCAATCAATCAATCAATCAATCAATCAATCAATCAATCAATCAATCAATCAATCAATCAATCAATCAATCAATCAATAAATCAATCAATCAATCAATCAATAAATTAATCAATCAATCAATCAATCAATCAATCAATCAACCGATCGATCGATCGATCAATCAATCAATCAATCAATTAATCAATCAATCAATCAAGCAATCAATCAATCAATCAATCAATCAATCAATCAATCAATCAATCAATCAATCAATCAATCAATCAATCAATTGATCAATCAATCAATCAATCAATCAATCAATCAATCAATCAATCAATCAATCAATCAATCAATCAATCAATCAAACTTCTTTAGCGCCTATATCTTCAGCAGACCGAGCTCAGAAGCGCACAAATCCTTAGCGTGATCATGTGTCATAATCGAGGCCAAAGCAGGTTCGTCAACAGGGAGCCAGGTCGCTGAGGGGCTAGGATGGGAAAGCCAGATCAAATAGGTGAGATTTAAGTAATTTTCGGAAGGCAAGGTAGGCCTAGTTCTGGACGCGTTGTAATCCAGCGATATGTCTATTAGACAGGGATATATCCCAATTAATCTAATAAACGTGTCTGTCAAACTTTTCTCAACGGTGTCTATTGTATTTTTTCCCGTAGATTACCAGATACCATTCGAGATTTTGCATATTTAATTAGCTGATTTGCATATTTCCAAAATTGCCGCAAAAAAATAATCGGCTATCAATACTGTCCGGGCAATCCTAGAAATGTGGTATTTAGCTCTAAATTTTGGTTTTGAGATCCCATAATGCAATTTTGACGACAATATTTCAATATACGTGACCATTGAAATAAATACCCTGCGCTTACATTTTAGCAAAAAGTACGCAACTTGACTTTTCTTTGGATCAAATGATGATTTGAATGCCTGATAATATGTATTTAATTTCGGAGAGTTACATCTCATACACAAGACTATATTTATTAATACAACATGGCCGCCATAATTTAAAATGGCCGCCAGCCGAATCCAAAATCAAGAAATCTCAGCTTCCAGATATCATATCTAAGCGATTTTAGTGGCTGGACTAAGGTTTTTGGATCAAGGAATACAATGCCAAGCATCATTTTTAGAGGTTTTTCGTGATTTTTCATTTCTATTGTTTGATATTTTGGAAAAAAATTGTGATCCATCTACGCCATCATAGTTATATTTGAATGACTTCCTCCCAGAATGAGTTTATCATCCGCGCACTGTTCTGAATTCACATGCTAAGTTAAACCATATACATTACATGTGTATGACAGCGATAAAAGAGGTTAATGAACATATAATTTACATTATAATACGGCACTTTTATGTTGTAGAGTATAAATGTAAAACTACTACCCAGGGGGTTAACATCATATTTTTTGGAAAACTGAGAGTCGGCGTGTTGTAAAAGTTTGGACACCTGATATGATATCTACATATATTTAGGATCACAACCTAGGTGCACAACCTTGCTAATCGACTACTGGAAATTGGCAGGAGACCAATAATGGCGGCTATCACCGAAAAACCTTAATTTGTCAATAACCCGATCAATATTTCAGATAATTTGGTTTTAAAGGTATCTAAACCTATGTTTTTAGGATCAGCGATCAGTATAAAACCAGCCCTGAAGTGATTTTATGTCTTCTTAACAAGATAGTACACAAAGCTATGCATTGATAGTGTGAAATTAATGCTAGATATTATTAATCACATTTGATAAAAAAAAACATTAAACTAACATAAGTATTAAACCTTGTAGTGTTACATCACTTGTTACAATAATCATTTCAAAACATAATTAACCTAAAGTTACACGAAACAAAAATTAAGAGCTCTAAAAATAATACTGTCGAAGGAACTACTGTTTGCAGGAAGCAACATGCACACAGCTATATCGATTAGAGAATTATTGAAATTGGGTGTGCTTAAAAGAATGTTTAAAAAGTATATGACGCAGTTATGCTATTTAATTATTAGGATTATGTCTTATGTTGTGCAAAGCTGCATTTGCTTGGGGATTCCGGACAGTCACATCATGCATAGCAGCGATTTCCCTTTTCTCACACTAACAGTTCTTGCTGCAACCCTTCTTGCAGGGATGATATTTAGTGAATCATATATGGTGGCGACGGTGGGTTTGTACATGTAGATTGAACAGGAAACAACTTGCCATTTTCTACAACCCATACATAGTCCTAAGGCTTGAGGATGGCTTGGCTGCATGTTTTATATGCTTTATATGCTGTTTCATTGGGTGGCAACAACTTCAGCACTGTTGACGTATTAATTATTTAAGAACGTGTTGTCTCTTAGCGTATCTATATCACAGCCTTCAAAGATGTCACTCTTGTTGAAATATGAGTTCACAAGAAGCTGCTGTGACTGGTCATACATCTATCGTGATTTCAATGGGAGCACCATCGTCAGCAAAGTCTTCCATTGTAGTTATATCATTCAGCCAACTTTACATGCCAGTAAAGAATGGATAGCCGATGGTATCTCGTCTGCTGATAATGAGAATAAATGACAGTGTCTTTAAGTTCGCATGACCCATTGCAGCGAAAAAAACTCGTGAATGGATAGCTGTCTTGAGATGAACGACCAATCACCAAATATACAATGCAATGTATGTGACTGTAATTAGTACACCCTGTTTTATCCACCACCTAAGTAAAATTTTGGAAATGGAAGGATCACTTTGTTCATCCTGGTACGATGTCTGACATAGGAAAGCAAGAAAACGAGTCTTGTTGGAAAAACTCTTGAAAACCTCTTGGATCACTCCCTGCTAGCTATTTTGCTATGTTCAGCACAGATTCTGGTTTTGCTGTGAAATAAATGGTGTCCACAGCTGCCATTACTTTAAGTATCATAATTATAGGAAGCTCTTGTCACCCGTGAATGACCAGACTCAGAACCAGAAACCAGAATAGTATATAAGAGAAATTTATTCGTCTGACAAGAGTGATGACATTTCTACTCTTCTGCAAATAGCACACAAAATATTAAGTGGTGGAGACATTATCATTAACAACTTTATTGGTGATCATGAATTTAGCAATATGCCTCCATCAGTGTTCACAGTAAATAGAAATAACATGATAGCTGATGATGCCATGGTGCTCACATTGAAATATTGGTAGATGTGTATGTATGACCAGGCAAAGTAGCTTCTTGTGAACACATAATCCAACTTCGAAGGCTGTGATATAGCTATATATACTCAGATTCGTCGATTTTATAATAACAAATCAGCACTGCTGAAATTGCTGCCACCCTCTTGCTTTCGAGCAACATCTAGAGCGTGCATCATTGGCAACTACGCTTGACAAGTCCACTTACGTCGCTAAGCTTACCTGCAAGCCTGAGGACGGGTTGTAAAACTGATCCCAAGTAAATCTACAAACCCACCAAGACCACCACAATTATGATACCCGGCTAAACCAGGCTGTTCACATTGCGATGTAATCAGGGTGTACATATGACACGCAATGTTTTGTGGCTGCAAGAAGGATTGCAACAAAAACTGCCCGAATGAGAAAAGAAAAATCCCCTGTTATGTAGAATGTGACTGAAAATGATCATGATAATTGAATAACACAATTGTCTTTCATACACTATAAAACTTTTTTTTAATTTTTTGTTAACCAAACCCAAATTTAATGATCCTCTAACATGTCTTATACATAGCTAATCCCGACAAACGGTGGTTATTTTGGCAGTATTATATTGAGTGTCATTCGATTTTGTTGTTTGCAGCTTCAGGCTGACTACTAGTTGTCGTAGAATAATGCCTACGTCGCTCGGCACTAATGGTCATTTAAGTGATATTGTAGTACGATAAAAAACAATGCAGTCCATTGATGTCCATTGATGACCGATGTACAGATTATGACGTGAGGGTGGGGTGATAGGGCATGGTGAGCTGCTGCCCGATGTTCTGGGCATGTCTAGGGGATTTACCCCCGGACATGCCAAGACGATCGTAGACTTGGGTTTTGATATGCAATTTAATGCTGAAACACTGTCATTATTGAGGGTAACTCCATTCATCCCACGTGAGAGATCTAATGTCAAACAATATTGCCTGTAGTTTAAGGCTCTAGCATGGCCAACATCAGTGCCTGCACTGATGCGGAGCTGCATTGGCACCACTATTGAGTGGAGGAAACAGGCTTCCCCGCTGGCAATCCTTCACCATATCATAGCCAGCCACGTGTAGGCTGCAGCCTTCCTTGGATAATTGCTGTATACTAGTGCTTCTGTACCATGCAGTGCAACATGCAACAGACGGGACAGATCCCTAATGACCCTCCACAGGTGGGTGCGAAAAGTGCTACTACTAGCAACCATCCCAGTACCCCTTAGACTTGTTATGAAGTGATTATAATACCAAATGCTATATCACTGCAAGGGCTAATACTTATTTTATATCAAGTTTATGATCAATAAACATTATCATTGTTATGATATCGACTGCTCATGATACATTCTTATTAAAATTTATTATTAATATCCAGTGCGAAACATTATGTCCAAAACATAAAATCAGAGTTGTGTGTACTGATATACATATTCACAAGACGTAACATTACTTCAGGACTGCTTTTCTATTGATCTTTGACCTTGAAAATATCGGTCTAGACAACTTTAAAAGCAAATTATCTTAAATATTGACTGATATATTGACAAATTCAGGTTTTTCGGTAATGGCCGCCATTATTGGTTTTCTGTCAATTTCCAGTAGGGCCTAGTCGATTTGCACGGTTGTGCACCTAGATGTGATCCTAAATATATTTAGATATCATTTCAGGTGCCCAAACTTTTACAACATGCCGTGTCAGTTTTCCAGAAAATATGATGTTCACCCCCTGGGTAGTAGTTCTACTTACTCTACAAAATAACAGTGACGTCTTATAATGTAAATCTTAAGTCTATTTACCTCTTTTATCGCTGTCATATACATGTGATGTATTATGGTTTTACTTTATATCATGTTAGCATGTAAATGCAGAACAGTGTGCGGATAATAACCTCATACTGGGAGGAAGGTATTCAAATATAACTATGATATAACACAATTTTGCAAAAATATCAAACTACAGAGATCAAAAAGACATCAAAACCTTCTAGAAAATCATTTGACAGTATAATGATGTCTGGCATTGTATTCCTTGATCCAAAAACCCTAATTTATACAATAAAATCGCTTAAATATAATATCTAGAAGCTAAGATATCTTGATTTTTGGTTCGGCTGGCGGTCATTTTTTATTATGGCGGCCATCTTGTGTTAATAAATATAGTCTCGTGTATGAGATGTAACTCTCTGAAATTAAATATATATTATCATGCATTCAAATCATCAAAAGTCAAGTTGCGCACTTTTTGCTAAAACGTAAATGGTGGGATATTCATTTCAATGGTCACGTGATCTATGACCTTCCAATGACCACAAAAATAATATTGTCGTCAAAATTGCATTATGGGATCTCAAAACCCAAATTTGGAGCTAAACAACACATTTCTAGGATTGCCGGGAAAAACTGAGAAAAACTCTTTGAAATCGAATATATATTATCAGGCATTCAAATCATCATTTTATCCAAAGAAAAGTCAAGTTGCGCACTTTTTGCTAAAACGTAAATGTGGGATATTGTATTTCAATGGTCGCGTGACCTATGACCTTCAAATGACCCTGAAAATAATATTGTCGTCAAAATTGCATTATGGGATCTCAAAACCCAGAGCTAAGCAACACATTTCTAGGATTGTCGTGACTGTATTGATAGCCGACTACTTTTTTGGCGGCCATTTTTGAAATATGCAAATTAGCTAATTAAAATGCAAAATCTCGAATGGTATCTTGCAGATTTGAAATCTACGGGAAAAAATACAATATAAACCGTTTGACAGACACGTTTACTAGATTGCTTAGGATATATCCCTGTCTATATGTCTATGTCTAATAACTGACTTACCACTGACTAGTGCCACTGTAATTTGCTTGGCAAGATTTAAGGACAGATTTTTTCGAATTCGACGCAGGTCACGGATATGATAGAAGCATGCCCTACATGCTTGGGATATGTGTTCTCTGAAATTCAGGCCACTGTCGAATACTACACCAAGATGTTTGGCTGATGTAGATGGATTTATGTCTTGACCTAGAATTAAGAATTGTTCTCAATAAAACATTATGTCTCGCTACGATAAGGCTTCAGCTTAGATCCTGCCATCCAAGCCGACACACCCATTAAACAATGTTACAACTTCTCAAGAGATTCATTAGCGTTTGAAACTGATAAAGGCATGCAAATTTGAGTATCATCGGCATAAAGATGGTTGTTTATGTCAGAACTAGAGATCTAATTGTTTAGGTAACTCGACTAGTAAACACATCAGAAAATAAAATAAATAGATGGACTAAGACAGAAAAGTAATCGACCTGAGGACTTAGATGGTAGAGCTAGGCCACCCCTCATATCCACCTACCTCATGCTTGCCGAAAAACAATGATTTGATTTTATTATTTTGCCAAATTGAATCGATACAAATAAATTCTTGCCTTGATATTTGACGGATAATTATTATGGGGTAACATGTACTGTTTATATTATTATTAAACACATGTCAATAACTGAAATTATAAATTAAACGATTCATTTAACACGTATTTTTTTTATTTATATATAAGGATATTTTTTTTTCAAATTGCAAATAGTGTAAGTGTAATATTAAAATTAAGTAATATCTACGCGTACATTTATTGAAATATGTTACTTTATGACTTAAAGTGATAAATAGAAGCATAACCACCCCTGGGGATTGAGCATTAAACATTGAACAATGCTTGTTCAATACTGGGCCAACGTTGCAGACGTTGACAACACTAAAACAACACCGCATATGGATGTATCGATTTTCTGGGCAGTGCGTTGTCGCTTTCAGAGAACAACGGCCGGTCAGGTGTTTTAACACTCCACACCCCTTCGTGGCACGCCTGTGCAGCCTTCACAATAACTGACCCCCCCCCCCCCCTCCACTACAATCTGACGTTCTTGCATTTGTGTTGAGACTATTTTTCAATTCCTTTTTTATTTTTCTGCAATTTTTAAAAATTCCGATTAAATTCCAATTCCTTAAAAGTTAATTCAAATTCCTGGAATTAGATTTAGAATCAGGTCTAATTCCAGATCAATTCCGGAATTGAACCCAAGTCTGAGCACTATTAAACATTTTCAGATCAAATATTATTCAATTTACTGCGTCTTAAAAAATCGACACATTATTGAAAAATGGTCGAGGTTCCGAGTTTGCATTGCTTTGAACAAACAAACAAATTATCACCGAATGCGTTTTGGCACCTTGCAATGAGTTTGAACAGAAGCAGTCAAAGTGTGCTAATTATATAATTTTAAATTTGAAAATTACTCTTAATTGTCTAATTTGCGACCTAACATTTGCAAATCTGATGTTCAGGGAAAGGATGGGCAAGACGGGAGATTGACTTTTGCATGTCCCATCCTGCCCAAATGCGATATGGGCTAAAGACGAGATTTATTTCAAATTACATGTAATGACTCTTTTATAGCATTCGAACATGAGCCATACCGGTCAAAGTGACATAATCAGGCCAAAATCATCATTTTTCAGGCCAAAATCATCATGTTTATTTTGGCTCCTTCATATGTCCATAATAATTATGTCAACATGACTTTGCCCATAGGCTAGAATTGCGCAAGTTTTTTTTTAAATTTTGTGTTGTTCATTTACCAGTTAACACTTTAAAGGAGAAATAAGGACGAAATATAATTTCTGACATGCATGCATATTCAAAATGATAGTAACTGATAAATGGGGGTTTCTGTACACTTGTTACGTTGCCACAGGAACACCAAATTTATAAAACGTCTGCAATTCTAGTCCATGGACATGTGAAGATATTATGGACATATTAAGGAGCCAAAAAAAAAATGATGATTTTTGGTCCGACAGAGTCGCTTTAAGTTGACCCCACCGAATAAACGGGTTTTCTTGTGAGAACGATTGACTCGTTAATTTGCATTCCGAATGCTTTGAAATTTCTCACTCCACGAACTCGTTTTAGAGATATAATTGTGTTGACAGCTGCTGGTCGTTCTCTGCATTGAACTATTAAAAAACAACATCGATATGTACATGTATTGGTATGTACATGTATTGTATGGCATGACAACAACACATGACGTCAAAAACAATCTGCGCCCACCACATTTGGATTTAGGAATATCCAACCCAGTACATTAAAACGAACGATTGAACAATCGGATATTTAAAAATAGTGATTTAAAATAGAATGAAGGATGACATTGTGCGAAGTAGGTATGGTGATTTTGTATGGCCTTTTAGTTTTAGGTGGTAGGGCCTACTATGTGTACATCAACCATTTCACCATGTGTCTCGTCGTTCTGTCAGCATGCCCAGCATCCCGTGGAGATAGAAAGAAGGATGACACACAATAAAAGACTGAGATAGGTTATCGAACTCGTTTGCAACATATATTTCATTTTAATCACACTTATTTAAACATCAATGCATATTTTTACCAGCTTTTACATAATTCAACGCAACATTATTGAATAATTTTCAGTGTCACTGGTGTATGATCATCCATTCTGTGTACGTTTACCACAAATAAAGGCATTACATATAAGTGATACGGTACTGGTTTGTACTAACGTAGGTTCATACAAATTATGTATTAAAAAGGGATGATTGTTGAAACGTCAGCTGTGAGTGACAGAGTTATTTCGTTTGATCCCGATGCACTTCCAGACAGCTTCTCTGAGCTCAGTGAGCACTGCCATATAAATGATTGGGTTAAGAGCACTGGACAATACGGTGATCAGCATGTAGCTAGCTCTAGATAATGCAAAGATAGACAGAGAGATTCTTTGATCCGTATCTGCCCAGGTGACACCGGAGGCGGCTAAACCGACCCTGATCAAGAAGCCAGGTAGAATGGTCAACCAGAACGTTCCCGACACGAGTACAACCATCTTCAGTGCTTTCTTCACTGGCTTCACAATGATCCCGCTGATTGCGGACTGGTCTTCGTTCATGTCGATGGACACAGCAGGTTGCACCTGGGCCTTGTGCTTTGATATAAGAAGGCGTAGATTTATCAATGCCACAACGCTCATCGTACCAGACGGAATGGCGTAGACAACACCGTAAATGGTGGTGGTTATCTTCTTTGACAGACCTGCCGCTTGATAAGTCATGATGGTGGCCACTGGAATCCTGGGTGAAATCAAATCAACAGCAAGGGCAATGCTCAATGCCAATACATAAATAATCACAACCGCTGCGCAGATGCGGAACTTTGTAAATGTTCTTGTGTACTTTAGCGGTTTGACGAAATAGCAATATCTCTCGTAAGCAAGAAGTCCGACCATATGGAAAGAGGAAAATAGAAAACTGCCAAGAGCTGTCACTAAGATGCGGGATACAGTAGGAGACATGACGTGTATGTCGTTGCTGATAACTACAGGCACCATGTGAAGTAATGTAAGATTACAGTATAGCACATCACACACCATGTAGAATCCAAGAACCATAAACTGTGGTGTATGAAGCGAGTACTCCTTTCGAATCACGTAGAAGAGGGTCCCGTTTGAAAAGTTCACATACCCCCAGAAGAGTATGAGCAGACCTGCTGTGATGGCTTGCTCCCAGAGACTGTCTGTCACGATGGGGACCACAGTGGCCATTGTGTCCGTTGTCCACAGACCTCCTGCAGGCGATGAGTCTGAAACATCTCCAGAACTGCTAGTACTTCCAGAGAATGTCTGTGAGTCCGTGGTGAACAGTTGCTCTCCAGTATAGTTTACAGGGACTGTGAAATACATCGTTATGATATATATATATATGTACTACTCCGAATCAATCCTCACTACTGCATATACATATGTAGTGATATATATAATGATATATAATGATGTATATAGTGATTAACCACTGGTCATTTACTGTATATCTAATGAATATCTTTCTGTAGAATATTTGAGCAGACTAGTGCTACTGTGGTTAGGCTATTTTTATATGATCAGTATCCAGCCAATGAAAATGCATGCAGAATAGTTTCTAACCTCTCTAAGCAGCTTTATGATGGGCCGGCATCTGCTACGCTCGCCCAACATTAAACAAACAATGGCACGGCGTGTGTTGTTCGCTGGGCGTAGCATCGCAGACGACAGCACAGCGCTGATCAACACGTTTGAGGAGGAGGCTGGAGACGGTTGTTTGTCAATCCTGTGTGGAAAGTCATCTTATCCAATCAGACATCTAGGATCTAGGTCACCGTTGGGGGGGGGGGGCTCTGATGGTACCACCTCTTTACCCTTCACCCGCACGGGATTCTCAAGTGGGTGAAAATCACTCTTATTTGTTTAATTTGAGAGACCAAACATTGGCAATTCTTGACTTTTAAACAGTCGTTTCATTCCCAAAAATTCTTAAAAAAGATTTAATCTACTAATAAAGTAGATTAAAGACGACTATAGTGCTATAGTGCTTAGCGCCCATCCCTTTCTGCCTGTGGATCTACTTTAGACGTCAAAATCTGACTTTTATAGACATCAAATTCTGACGGCCAATGTCAGTTCCCGCACTGAAATAGTTTAAAATGTATAATGGCCATATACACACACATAGAAATTCAAATGAAGCGAAAAGAGCTAAGTAAGACATTTATGATGATTTCAAAAGGAAAACAAATCTATATGGTATCTTGGTTTATACATCCTTTAAAAGACGACTTTAAAAGACGCATCGAAGGAATAAAAATATTTATTATGACCGTATACCCATAACATAGGTATTCAAATGAAGCGGGCAGAGCTGATCAAGACATTTATGATGAATTTAAATTGATAAAACCCGTTGGTCTCTTGGTTCATATGTAACGCGTTTAGGCGCTAAAAGGGTTGAAGCTGAGATTCACCATTGTGCAAAATCTGTTATCTGGCACAAAAAATAAAATCATCAGCTTAAATTAAGCCCAGCCAAATAAAACGATGCAGTCAGGCTAGAATCATCGTTTTTATGTTGGCTTCTTGATATGTCCATAATATGTCTATAGACTAGAATTGCGTAATTTGTTTAATTCTTGGTTTCGCATTTACCAGTTTAAAAGGAATGTCCAAAATAAGAAATACAGGAATAGCTCTACCTATTTCTTTTCGATACGCTTGTTACGTTGCCACAGCATTCCAAAATTTAAAAAGAATACCTCAATTCTAGTCTACAGACATGTTGACATATTGTGAACATATTGAGAAGCCAAAACAAAAATGATGATTTCTGGTGATTTTTATCTGATTGTGTCCCTTTAAGCATAAGCTGTTGATTTAATGCTATGTAGATAACGATTATTAGTTAGGCTTTCAGGTTCAGGTTCAGGTGTTCTGCCTTCAGGAAGCGGAAGGGCGTGTACATTACATCACGTGATCCAATGACACCTTAACCCTTAAATCGCTGAAATATGTTTGTATGAACCATAGAGACCAAAGGTTTTTAAATTTTATTTCATCAAAAATGTATTAGTTTTGCCGTTTTATTTGAATACCTATCATGTTGTGGGTCTATGACAATATAAATATTTGATTTTTTCAGTGCGGGGACCGACTTCAGACGTCAGAATCTGACGTCTATAGACTTTAGATTTTGACGTGCTGAAAGAGTTTAACCGTTGAGAGCGACTGTAGTCGTTTTTATATGTTTTATTAGTCGATAAAATCTCTGATATTCGGAATGAAATTGTTCCTTATAAATCAACATTTGCAAATGTTCGGTCCCAAATTAAACAAATATGATTATTTGTCACCCTTTTGAAGCCGAGGGTCGCGGTAGTGGTTGAAAATTAAAATTGCATTTATTAAATTTATTTTTTTAAATTGCTTAATTTATATTTATTTAATAATATATTTATTTAATTGAATCAATAGCAATGCCAGTTTCAAAGACAATAATTATAATGAAACACTCGATAAGTTTTTGAGAGGAATTTCTGGTTTAAAAAAACAGATAAATATTTTGTTTTATATATATGTCAAGAAGATATTTTTTTAATTTACAATTTGTGTAAGGGGACTATATTTTTTTACACGAAATTGACAAAAGAATAATACAATATCTGCGCTATACCTTTTTTCTTATGTTTGATAAATCGAGCTAGCTACATCCGTAAACACATAACCCACATCTACAGATTAACAACTAGGTTTGGTCTCAAGATCATTTTCAAGCTGTCTTTATTTTTGGTGTTTCGCTTGTTTATGTTTATTAAGATATATATTGGCTCTCCGCTCTTAAGGGGTTAACGGCTCCATTAAAGTATCTGATTCCACCTATTCCCAGCAAACACGGGGCATTCAGCCAATGCTGTTTCAATGTTGGCCCATCGTCTTTGACGCTGGCCCAACATTGAAACAGCATTGGCTGAATGTCCCGTGTTTGCTAGGTTGTAAGTAGAGAGTACTGAGTGGTGTAAATGTATAGTTGCGTGGTAGAGGGGTTGAAACGGCTGAGTATACGATATCCAAACGTTATGCCTTCCGGGAGGAGAAGGATATTATATGTAGGTATCAAATAACGTCATCCGTTGACACTCCAACCGTAATATTATAGCCTACTACAGTAACTGTGGCAGTATCCAATAATATGAAGACGGAAATAACTCTTTCAATGGGAACGACGATGCCTTTCATAGGACAAGTATGAACTATCTGAAATTGAGCATATTAATTTTTAGTTTATAATTATTTGTTTATTTGATTTCCAGGTAAAACCTAAAAAGTCGTTCAATATCATTATTATTAATTGGGTATTTTTTCGACATGTTATTAACTTTGGCTGACGGGAACAGATCGAGACGACCTATACAAGGCCTGTCAACCATATTAGTGAATTAAAACTATTTAATTAAATAATATATGACAGTATAATATAAAACCAACTGTTCGTCAGTTATAGGCATACTTATCATGTGACACAACGCCATATCCAGTGACGAAAATGTCGATGGTTTTGTGTACATTTTATTTAAAAAAAATTGCATAGTAGATTATAGATTTTGTGATTTGTACACATAAAATAAAATAACCGACAAGTGTATGTAATGAGCTCCCACACCAAAACCAGAGATAAAATAGCTACACGGTGTTCTACACCATGTAGCAAAAAAGACACTCTGGAAAGCGTAGAAACTCAATTTAAACCTCTAAACGCTTTAGCTGTTTATTATATAAAAGGACAAACAACTAGGGCTAGTGCAAAAGTAAAAATACTGAAAACGACATGGTACTCTTAATTTTAACATTTACACATACATACATCCCTAAATGCCAGTAATACTAATAAATTAGAATGCATAATGCTGACGTCAGCTCATATAGCCGCCGCGCAGCCAAAATGTGCTACCTAGAGGCTAGATAGGTTTATATTCAATACACCAGTATAAGTTGGGCGGGGTGGCTCGTCAAGTGCAGCTTTTTAGCTTGGTGGCTATCGGGGTTTTCCCATTGATTTGAAGCGTTAGCTTGGGAACTTATAATAAATAAAATATAATGAAGCTCTTTGAGAGTTAGCAATGCTATATTTTAGCGTCGAAAAATGTCTTTCAATTTAAAGACTGGGCTCTTTGCACACATTTTGCGATGCAAGTTGATTCAAGTTACAAACACAGTTTGCAAAATGAGAAGCAGCCTAAAAAATTGTTTGATTGATTTATAGATGGACTGATTGATTTATCATTGATAAATTAGTCTCTTAGTAGCTGTGTATCCCCTTGAAGATTATACAAGGGTCCCGACAAGGGTCCCGACCGGGACCCGCTCGGACATCGCAAAAGGATTGAAACACTGTTATATTGAGAAATATGTTTTCAAACATCAATATTTGCAAATAAATGTTTGATCTCAAATCAAACAAATATACGTAGTTTTCACCCGGACATATAGGCAAATCTGGTGAAATAAACACGCTCTGTCTGATTGTCTGACTGTCTGTTTGTCTCTGAGTCGCGGTAGCGAGACACAACTTAAAGATAAACTAGAATATTTCACATGTATACGCGTACAGTTTCATCTGCATTGTTTTTGAGAAGTATACGTAGGAGGCCTATACAGGTGTTCAGGTGTATTTGACACACCCCAGCGTCATTAAAAGCCCATTGTCCACATGTTGCTGACAACGCAGCAGGGGATGCAGGATATTTACTGATATTATTAACACCCTGCAGCAGTGGTGACAAATCAGATTTCTGTCTAATTCTATTTACCCTTTTAGCGCGACGACCGTCTTTATACGTCAGAATCTGCCGTCTAAAGCTCTGAAAGAATTAAAATATTTTTAATCGACCCAGACCCATAACATAGGTATTCAAATGAAGCAGAAAGAGACGAGTAAGAAATGAATGATGATTTCAAATTGGAAAAACCCTTTGATCTCCATGGTTTATACAAAAATATTTCAGCGTTGGGAGGGTTCGCGCTACTAATGTGATATTAGGATGATGTTCCAAACGAGGTAGACAAATATATTGACAACAATACCGCTCTGCAAAGCAAAAGGCAGTAGCTGCTTACCGGGTACTTGTCAAGTGGGCACATGAGATAATAATTTTTTAAGTGATACATATATTTTATATTTTATTTCTGGGAGATCTTATCCTTTGGTGTATTTAATGCGCTTTAAGCTGGGACGAGGACAGATCAAAATTGCTAGCAAACTTTTGCTCACGACGATTTTCAATTTCAGAGCATATGGAATCATAAATGAAACGAATCGGGTTTTAGGCCACCTTCGTGCGCATATAGAATCATCAAACATCAATTAACCTAAATAAACAATGATGGTAGCATACAGTGCGCACGAAATAGACACACACATCTAGGCCTAGAGCCAGGCGTTAGCCAAAATGTGAGCTTTATTAACCCTTAAAGGGCTAGATTTGAAAGAATAATGTTTCACTCACTTCAAGTTGTGAGTTATAGTAGAGGAGCTGGCAGAATTTTGTATTACATCTCGAGTACAAAATGTTTCATAGTTTAAGTCATCAGCTTGTGGTATGGGTACTTAAAAATGGTCAATCTTAAATTTTGAAAATGGTGCGTGAAATAGGGGGGGGGGGGCACTTGACTTGAAATACCCCCCCCCCAAACATTTTGAGTACATCAGTCAAACCTCACTTCAAAGTTTCGTTTTGGGTCTGTAACTTCAGATATGCAAGTCTTAAGCGATGCAATTGGTGCAAAACTCATTTAAGACTCGCCTAAAGGGGTGCTACTGTTACATTTAAATCACAATTGAGTACTGAGATGACACTTTTAGTGGGGATGCTTGTGTCCATCTCCTGTGGGATTTTAATGGTAAAATATATGAAAATATTCAGAATAGACTACAGAATAAGAAAAAGTTTGATGGAGTTCGCAAGTTGGCGTCAACTTTTTCAAACAAAATTTAAAATGGCCGCCATGAAATCACTAAAATTATCATGTCTTCATCAATAATTGAGATCAAAGAATGCAATAAAACAAACGATACTTTTATTAGACATAATTATCATGCAAAATGCAAAATGGCCTCCATGAAATCACTAAAGTGATGATATCTTCGTTAATAATTGAGATAGAGACACAATTATTCCAAACCATATTTTTTTGCTATCAAGGAATGCAATAAAACAAACGATACATTATCATTATCATGCAAATTTAAAATGGCCGCCATGAAATCACTAATGTGATCAAACACTCGTATGGTAAAATGTTCTGAGGGTTAGTGAACACAATTAAAATATTATAAGAATGAAAAACACTAGCTGCGTTTCCAACATACATAATGTACCATCCTCCGCAGAGTTTCCCAGCTGGCCCCTCTTTGGTTCAATCACAGGCCCACATCCTAGTGTGGGGAGCATTTAATTTTTAATTAAAATTGAACATTCACTAGTCTACCGGAAGGTTACTTGAGTATCACATGTCTTATGTTTTTGACTCTAGACTGCATAGGGCTGATACATGTGTTATTTTAGTCTTGATATGGTTTATAAATGATACTCGGAGCATCAGAAGGCTAACATAAAAAAATGAGCAGAGAATTAATACATGTGTTACTCTAGTTCGTAGAGGGTCAATAAAAACACACGATAGGCCTACTCTAGGTAGGCTATGAATAAAAAGGTTAACATAGAAGATATGATCGTCTGGTTAATAAATAAGACATGGTACTCTAGGTATTAAAAGGTTAACACAAAAGAAAAATGGTAATCTAGTCCACAAAGTGTTAATATATGAGACATGTGAGACTCTAAACCTGCTATAAGCCTACACGTGATACTCTAGCCTCAAGAGGGGTAACACGATATGTGATAGGGCCTACTCTAGGCATCCGAAGCTTAACATTACAGAAATGTCCACAGAGAGTTAAATAAATAAGACACTTGAAACTCCGAGTCACACAGTTTTACACATGAGCAACGTGATAACATAGCCACCAGAAGGTTAATATAATATGAGACATATAATTATCTACACTGCCATCCGTAGAGTGGTCGGGGACAGAACAGTGAGAATAAGTGTAATAATTATCTAGCACTCACAGTGTTGAGAAATCATGATAGCCTATAGCCCCTAGAGACATGTGATACTCTAGTCCGCAGAGGGTTGGCAAATTAAACAAAGTGAACTGTGTAGGCCTACTAAAAGAAGCAGAAGACTAATATAACAAAAATATGATAATCTAGTCCACAGGAGATTATGTAAGATACGTGATAGGCCTAAGCCTACTGTAGACCCCAGAGGGTTAATAATTTAATATTCTAGTCTGAACAAAATAACACCCAAAGACCAGTCTATTTTAGCTATAGCCTATAACGTTTTGTTACAGTTGAATTATTATAGCATTTTATATATATATAATTTATCAAGTTAATTGGCAAACCTTAATTAATCAAGGCCAAGCGCCATCTGGTGGATTAGCTAATGTCGTATGGGTTTTATTTTTATATATAGTTAGTGTTCTATAGTTAGTTAAACCCTTGCGATCTCATTTTTTCTGCTGGTCATCTTCACTTTTCAAAATGGTAAAATTGTTTGTGAAATAACGCATTTTAGCGTGTTTTTTCATACAGATTTTCTATATTGTGTTTATCTATTGAATATTACTCTATGTTCTGTTTTTTCTGGTGACGAAGTTACTCAATTGTGTATGATTATATGGTTTTTATCAATAATTCACCTAATATCGCCCCCGGGCCCCGTCATGCCAGATCAGATAATTTTTTCGCAAACAAAAACCCGGTGTCATATTCTGAAGTTTCCCTAGCCGAGTGCACAACGGCTCTAGGCGAGCGCAGCGAGTCCTCAGGTAGGTAGGTTCTATGTCTGAAGAAGTCATTTTTTGGTGTTTTTCTCGTGTTTTTTTCAGGATTTATGAGAATTTGCGAAACACTGCAATAAAACTTATAAAAAGACATATTTTTCTTTATTTGTTTGTTCTTTTTGCTCACTATGTCATTTGAGTATACTGGTAGAAATGAAGCCACCATCGGATCATTGTAGAATTAAAAGAGTTATTTGTTTTTAATGGCACTTTTATCACCTGTTCTGGGGGCTCCCATCATTAGATTTCTCGCAATTACGAAAAATGATGCCTGCTCTCGTCTTTAACTTCATGCAACAAATGTTTGAAGAGGTAAGTGGAACAAGCATGCTGTGGCCCCTTCTGATAATTTTTTTACGCATGTGCCATTTTTTGTACATTATTGGAACTCATTCAAATAATATTTTAATATGGTTCACAAAACGGATTCTGGACACTGTTTTTTTGTGTCCATATAATGTGTGTCCCAAATGACTATCACTCACATCTTTTCAAATACGGCAAAATGCATAGGTTCAGTTTTCTGTCATTCCATAGCTTACCAGGCCAGGGCGCATACCTTAATTTAGCAACGTTAATGAATTCAATATTGTGTTTAAATTTAACCTCGGGGGGCATTGATAAATATAACAACGTTCATGAATTCATGACCATAAGAAAAACTTGTTTTTTGATCAGAAAATTTAAAATCGCTGTGAATTACATCAATTAAACAATATAAATATGTGGAATGGGCCATGCGAGACAACATAAATATTAGTTTGTTGCCCAAATCAGACCAAAACAGTGATAAAATCAAAGAAAACTAGATTCCCTGACTTGACCCCCAGGCCACGCTTAGCGTCTTGCTGAAAAATTGATTGATTTGCTGAAGTTACGACGTGAACCAATAGGAGGGAGGATAACAGATGGAGATTTTGATCGTTGGATTTTGAGATCTATCGTCTGATTGGCTAGGAATGACCCAGATATTCGGCTAAACCTTGTTTAGGTAGATGCCACGCTTGATTTCCGCACTTTGACCGCAAAATATAGGCTATTATAGCATTATTTCTGATATAACTTTAACAATGTAAGGTTAAATTTGTCATCAAAACAATTTATTGGACCTCATGTTCATCTCCAGAATGACGTCACACCGAGGTTAAATTTAACTACGTTGTTAATTTTAACAACGCCTGCGATGGTAAATTTAACAACGTTATTAAATTCATTAACGTTGCTAAATAAAGGTATGCGCCATGGCCTGCTTACAGTAGACCCACCAATCGTTGTTTCTGAATAAGCATAATTATCTGTATTTGCCGAGTTATTAGGATTCCCGTCGTCAATTTTACAACAGTTAGGGAGCTATTGATTTATACCCTGTAGATAGCTAGTAGATTTTACTGAGAACAATGCCTACCTTTGGATCAAACTGTGCCAATATAATCTTAAGAAACCACCAGAATGAGAGTTTGAAACTGGGGAAAGCCAACAGATGTTTTGCTCTTGAGACCAAATCTATCATGATATCGATACAATATTTTGTAATAATATATATTGCTTTTGAAAATCTAGCCCTTGGTTAAAATGCCTCTGACAGCATAGCTACAATTGTTGTGAAGAACATTCTGAGATAGGCTGACCTACATCTTAAGCAGATCATAGGACGAGATAGACATCCCTGACCAATCAACACACACAGACTTTGTGTCGTCACATCCCTGAACATTTCAGTTTTTATGCACGGTATACCAGTAAACATGTGACATTGATCCGTGTTGTTTCAATGCTGGGCCAACTTATTTGAATGGTCCTATTTACGATAACATCTGCTTTTTGGCTTTCAGCGACCACGTGGTAACGTGTAGCCTCATTGTACAGGTTGTGTAGGAGTTCTCTTACAACTGCCATGCAAAGCCAAAATGCAGTATCTGCTCACTTTACAAGTGCATGAAGTGAGCACATACTGCCTTTGCAGACTTTGCAGAGGCGATAACGTATTACAACGGAAGGAGATGCTCATTCTGAGGCGTATGTACCGGTATACGCCACTGATCTGTGCAGGTCTGTGGTAGGTAGTCCTATACACACTGTGTCACGCTGTAGGCCTACTCACCGGTGATTATGTAATATATTACACTGTGACATGACTAAGCTCCTGACTGTGGAAGAAATCTATTTTGTTTCTGAATATCTAACTCTAAGGAATAAAAATGACATATTTGTTCATTTTAGCTAAAACTATCCGAGATTGATACATTATATTATCCTCTAGCTAGAAAATTGAGGAAATGACTATTTATTTCCCAGCAAGCACAAATCCATCACTGTATGTTGTTATATGGTAATTATGGTATTGTTTATGCTGGATCAATGTTGTACCAGCGTTGTTGACGGCGGTCCAGCATAGAACCTGCATTGGGTCTTTGTCTCGTAGTCACTGTGTGGTGTATCAGTGTATAGGCCTACATCCAGGTATTATCAGCTTGGCTGTCTAGACATCCCCATCCCGAGGTGAATAAATATCATAGAGATGAAAAAATATCATTGAAATTACCAAACTATATTTAAGTAGGATCAAACGTCAAAGTAAATAATAATAAACATCATCAAAATATCACGATGCAAAGTGATTTTCAACGTCACATAAAGGATGAATATATGATGATATTGAGATGCCTGTGGGACTGGGAGGGTCGGGTTAAGCACCTTATCACACGGCATATTAAAAAACTCACAAATTTGGAGCAACGTTAGCGTTTCTCAATTTAAAGCACTGACGTCTCTCAAAAAATACATTCCCATTATTCAGCATTATGACCCCATCCACAGAACACTAGAATATATAAGGACACTGCTGGTGTTACTGTATAGTTTACTTGTGCACGCAGTGAGCTTGTAGACCACGCATTTCATCTTGAAATGTTCTTAATAATATATGTATCCAAGAGATGTGGGTGACGAAATGAATGAATGGATATACTGTAGATCTGGTAATATTCGCGAGGTTTTAATTTTCGCGAATTTCGCGGGGAGGACAAAATCGCGAATTTAATAATCACGCGAAATTACTATTATAATAGCGCTACCTATCATCTAAATTGATAATTCGCAAATTCTGGACTTCGTGTAAAGTCCCAAAATCACAAATTCGCGAAAATCTAAACACACGAAAATTACCAGATCCACAGTATATGAAATTTCTCTAGCGCCTAGGTAACTTCTCCCTGTCCCGAGCTCATAGGCGCGAAAATCAGAAGGGGTGTTCAGTATGGCAGTTGGTTATCTCATTCCGGGTCTTGCTAAATTAGGGGGGAGGGGTGTCCAACTAAGTTCTGGTGAATTTAATTTTGTTATCAATAGTACCACTAGTATAGTAGTCTATGGTATTAAATTCAAACCTAATTATATTACCGTAATGGTTCGTATATTACACATGTAAGCTACACCCGTGTTTGCATGTTAAGTTGCGTATTAAATTGAAGTAATAACTACAACCACAAAATTTTATAATAGCGATATTAGAATTATGACTAGGGCCTATAGTAAGGTATAATCATTTTGACTACAATTGCGCGTCTCTCATTTAATATGACTGTCGCTCAATGGTAATTATCGCGTTCATGTGATATATACGCTAAATAAAAATATATTGACATACTATCGTGTTCTGCATTTCACATTCCCTTGGAGACGACGGCCCCTCCTCATATAGGCCGGTCAGCGCTATGTATTACCATGCTTACAATTGTGGCCTTTTCACTTATATTGTAAGGTGTTATGTGTCTTACCCAGCAAACACGAAACATTGATCCAATGGTGGGCCAGCATCGAAGACGTTGTGTCAACGTTAACCCATCATTAGGTCAATGTTGCAACAACAACGATTCTTGTCAATTTAAAAGTTTTTGTCAAAGCTGTACTACCATGGGCACTCAATAATGCTGGAGCAGGTTATTTTATGCAATATATATATTTTTATATCATAATAAAGTATGTTGCTCTAATTTTATTGAATTACGAGTATATAATATACCGTAGTCATTTACCTCTTCATTTAAGTACCGGTGGTTCTAGTTACAGTGCATGTATGAGGATTTGATGACTGCAAGGGTGTGACCCCAGCGAGCACGAGACGTTGCCCCAATGTTGGTTAGACATTGGGAAGACGGTAGGCCAAAATTTAACCAGCATTGGGTCAACGTCTCGCGTGGGTCTGCAATGCGGCACTGTATTGGCGCTGGTTATACTTTCATGTAGTCTGGTGTTTGATGATTGCAGTTGTAAGTACAAAGATTAAGTTGTTGTGTTTATTGGAGCGTGTTGAACCCTGTCTATAGAGGCTTTGTAGTTATCCTATGAGTAATATAATATCAGTGATAATTATAATATCTTATAACACGATTTATTAAAAAACATCATATAAGTTTGTTTTATAATATCTACTACACGATTTTTAAGACAAGTCACTACATCCGCGACGCGGTGTTAGGAGTGCTTGCACAGTATTTTAATATACTGCTATCATGTGAACTAACAAAGAAAACATCTTGCACTTGTGCATCTAATTATTTTTAAGCAAGTTTTTGCAATCTAAAGTAGTTATTGGCAGAAGATATATTTTTGTTTTGATTACAGTTTCACATGGATGGCCCATTGCTTTAATATAAACTTCAGTCAGTCAAATAATAACTCTCAATAATGTTCAGAACCGCAGGGTTCTTGTTTAATTTTTGTAAGAAAATGCAAAAAAATGAAAATGAAATGTGGGGCTCTGCTCGCCTGTAATGCCCTAGAAGAGCATCCTAGGTTTGTAGCCAACACGGTTGCAGTAAAAATTGCATGAGGTATGGAGGAAAATATAGAAGTCAGCCCAACGAGTGTGTTGAATGCTGCTTACAGACTAGCAGATTTTTTAAAGGGGAGTATGTTGCAGGTTTGCGTAACATGTGTAAGGTGGACTCGAGCACTGTGTTAGTAGTTTGATTCTCTAGTTCTTTTTTTAGCATTTCCCTATTGCAAATAAATCGGAAGTTCATTATTTATCAAAGTGAAATAATTTGCAAGGTTTTAATAAATCCTGAAAAAATAAAAGATGCATGATTAGTAACAATATTGCAGCCCAATAAATTTTTGCTAATTCCAATCTTGTTGTCGATTAAATTTTTTTATCTATTTCTAGCGCTGTGTACATATAGTAGAATTTTCTTTTCTATAAAATGTTGTTTTGTTTTAGTCAAGAAGATATGATACGAGAACTACCATCTTCTCTCCAGAAGGTATGTGGCCTTTATTCAATTGAGAATTTAGTTAGCACAGTATTTCAATAACTCAGCGGGCAAAGGGTTAATGTACTAGTACTAATTTAACCCTTTACCAAATAAGTTCTTCAAACCTTTAAACCCTCATGATACATCAAAGCATCAATTTACATCCCTGAAAACTGACTTAATTTTTCTATGACCAGAGGTTTTAGAAGGACAATTTCCATTAAAATTGAATCAATAGGCCTACATGGCAATTTTCATTAATTTACCACCCACTTCATCTTCATCCACTGCAGGTCGAGAATTAAGACAGCAATTCGCAGCTTGGCTACTAAGAAAAATAATTTAATTTGCACCCAATTGAAGTTGTGTCTCTGCGATCCAAAACTTCAAGTGGGTGAAACTTACTCATATTTGCCTAATTTTTTTGCAAATCCTGCTGAATTCCTCCTGATTGAACATCAATTGACAGTGCTCGATTTTGGAAGATTTGAGGCGAAAGCCACCAGGACAGCCACCTAGAAAATCTACAGAGCCCATAATTTCATTTCAGAGCCAGAAATAAATTGACCTCTGTTAAATAGAAGTATTTTGAAAAATCTAGCGAGCCACAACAGTCACAACAGTCATGCAGCTAATAGAGAGCCCTGCAATAAATTTGGCAGCCTTGGGCACCCGGGCTCTCCTCAAAATTTTGATTGATTGATATCACAAAAACTGGTATTTGACATGATAAAGAAAGTATTGAAAATGATTATAGTCATGCTTAGAGGTTAAAGGGTTAAATTATTGTTATTAATACTTGATCATGTCATATTTCTATCAGCTTCAAGATTATTGAATGATTGCAATTAAACAAAGATTGTAGATAAAGCCAGCACTTGTTGTAGATGCCCAGTAAATGAAACAATAACATTTGGAAGATACCTATTTTTTTTAATATAATATATTTTTATCATTTGAAAATTGCATTAGCAATACCTGATTCGGATGAAATAAAAATACATGCTGACAATGAAATAGGACAACAGCATGTTGTTAGAGATAAAATAGCCTATTTCTTATGAAAAAATATTATCTATCCTAATTAAAATTATGAACAGAAGTTACCTTATCTTTTTAAAATTGTATAATTTTATATTTCATTTTGATTGCAATGTTTCATTTCATGTACTTTACACAGGGAGACTTTATCAAGTGGAGTATGCGATGGAAGCTATCGGTCATGCGGGTACCTGTCTAGGAATCTTGGCATCTGATGGTGTTCTTCTGGCTGCAGAAAGACGCAACACCAACAAATTATTGGATGAGGGAACTCAGTCTGAGAAAATTTATAAACTGCATCAGTCAGTATAATAATTCCGGTTGTGCAACAATAAATCATAATTTAAATTTATTTGTGATGTAGAATACAGACTTGTAGATCTTTACAACTCTTCTCAGCTATTAGTATAAAATAATGTTATATGGACTTTTTAATCTGTTTTATTAGCCTTGTTAGCCGATTAAATCACTGTCATTGGTAACAAAATGAGTGTACATCAAGATTTGTAATTTTCACCTACTTGAAGTTGTGTGTCGCTGTAGCGAGACTCAACTTTTAAGTGGCTGAAAATTGTAATTTCTTTGGTCATTGCTCTAAGGGTTAAAGAGTGAAATTAAATAATTTAAATTTTCATCCAAGTTGTGTCTCGCTACCGCGATCCACAACTTCAAGTGACTGAAAATTTGTGTCATTTGTTAAATTTAAGTCCCAACATATATCAGTGTTTCAAGATTGAAAACATATTTTATTTTTAGCAACTGGTTATCAGGGGTGATACAGTTGCTAATAGAAATACAGAATGTCTAGTGTAGTCGACATCAGTGTTCTAAGGGTTAAGAGTTGAAATAGTCGGTGGCTGCTAATCAAATACCGTATTTATTCTAATAACTGTCACTATAGCGAGACACAACTTTAAGTGGGTACCAATTTTACTGTTATAATGTAGCGCTTAAAGGGTTGAAATGCTCGATAACATGATTGTATATATATGTTCTTGTTTGTAAAAAATATCATAGTTTTTGAAAACATTACAGTCAAAGGTACGTATTTATTATTCAATTTAACTGCCATTTTTCAGAGATATGGCTTGTAGTGTGGCTGGTATAACATCAGATGCCAATGTTCTCACCAATGAACTACGTGTTATAGCACAAAGGTTAGTAAATTTATAGTGTTTATAATGTGCTCCTAAGATTAATTTATTTCTAGATGTACTGTGTTATAGCCAGTGAGTAAAACTACACTCAGAAGACATGGCGACGTTGAGATATTGTTTGTTTAATGTTGTGCAATGTCGTAAACAGTTGACCGGCATTAGGCCAACAATAGCTTGAGTTGATGTTCATTGTCCGCTGGGAAGTCTGTCTGATGACCTCTAGAACAGATCCTATAAAACCCTCTTCACTCTTGTAATTGGTACATTGTATATTATACTATATTTCATCGCAATAATATGAATTCCTTGTGCCAGCATATCAGCCCTTTTCAGCTACACATAACATCATCTTGTGTTTACCATGTACATGTATATTATAATATATGCATGTTAGAGATAAAATAATACATAGATGTCTTCATATAAAAATCAATTCAAGTACAATAACATGTGAAATCTATAAATTTTATACAAAATGTTTGTATCTTGAGAGAATTATACGAATTGACACCTTCTTGTGTTTTATTGTGTTGTTTTGCATAAATGTTCTCACTCAAACAGAGTGTGTGAATTGTGTGTGTCAAGAAATGTTATTGATAAATCTAGCCATATGATTTCTAGTTTCCTGTTATTTGAAGCAGAACATATTATTTGCTGAGTAAATATTATAAGAACACATTATTTGCAGAGTAAATTAATATAATATGTACTTATATGAAAACATTCAGAGCTCAAGAGCTGCATGTATGATATATTGTCAGTAATATAATATTTGCGAAAGGTTATATGTACATGTACTTATGATTTTACTACTGTGTAGGTACATGCTCCAATACCAGGAACCTATCCCATGTGAGCAAATTGTTAGTACATTATGTGATATCAAACAAGCATACACTCAATTTGGTGGTGAGTACTTATTCTCACTTTGGAAATGAAAAGGTGTCTCACACTTTGTAAAGTGGTAGATATACCCTTTCATTTCCAAGGGGAGGATATATTTTCAAAAGTAATATTTTAACCCTTCGACTACAACTACAGTATTTTTTTGTTAGTTTTATTAGCTGCTGTTAGCATTTAAACATCAAGATTTGCAAATGTTTGGTCTCAAAATAAACAAATATGAGTAATTTTCACCTAGTTGAAGTTGTGGGTCGCGGTAGCGGGACACAACTTCAACTGGATGAAAATTTAAATTCTTTAACTTATCGCTTTGAGAGTCAACATGTTTTTACAGAATCTCCATGACAACCTTGACTGGGAAAAAACCTTCAATGATATTTTGGCCACCTGCCTGTTAATAAACTGTAAATGTATCTATATATTTATTAAAGCAAATCACTAGAACAACTTATGTTTTTGAAAATTAATTGACCAAATGTGGCGTTTCTTACAATTGTTTTATATTGCGAACTGATATTATAACATTAATGTGTTTTTTTTGTGATAGGAAAGCGTCCGTTTGGAGTGTCGTTACTCTACATGGGCTGGGACAAGCATTATGGCTACCAGCTTTATCAGAGTGATCCCAGTGGTAACTATGGTGACTGGAAGGCCACCTGTATCGGAAATAACAGCTCAGTAAGTCATACAGTCACAAAAGTAGTACAGATACACATTTAAAAAAATATATTTCAAAGTACTGATTATAGGCCTACAATATATCTATTTCAAAGAGATATTCCAAATATTTGACCTTGTGGACCACTTTTTATCACTTAGTAAAATTTTCTACCACTTGAGGTTGTGTCTCGCTACCGCGATCCACAACCTCAAGTGGTTGAAAATTACTCTCTCTCTTTACTGCTTCAGATTGTCAACCTTTGTGCTGCTGAATTTTTTTATTTATATTTTTCATTAATTTTGCCAATCAAAATTCCAACTTCAAATAATGAATAATATGTCTATTTATGAAACGTAGTCGTCTGAAAAATGAAATTCTTTGAGCATCTATCACAAACTATTTTAAGGAATTCAGTGACATGGTCTGAATTTCAGTGGCATTTTATCTGGTCGGGAACTTGCTTGAGACCATATATATAGTTCCAGCAGCACAAAGGTTAACTGCTGTCCTGTTAGGACCTTATATAAATCAAGTCTAAAACCAAATAAACTGTTACTAAAATTGATGAAATAGCTTGTGTTGGATACTCAGTTAACACTTGTGCTGCTAGAGCTGTATATATATGGTTTCAAGCATGTTTTAAACCAAAAATAAAATGTCACTGAGAATTATAAAATTGTTTGTGATAAAGGATTAAATTAATGAATTGGCGAGATGTCTATTTCAACCCTTAAACAGTTAAAGCGCTGAAATACTTTTAATAAACCATGGACAGAAAGGTGTTTTTCTTCAATTTGAAATCATCATAAACGTCTTAGTTAGTTCTTCCCGATTCATTTGAATACCTATGTTATAGATCTACGGCCATTAGAAATATTTTGACCCTTAGGCCAGTGTTTTTATATTAGTTGGTTGACAGAAGTTATTATTTGAAACCTATGGGCAGGAGGACGGCAAAAAAAATACTGGTCAACTTTATCGTTCACTAACTCGGGGTCGGAGGAGCTAAAAAAAAAATGAGATTACTTTTTGTACCAGTCAACTTATTTTTCTATATAAACTAGTGGTCGTATGGTAGAAAAAACTACAAATCCAAAACTAGCAGGCTGTGAAGAAACCTTATTTATTTAAAACAATCTTTGTTCATCTAAATCTACTTACAGGTTTAGCTATTCACCGGCAAACACAGGGTCGGCGGCAATAAAAAGATATGTTTTTTCAATTTTAATTTTTTTCGGATTTTGCGTTTTCGTGACTCGGTGGTTTTGTCAACCAACTAATTTAAAAAAAATCGCCTTACAGCGCGGGGATTGACTTTGTCTACCTGACGACTGAAGTCTATCCCCGCACTGTAAGGGTTAACCCTTATCCTGCTGATCATGACTATTTTGTTTTTAATCTGTTTTCACTGTTATTGGCAATGAAATGATTGTTTAAACATCAATATTTGTTAATATTTGGTCTCAAAATTAACAAATATGAGTAAAAGCTCACCCACTTAGGGTTGTGGATCGCAGTATATTAATAAATTTACTCAGCAGGATTAGGGTTATCAAATAAACACATTTTTTCGTCATTTGAAACTGGAAATTGCGTTAGGAATTCTAGCTTTAAGTACCGCAAATGAGACATTAAAACAAACGCAAAGGTTAAATTAGAAAACATAAGAAACACTTTTTAATTTGCCATAGTTTCTCATTAGATTCATGTGCGCAGAAATGTACACGAGGTATCAAGGAGACCACCATTGTGCTTCTATAAATAAAAAAGTCTTCAAACTATTTTTTAACTTGTCTGAGTCTGTTATATCAGTTGTTTCCCGACACTCATGTACCTCATCATATTTATGTGACAACTGTGGTGTAACTTAAGGTAACACTGCAAACCGAGATGGAAGTGGAGCAACATACTAAAAATTTAAATGATTATTACACCGTGATTTATGTGTTCACTGACTTCTCTGTAACAGGCAGCGGTGTCCATGCTGAAGCAGGAGTATAAAGATGACGGCATGACATTGCCCACAGCCTTGGAACTATCGATCAAAGTACTCAGCAAAACACTGGATACAAATAAACTTACACCAGAGAAAGGTACAAACAAATTGATCTTTTAAATGTGCCAATAATTCAGTCGAATATTATTTTACATAGATTTCTATGGCGATTGATGACTTCTCGTAAATTAGAACCATTTATAATAAAAAGAAATGTAATAGAGCAATTGGTGTTTATTATACATTTTTTAATATGCTGTAAATAGTTCTTAAATGCTGACTAATCAACAGAACTAGATAACTACATATCTAAATAACTACATATTTTAAATAAATAAGTTAAAGATATTTTAATTATAAACAATTAGGAATTATGTTCTTATATGATATTAATAGTGCAGATTTGATTTTACCCGATTCATTGTTAGCAAATGACAGTGCTTATATATTCATCTAGTCTGTTTTATTTTATATTTAAACTGCAATCAAAGTCTGGACAATTCTGCTGTCAACACTCAAAACACCTTTGCTGTTGCGGCTTTTTGTCTTTTAACCCAACCCTTACAACCATGAAATATTTGTGTATTGAACATGGAGACCAACAGTTTTTTTCAATTTGAAGTCATCATAAATGTCTTGGCTAACTCTTTCCTCTTCATTTTAGAAACTATGTTATGGGACTACAGCTTTTAAAAATATTGTACTCTTTCAGTTCGGGAATAGACTTTAGATATCGGATTCTGTCTAAAGTCGGTCAATGTATTGAAAGGGTTAATTGCTGATTTATAATAATGTATCTGATTATTGACATCGTCTGATTACAGTTGAAATATCCACACTAACCCGTGAGGATGGCAAGACTAAGATAAGAGTTCTGCCAGCATCTGAAGTACAAGTTTTAATTACAAAATATGAAGAAGAAGAAGCAAAAGTAGCGGCTGAGAAAAAGAAGGAGAAAACATCCTCGTCTTCATAGTACATTATTGTGGATATTATGATGTAATTGCAACCTAACCTTGACATAACTAATATTGGTCCACAACAGAAAGAAAAATTCAAATGTGAAGTCCTTATCACAACCTGAGCAATATAATTATTAAAACGCTGAATATTATAAAAACATTGTGTTATGATGCTATACACTAATCTTCAGCTGCGTGTGGTAGATGGACTACGGTAAAAATCATTCCACATTCCCAGCAAACACGGGGCGTTGAACCAATGCTGGCTAAATGTTGGGCCAGTGTCACAATAAACCAACATTGAGTCTATGGTTCGTGTTTACTGGGTTGGGACATATTCAATAAACGCTATACATAAAGAGATGGCAAGCTGTGTGAAGTATTGTATTGTATACCCTTTTATAAATATAAAATCGGTGGACAAATATGTTTTCTGTTATATTTTTTAAATTTTGCATTGCATAATAGACTTATGGTTTTTTATTGATTTTTTTTTTTTTCCATATGGTGACTTTGTGTATATCTTATTTAACTTGCCTACTATCCCACCCAACTCGTGCAATGTTTGTAATGCATTGCCTGTAGTAGACTGAAATTAAGTCAACTGGAGCGCATGGTGTAATATTTTATTGCTATATGAAGCAAATTTGACATGCCATATCTGAGGGTGCACATGGGTCCTGGGAATTATGGATTCTTCCCACTTCACTTTTTACCCATTTTTCGGCCTCACTATCCACTTTTTATAAGGGAAAAATGTTTTCACTTCATTATTTATAAGATATTGACCTCATTTTTGATAAAATTTCCGCCTCAGTTTATCATAATGGAAGTAATATTATAACAGATTAATATTTTTTTTTATAAAACAGCAATCAACAGTTATTTATAATATACACAATTATAGTTGTAATATACTGACGTCGATATTTGTTTTTTTATAGCTAGTTCACTTCGTTTTTTACACTAGATATACATTTTTAGTATCATTTTTTACACTATTTAGAAACTGCAATCCTCTATCCTCATCCTCTAAAAACAGGCTCTTCGTCGTTAGTTCGACTCGTTTTTTAACCCATGTACACCCTCATAATATCCACTGCATTGTTCACCCTTAAGTAAATAAAAACAAAAGGTCAAGCTCATTTATATCCCCTGCGCAGCAAAGTTAAGGGGTTGAGGGCTATATCGTCGACCTGGACAGATAGATAGACGGCCATGTTTGTTTCAGGAGCATATCTCAGAAACACATGGTGGTATTTCTTCCATATTGCACACACACATCCCTTGGGAGTTTTGATATTTGACCTCCATAACTCGGCCAAAATAGATTTATTTTGTTTAATATTGCTGATATCATTTTTCAGGCAGGGATAATTTCAACTCGATCAAAATTCAAAATAGCTGACTTGTGGCCATAGGTGACTTTAATATGTGTAATATCTGAAAAACCGTTCCGGATATCTAGACCAGTACTATAAGGCAAAGTGTGAGACTGCATGGAAGTATGCACCATGAAGTATGTTCGATCTAATTCAAAATGGCCGACTATCAGCCATTTTTGACTTTATTATGCGTGATATCTGGAAAACTGTGCAAGTTGGCCATGAAAAAATGTGCTATTTTAGGAAAGCCTATTATGCACCTGAAAAATATCCACATACATGGGTTGATAGATTTAAGATACCAGGTTTCTCTCTGGTGTATGACAAAGCGGCGAATCCTACTTGGTGCAATGGTGAGATTGGACGTTTCTGGCCTAACTCCGACACCGTTACCAGCAACTGATTTCCATTCTTGATGAGCAGTAGCTGCTTACTTGAAAAGTAAGTAGTTACTGCTGTTTGCCTTTGCACGGGATGCATGACTATAGGCCTATATTGATCAGCGCGATCACATCCCGTGCTTCATCCGTGTTATCACACCATCTTAACGCAGCGCTAAATTTGTTAAATTAAATATTCACCCACTTGAAGTTGTGTCTCGCTGTGATTCGGATAGTGTTCACACCAGCGTAAAGCAAATCATTCGTTTCAATGTGAACAGGTTGTAATAAATGTATGTCCATGGGTTTATGATAAGACATTATCATATGCGAATCACTCGCTCTACCCAGCAAGCACAATACACATATATACCATTTATACAGCGCCCGATCAAGGTTTCGACGTTGGTCCAACATTGCATTAATGTTATACAAAATGTTTTGTGTTTGCTGGGGTGTGAATGGACCTATAGTGTCACAGAAGTCAATAAATAAATCGTTTTTTTACTGAATTAGGTAGGCTACATAATCAAAATATCGTGTTAATTATGATGTGTTTTTTTTGTGTGGGGAGAGTAATTAAACTGATGGTAGTTGCTAATGAAACGGAGATCTAGCAAAGAGTTCCGTGATCTTGGGCCTAACACACTGAATTCACGATCGGCAAAGGTCTTACGTGTCGTGTGTGGAATATTATAAACAATAAATATTTAGGAGCCAATTTGTGTATGCTTCTGAATAAAAGGTTGATTGGTAGACAGTGTGTAATGCTTAACGCGCTAGTGCTACTGTCATATTTGTTTGCACCAGTGATGATTTTTGCCGCAATATAGGCCTATATTATGTACATTCTCTTTTTCACTTCTACATTGAGTAATCCCGCATAAAGAGCGTTGGTATAGTTCAAAATTATTAAAACAGTTCGATGAAAACTTTCGTTCCAAACCCCATTTAGGTATTAGAAAATTAAATCATTCTTCAGAGATGCAAGATGATGCTTTGATGCATCGTGGGGGTTTAAATGGTTAACAAAATAACCCTTATGCTGCCGATTTTTGGTGTACTATTTTTCAATTGCTGACGCAATTTCCAGCTCCAAATGACGAAAATATAAATACGAAAAAATATATGAGCAATTCGAGGTTAATTTATTAGGTCCGACATTTGCTTGAAAACGCATCTATAGGCCTACGGTCCCGACAGCAGAAGGGTTAAGTCAGTGTAGCGTAACGACAGTGAACTTCTTACTTTTTCATGTGTTTGAAGTCACAACTGTTTGTCTTTTCACGACAGGGTAGCGTTAGTAACCTCAAGAACTTTATATAGATATATTAAGTTCTTGGTAACCTGTATAATTTCAATAGGGCGCATCAAGAATTTTGAATGATAAAGGGGGGATCCGATTGAAACAAATGTGGTCTTCTCGTTCAGCTAACGTTACTATATCGATATTTGACACGTAGTAAATTTTAAGTGTCAAATATATGTACCGATATTTTGGTGGATGTTTAGAATTTGTTAGAATTTTCAACAGAAACCAGCGGTTTCCAGACCCTTCATATTAAGCCAAACGTGTAAGGATATAATATTATGCATCGTTGGGAAGAGGAGACGGGCTCATCTTAGCACAAGTCACAACATCAAGCCCGAGCCTTGATGTGGTAACGAGATCATGCCATCTCGCCGTACTCAATGATGCAGTATACATTTTCTCGTACGAATATCTATCAGAAACGGCCAAATTAAAATGAAAAGTGAAGCGTATGGGAGAGAGTGCGATATGGGCTGATCTCACCACTCGTCTCGCAGTAAAAGCCAACAGCACGAGAGCGATAATGCTCACTGTAGCAATCAAAGGGTTAGGGCCTACACGTTACAGTCAGGTAGGACGGGTCAATAAGCACCAGATGGCAGCAGATGTCAGGTGACCGTATAATTATCACCAATAGAGAGCGGCGCGTTCAGATGCGTCATCTCAGTCGTGGCAATCATAGTGATCCGTTGAACACGGAGAAAGCTCTATACACAACAAAAGTGGGCTTTAAATTTGAAATACACATATTTTGAAGGATATAGCCTATAGGCCTATCGATTCGCGTAGACGAGCTGACTGTAACGTTAGTGTGAATTAGAACGCTCCAGACGCTCGTCACGCACTGCTGCACACGCCATGGAATAATTAGGAATAGCTGAGGCTTATATACAGTGGTTCATGTGCTACCATCTTTACTATATTATCACAATCCTTAGTATTTTTTTACAATCGCTTCATTTTTATGGAATTACAATAAAACTGCAGTGCTATGTGAAGTGCTTCGCATCGTCTGATGACTTCGTTCAAATGTGCAGCATAGATTCCATTTGATCATTGTTATTTATCTCCTAAACAACGCGATAACGCCGATTTTAAAATGCTGCGAGAACTCACGACCTCCCCAAGACGTCGGCCCCAGGACGGGCCGACGGCTGCAGCCGTCGGCCCGCCGTGGATCCGTCGTGTTGCGCTCGCGGCGTTGCTGTGGACGTTGGCGGTGATGGAGGTGGCGACAGAACCTGTGGACGTTGCCCTGAACAAACCCGTGCTGGCGTGGGTGACGTGCGGGAAGCTGGGCGAGGAGTCCTACTACAACCACTCCACCGTACTGGTGGGCAAAGACATACCCAAGGGCATCTGCTACAACGAGACCACCCACTCCCCAGAGCACATGGTGGACGGGCTGGCCTACACGTGGTGGCAGAGCACCTCCAGAACCAACCTGGGCTTTCTGGGGTACGGCGTGTTACGACAAGACCCTCAGGCCGTCATCGTGGTCAACTTGGAACAGGTAATGTAAGAACTTCGTCCCCTTGGATATGAAAGGGTGTATCTGCCACTTTACAAAGTAGCAGATACACCCTTTCATATCCAAGGGGGCGACTTCTTCGGGATTATCCCTTGAAACGCTGACATATTTTTATATCAACCAAGAGACCGAAGGTTTTTTTTAATTTGAAATCATCATAAAAGTCTTAGCAAAATAAATGACAATCAGGCATTACTTGATCCCAGTAAATACAACACATTTGTATAACATTTGTGCCATGTTGGACCAACGTGAAAGACGTGGGGCAGACGTTGTATAGATGTTATACAAATATTTTGTGTTTGCTGGATAATAGTAAACCTAAATATGTATCACTCAAAATACATTGTAATTACAGAAAACGGACCCAAGTTTACAAACTGGCCAAAGAAGGATAAATTACCATTTACGGTAGAAAATCGAAATGGCCTTCAAATAGCAAAATCATTCCTGTGTCAAACAACAAGCCTGTCTCATGGTGCTTATATTACTCACTTTGCTGTATATCTTTGACGAAATTTGAATATAAATATATATGCATAAATATTATGTATATTTTTCGGCTTTTAATTATTAATAAAATATACGTGTAAAGCACCCAACATCAAACAGTGTAGGTTTCGATCCAGAAGATATGTGTGGTGGGGGTAGTAGTAGAAGTAGTAAATTAATGTTTAATATTACTTTTCAGCTGAAACGGTTATTATGTGATTTTGTAATAACAAAAAGTGCAGTCTGTGGATGATAATTGAATGATGAACAGATGAAGATAGGTTATTTTGAGAGTGTTTTACTTCACTCAACCGATAAAGGGTTCTGTGCATGTCTAGGGAATTTATTAACAGACATTCTCAGACGGCCGGAGACTAGGGTTCTGTTGTGCAATTTAATGCTGAAACACCATGGCCTCTCGCGCAGCTCCGTTATCCTCGGTTCGCATAGTGCCCAGAGTAACAACAGTTGAGGGCAACTCCACTCATTCTATATGTGAGAGATCTAATGTAGAACAACCTATGACTGGTAGTTCTAGGCCCTTTCATGGCTCCGCTGCATGTTGAACAAAAGAACAAGGATACACCGCTGGCAATCCGCCCGACGATTATAGCCAGACTCTTAAAAGGCTGCAGCTCTTGGATTGTCACTATAGAGTAGTGCTTCCGTGCCATGCTGCACAGATGCAACAGACGGAACAGATCTCTAATGAGCTGTTCCGGGTTGGACACAAAGTACTAATACTAGCAACCATCCCGATGCGCCGTGGTGGTGAGAGTAGGCCTGTATAGGACCTTCCACTATGCATTCATTGTTCCAATGAGAATATTCGTGGTAACATATCATATTATTTTTTCGTCTTAATAATTCACCACTTAACTTTATAGTTAACACCTGCATTTCTGTTTCTTTTTCAGGAGTTTGAAGTGCGCCAGATTCGAATCCAGAGTGCGGATAGTAAGCGCCCCGGATTCATAGTGATCTACAAGTCTATGGACGGGGTGCTATTTACTCCCTGGATTTACAGGATGAGCATCACAGATGACTGCAGCAGTTTGTTTAACATCCCCACCCTGTCCAGCCCTGTCACTCTGGACTCTGTGGTCTGTCAGGCGTACGCCACTCCCATGCAGATGAAAAACGAAATAGTAAGCGAAGCATGTCTGGAGACCAAATAATGAATAACTAGCATCCCAGAAAACACTGGGCTTTAACCCTATTCTGGCTTAAAGGTGTGATCAACTGTCAAAATTCGCGAGACAAGGGTCCCCCAGAAAACAATAGTGCCCGTGGGTAGGCCAAGGCCCTATTCCATAATAATACTAAATATGCGTTTCATACCCAAAGCCTCATTAAGAGCAAGTTCTCAAATCACAGCAAGTTCATATATACTTGAGCGACATCTATGAGTTAATAATTCAAAGCACTTTGCCCTTGCCCCTACCTGGTCGCTGGCTTGCAAACAAACTGACTGTATTACTGCAGGGATTTGGAAACTGCTTGACCCCAAAAAGCTTGTTTGACACTCAGTAAACACAAAACATTTGTATGCCTTCATGCAATATTGGACCAACGTCGAAAACGTTGGGCCGACGCTGTATAAATGTTATACAAATGTCTTGTGTTTGCTGGGCTGCAGGAGGACTTTCTCTCAAACATTGTACATTTATTCAATGTTGATTCAATGTTGGGCCAGCGTCGCAGACGTTGGCCTAGCATTAAAACAGCATCGGATCAATGTCTCGTTTAAGTAGTATCCTGTAATCAGTTCAGTGGCTATATTAATGCCGTCAATCTGTACTCAATAGACAACTGTTGGCCTACACTTGACCGTCGCAGGCATGCGCATTTTGCAGTTGAACACTAGTTTAACCTTAACCCTTAAAGCGCTGAATTTTTTTATGAAAACCTCGGAGGCCTAAGTTTTTTTCCATTGGGAATCATCATAACTGTCTCATAACCTACAGTGCGGCGATCGTCTTTAGACGTCAGAATCTAAAGTCGATCCCCGTGCTGTAATGGTTAAACCGCTAAGCATGACTATAGTCATTTTTAAAATGGTTTATTAGTGGATTAAAATCACTGTTATCGAGACGAAAATGTGTGTTTATACATCAAGATTTTCATATGTTTTATCTCAAATTAAAGGTAAAAAAAGAAAGGTAAAGGTGCAGGTTTATAGTCTGATATCAAGTCTGAAGACCTATCATCCGACTTTACATCTTACCCCCTGGTCACTGGACCCGTTCATTTGTGTGCCATTTCAACTCCACGGGGAGCATACAGTCCTGCAGCCGTTTCGGCGCATTGAACTCATCGTACACATTGCCATCTCTGTCCTACCAGGTACTCATTTTCACCTGAGTCAAGTGAAGCATTTGAGGGTGAAGTGCCTTGACCAAGGACACAGCATCTTAACAATGTCCCAAGATTGAGAGGGGAGAAACATGATATTCCTCTGAAAATCCTGCACCAACCGGGATTCGAAACCGTACGGCAGGCAGCGACATCGGCAGAGCGCCACGCTCTAACCATTGCACCATGTCCCTCTCAGATTAAACAAAAATTGATTATTTTTACTCACTTCGCGTACCCAGAGAGACACAACTTCAAGTGGGTGCAATGCAAAACCGGCGCGAACGCGAAAAATATTCAAACCAGTTTTGAAACTTTTCATAATTAAAAAGTAGGTTTTTTACTGTATTTTGGCAATAATAAAATAGCGTTGTTGTGTTTAATTGCACCATGTATTAGGCTTATGTTGGGGCTATATAGGGGAGGATGTGGCTAAAAGTCACAAACAATAGAAGCGAGTTTATATATATTTCATGTGTTTAATCAGAACCCGTTTGGCAATGGCAAAGCATAGGCACATATTTTGCTACCAAACATGAATTCCCTCTGAAACGAACATTAAACGAAACTGCAAAAAAACGGTGTGTGTCCTTGCTGGTGAGCTTGTGACATTCAACCCCAGTATGGGGTTTAATGTCACAGTGTAATGAAGGTAGGGCCTACAGTGGGGTTATATATCACAAGGAATAATGTCCACCCTTGGGGTTAAAAGTCACAACCTGTGACTTTTAGCCCTATGGATGTGTATTAACCCTATGATGTGTATGGCAGTTCAAGTTTAAAATTTCTGAATATCATTGGGTTTACATTATAAATCTTTATGTATGCCAATAGATACAGTGTATTTGTAAAGGTTACTCTCCAACACGACCTTGAGATACTAACCTACTATGTTGACAAAGTTTTTTTACCAACTCTGAAATTCCGTTTCAACATATGGCAAAATAACACTTCGCTACATTCCTGTCTTTAGGTTCTTGGGGAACACCGGTAATGATATGTATAGATTAGGAAATAATTTGTAAACTTGTCGGTGACGTCATATAATGGTATTTACCCATAGAGAAAAAGTAACAGGCAAGTGACTTTAAGCCCCTTTGACTTTTAACCCCACCCTCCTCTACGTCTTGTATTTACAGGGTATCTAAAGCGCGCATAGGCCTATATTCCTTAATCAGACCCGAATCAACCCAACCAAACACTTTTTTATCAATGCAGTTTTATTCAGTTTGTCCCAGTTCTTGTACAATCTAAACAATCAACATTCCAGTTGCGTCATTATCATACATCGGTCCACATGTTTCAACGCAACCCATCTCAACTCGACACAACAAAACGTGTATGCCCGGCGTTAGCCTATACTCGAGGAATCATATATCTTGTCTGATCTGCGTTTTCGACAACCATAATTATATTCTATAATTCTCGTTTGTGGTATAGGTCCCCCTATGTCATCTTCAAAAACGTCATATCTCCCCCAAAACGTGTTATAATTGAAGTAGGCCTAATTATCTTATCATATACAGACGTTGAATCGATCAATGTTGGTTTAACTTTGGTCCAGAGTAGTAGACGGTTAACCAACGTTAAACCAACATACTAACAACCTTTCCTCAATCTGATCATGACGATAGTTTCAAAATATAATGAAATCTGAATATTTTGCATTGTAATATGATGCTATTTTTTCATCACGAGACACAGACATGCATCTACAATCAATGACTTTGCATATTTTACAACATATAGTAGAAAATTATGTTTTTAATCTATTTCCATGGCAACACCAATTATTTCTGTATCAATTTTGCCTGCATTTGAAAAGACGCATTTTACAAATAATCACCAAAACAGCAACACGGTTGAGCGTTTCAAGACTTAAATTATCCGTGAAGCCTGCCGTGTATACAACGTACTGTTTCCATCCGTGTAACCTCCTTGGGCTACAGGGGAATTAAATCGGCGTCGATCCGTCATGTATATCTACATTTGTCAAATCTAAGCCCGACTTATAATACATGACTGAGCATATAGCAATAGCTTGAAACCTAAAACACAATTTAACTTAATGTATACTGTATTTAAAATGGAAATTGTGACAAAAATGCAATGTTGAAAAAGATATATTTGTCATTTTTTGTCATATTGTTAAACTAAGTGAATGGTGTTTTATCAAGTGGCGGATATTAGCCCTAATCTACTATATTATTCTGTGTGTACATTTATACTTTCAGGTGGTATTTGATTTCATCACAGGCGTGAGTACAGAACTGGCGGTAAGTATATTCACATAAACTTTCATGTGCAATTCAAAAAATATATAATTAATAATATTTTCATCTTCAATATATGGCTACCTGGTTTTATTAAAGCCTAATCTTAAAAGCAAATATATTTTGGGAGTGATATCATATTTTGATTAAATAAAAGTGTTTGAGAATATTTTTAAAGTGTTTTAGCTGATATTTGGTCTCGATGATATAACAACAATAGATTTATAGCTGTCTGTTATCTGATCATCAATCACTTTACCATAATCTATATTGATTATTATCATTTCCAGGTCTGGAGGAACACGAGATACGTGAAGATAGAGTTTTTTGACATGGACGTAACTAATGGAATTAAAGGCGTAAAATTTGTAAGTTATATTGGCTATGTGATAGACTAAGCACTATTTCACTAAGGCTATTTCAGTGTTAGCATTAATTACACCAAAGGGACTGTTTTGTCATATTAGAAAGTCATATAGGTATATGTTATTTTTGAGGACCAATATATCATCAGACCGATGTATCGTGTTTTGTGGAACACTCTTCCCAGCAAACACAAAACATTTGTATATTATTTGTACAATGTTAGACCAACGTCGAAGACGTTGGGCCGACGTTGTACAAATGTTATGCAAATATTTTGTGTTTGTTGGGTTTCGACTGATGGTGACAGTGACGGTGTAGATGTGCTGTGATTGTGTGCTTCACTGCATTGGACAAACACATTTATCAATGCTGTTCTATCGAAAATGATATTAATTTCTTCTTTCACCTTGGACAATTGGCAGTCGTCTTGGATTTTGTCTTTACAATAAAATGTCTAAGGTGTTTTCTGGTCACACTACTATGCCCGGCGTACATGAAAACCCAAAGATTAACACAGAAATCATGAATCTGCTTGCTTTAGACCCTGTCGAAAATTATATCAATTCAATGCTTCACGTTGGCCAAATTTCGGCCATCTTGAAAAATGGCGCCATTTTTTATTTTTTTCTTCGCCAGCGTGCTTATTTTAAACAGTAACTTAGATAGACAATGACACAAAATGTGTGCTTGTTTCAAAATTCGAAGGAGTGTTCACTGAGCCGCTCCACTATTAATATGTTATTAATATGTGTAAGATTCTTCGACCAGTTTAACCCGTAAACCGCTAAATTAAATAATTTAAATCTTCACTCACTTGAGCTGGGTGAACATTACTGCGATTTAAACATGGTCTAATAAAACTGATACGATTATAGTGGTGATTAGCGGTGAAAGGGTTGAAAATATTTGTCCGATTTGACAAATCTCCTAATAATTGTACTCCACTTGATGTTGGGTGTCGCGTCGGCGAGACACAACTACTTGGTTAACATTTAAACCTCTAAGTACGACCATAATCGCTTTTCATTTGTATTGGGAATTAAATGTGTGTTTAAACATCAAGATTTTCAAATGTTTGCTCTCGAATTAAACAAATATGGGTAATTTTTACCCACTTGAAGTTGTGGGTCGCGGCAGCGAAACACAACTTGAAGTGTTGAAAATTTAAATTACCTAATTTAGCGCTTTAAGAATTGAAAATAAATTTGGTAACCTGCCAAAAACGTGACTACCAATAAGACATAATATAATGACCGCTTCATGTCTCGCTATTGACAACACCTGGTGCACTCCAATCAATATCATGTCATTCTTCTAGAAATCAACAGGTGTGCAAAGAAAATACCCCCTACCTCTTCAGATGACGAATGTTTACTGCACATGGACATAGATCAATTATGATGAACCCTCTGTCTAAATTAATCTCACTGCATTCAAAATTCACTAATTCAACTTGATCGATATTGGTGGCTAGTCAAATCTTATACGTTTTGTATTAACCCCTGAAGCGCTGAATTATTTTTGTATAGAACGTGAAAACCGAAGGGTTTTTTTCAATTTGAAATCATCATAAATGTCTTAGCTATCTCTTTCTGCTTCTTTTGGATACCTATGTCATGGGTCTACGGCCATTATAAACAGTGTAATTCTTACAGTGTGGGGATCGACTTTAGACGTACGTTAATTAAGAACCTTAAAGTAGGTCGGTCATTACAATTCGCCGAGCACATGTTGTGGGCCCACCCGCACGCACAGCTTGGTCAACGTTCAAACGTTTAAAAATGAATATTATAAATCAGTGAATGAAACGACTGACCTACATTGCATTTTGATATCACGGTGGGGCCTACAGTACAGAATAAAGGTTATAATCCAGACAATTTTCTATCTTTAAACGGTAGTGTGATTGCTGTACATAGGCCTATTCTATTCATCATGTTTGATACTTGTATTACACCCCACGTTTAAATTGTAATGTACACTTTGTATATGTAGGCCTACACTCTCCTTGAAAGGAGGTAAATAAGTGAACAGAGTGAACAGGGAAGACTCCGAATTCTCAGTATCTTCACAATCCACGACAGCTGACACTGAGTATTCATCATAGCATCATAACATACAGTCCACCATCTTCTATTATGACATCTATCGAGCTCTTGTGCCCATAGATAATAATAGGGATATATTGATTCTGCTGCATCGCCTTTAAAACTTTGAATGTACGTAAATGTCGGGAAGTGAATCGAAAGCCATCATACCATTAGTAATCGATCTCAACTATTGTCCAAAACTCATAGATGACGTACATTTATTCCCGTAGAGGGTACGATCAACTTTAACTCAACAGATACAAATTCCAGAATACAAACCAACTAAATTCTCATTTTCTTCAAATGATTCAGCTGTGTCAGGCTGTCAGCATTGTAGTCCTTGGAAATGTGCGCTAAATCAGTAGAGTAAACTCTTGGGAATATGATAAATAGAGTGTAATTGATATTGCAACGTATTAATACAACGACATAGCATTACTCTTGAGAGACCACGTGTCTTGAAAGACCACTAAGTGGTAACAAAAATGACTTTCTAGATATATAATATGTTATAACAGAAATGACTTAACCCTAATTATGGATATGGTCATTATGGATTTGTTTAAAAATCTTGGGGGATTTATTTCATGTTGCACACACAATTATCCCTCGGGTGTGTAGGGGAGGACTGGGACACCATTTCACTCTCGTCATTTGACCCCACTTTATGTTTTACTGTTATACCTTTTCTGTGTACCTATCATGTAGTCTGGATATATTACATTACATTACATATTATTTACCATTTTATAGAGATGTAGTGCCAACCACGTTTTTCCACCAGTTGGAAAAAAGGTTAAAACGTGGAGAACTGGGAAATATCAAGGAGAAGTAGGATAGCTGATGGGGTAATGTGGGACAGATTCTCTTTATATCAGTAAATACTAAAAATAAAGAAAATCATAAACAGATGTAGATGAGTATAAACAATTTATGAACACATTTGCACAGTTAATATCCAATATATGACGAAGTGGGACTCTCACGGGTTCTCCCCATGCATGCCATTACATATAGTCCCAGTTCTCCCCGTGCCTACCACATTTATAACATTATTCACTTACTCAAAAATCACAACAGTAAAGATCACTTAGCTCATACATATCCACGAAGAAAGGTAGCAAGGATACCCCAAACAGAGTAAATATGAGGTACTGAAGCCTACATAATGTATTTAACTTGCTCAACACATTAACCTGTTAACGTAAAGGCAGAAAAAAACTACTTTTTGTGGTAAAATCTATGTTTTGTCACTGTACTAACAGAAGTTGTCTACAATTTGATTCTGGAAATACATGTGGTGAAGGCAGCTAAGGACCGCAAAAAAATGATTCCTAGAAGCGGATTGGTTGAAAACAACGGACGTTATCAGAGGTGTCCCAGTTCTCCCTTGTTCCAGTTCGCTCCGTCCTCCCCTAGATGTTCCTTTTGGATGCTATGACCAACTACGAATCAAACTTTACATATGTTCTTATTTATTGGGCACATTTTACAACATCTTGTTTAATTAACCTTTCAAGTCTGCATTTACCATTGTCATCTTCATCCACGACAAGCCTCGACTTGAATTGGATGAAGATGACTTGAAGTGTTGCAAATGAAAAAAAAGATATCGTTATTATTAAAGCAGTTCCATGAAAATTTGCATTCTAAAACCCATAGTCATTTTTCAGAGATGCAAAAAGATGATTTAATGCATCGTGAGGGTTTAAAGGGTTAAGTGGTTCCTTTTATCATTAATAACCTGCTATAATCGCTCTGTTTTTGACAGCAACATTTCACGGTGAGGCAGCTGGAGGTGCTGGCAGAGTGTAGCTGTAGTGGCCAGCAGGTGGGATGTGAGAAGGCAGAGACCACGGGTCAGTACCAGTGTGTGTGTGGAGGTAACACCAGGGGAGAGTTCTGCCAACAGTGTCTGCCATTCTACAACCAGTACCATTTCCAATACGGAGTGTCATGCGCGGGTGAGATGTGTTATTACATGTAATTTTGTCTTATTCTCATATAATTTATGCAAAAAAATGACTGAATGGGGTTTTAGGCCACGCTGATGCACATATACCCAGTAACCACAAAACATTTGTATACCATTTGTACAATGTTGGACCAACGTCGAAGAGAGTACAAACATCATGATTTGCAAAGCAAGCACACATTTAAGTAATTTTCACCCACTTGATGTTGTGTGTCACTGCCCTGACCCACAACATCAAGTGGGTGGAAATTTAAGGGCAAAAAAATACGTCCTTCAGCTGGAAATTATCTTTGGCATGTGTATGCGTTTTCACAATTTTGATTTTTTTCAGAGGAATAGAATGAATATCATAAATATGTTTATTTTATTCTCAGTTTGTAACTGTAATGCACACGCCACTCAGTGTACATACGATGAGGGTGTGGATGAACTGTCGATGAGTATCAACGCCGATGGAATCAAATCAGGAGGAGGTGTCTGTATTGAATGTGGGCATAACACTACAGGTAAATGTGAACAATTACTTTACCAAACTTCAGGTTCTGGCCCAGGTTACCTGTGTGATGGGATCAACCAATAATAACGATGATAACGTTCTGAAGTGTTTCTAACATACATTGTACCATGTGCCACAATGAGATAACGTAACGTGGATTTATAGAGGAATACTTCAATAATAATCCAATGCACTCTAAGCAATGGTGTTTTTCAATACTGGAAAATTGAAACAATCTGCCTAACCCAGTAAACACAAAACATTTGTATAACATTTGTACAACGTCGGTCCAACGTCTTCGACGTTGGTCCAACATTGTACAAACATTATACAAATGTTTTGCGTTAACTGGGCAATTGACAGCTTTTCAGTGGCAATAAAAACATTGTATGTATTGTTTTCAGGTATTAACTGTGGAGAGTGTGTGAGTAGTTTTTACAGACCTGCAGGCAGACGTCAGAGCAGCCTTGTCGCCTGTATACCGTGTGTGTGTCACGTGCCAGGTGTCACTATTAACCCCGCCACAGGCCTGCTGGGAGACTGTGTCATGAACGACGATCTACCAGCAGCTAATAATATGGTAATATCACAGAAACATAACCCTTAGAGTGTTGAAATATTTTTGATTAAACTATGGATACCACAGGTTTCTTCAATTTGAATCATCATGGGCACATAATGTCACTTATTGAAGCTGCAGTATCAAGCACAAGCTACTGGCTGTATAATCGCTGAACTATTGTTATAGGGGCATACAAACCATAGAGACCAAAGAGTTTCGTCAATTTGAAATCGTCCTAAATGTCCTAATTAGCTCTTTCTGCTTCATTTGAATACCTATTTTATGGGTCTATATTGCCATTATACATTTTTTTAATTATTTCAGTGTGTTGATCGATCGTCTTCAGCCGTCAGAATCTGACGTCTATTGACATCAGATTCTGACCTCTAAAGACGGTCTGCGCTGACAGGTTCAACTTACATTCGTCAACCTTTGGCAACACATTGGGCCGACGCTCACAACGCTGTCCTAGTCTGTCGCCAACATTAGCCATATTTATTACTCAGACCGACTTTTACCGTAACCCACTAGAATTTCTGTTCCGCTCCGCTGGTTTAATGTGGGCCCGCCGTCTGTGACGCTGGCCCAGCATTGGTTCAACGTCTCGTGTTTGCTTGGATGACACTTTTAACCTTTTAACCACCAAATTATTCAATTTGAATTTCCACCCACTTGAAGTTGTGTCTCGCTGACGCGATCCACAACTTCAAGTGAGTGAAAATTATTCAGATTTGACAAAATAGAGGTCAACTCTTTTTAAATCTTGCTGATTGATGTCACATTTTATCTTTAACATATTTATAATGTGGTACCTAATGTGCTAATGAAAAATGAAAATCCAAATATAAGCGGCACCGGCGGTTAAAGGGTTAACCCTGCTGTTGCTGGAGCCGTATATCATGCAAATACAGTTTCAAGAAAGTTTCAAACCAAATAAAATTCCACTGAAATCTACAAAATAATTTGTGATAGTTAATCAAAGAATTAAATTTTGCAGATCACCATTTTACATAAATAAACATATTTTTTCGTCATTTGAAACTAGAATTTCAATGAATGATAAATAGAAGCATACAATTCGGCCGCAGAAGGATTTTTAAATGTATTATAAATATAGGTCTGCTATTTGATAAAAAAATAAACAGCCATTAACATTGTGACCGGCACTATGCGTGACCCGAGTTATGGTAGTCCAGTCGAAGATAAATGTGACAACATTTCCACCCATAGCATCCATTTGTTTCTTCTTCGTATTTGATGACGAACTTGTATCCTTTGTATTTCTAGCTGCCTGGTGATTGCTTCTGTAAGAAGAACGTGGAAGGATCTCAGTGTGATCGGTGCAAACAGCACTACTTTAACTTAACGGCCAGCAATCCTGATGGTTGCCAAGGTATTACTGACATTTAATTTGATAAACCTGATAAAAACACCATGGAAATTATGATATGAAAATGTTTAGATCAATAGAAATATCACTAAATTTGATAAGATTGTTTTTGGTAGATGCTCAGTTAATGCAATTATTCAAAATTGGAGATGCCCATGTTTTCAAAAATATAAATATTTTTCGTCATTTGAAGCTGGAAATTGCGTCAGCACATGGGTTAAGCTGACTGACAGCATTACAACTGCTTGCATGAAAACATACAAAATCAATATTCAATACACGATAAAAACTATTTTGGCAATACGTGTCTTAAAAACATATGCTGTTTTTTATTTTTGCTGACTTTAAGAGCCTCTTATGACAAAACAGCCCTTGTTTTTAGAGGTGCTGATAACCTTATTATATGCAATGAAACCATATTCCACTCTCACTTATTTCTATAAAGTAAAATAAGAAACTTTTTTTTTTTTACAGCGTGTGAATGTGACCTCCGCGGCACGGAGCTGGAAAGTAATGTCTGCCACCCCAACGGCACAGGTCAATGTCCCTGTAAAAAGTATGTCATAGGTCGGCAGTGTGAGCAGTGTCTGGACAACTTCTACGGCATCAATGTGACCTTAGCTGATGGTAAGTTTGTATTATTTCAAATCCCTTCTCTACTTTAAAACGTGGAATGTTGTATGATCACATCGCTTCATGCATTCTGTGATAATAATTTTGCAGCGTTATCATGTTAAATATTTGGTCAGAGATACGTTTATGTTTGTTATCAGGTTGTGTGGCTTGTGACTGTGATCCCGGCGGATCCACCTCTCCGCTATGTAATAAGGCCAGCGGACAGTGTACCTGTAAACTTCACATAACTGGACGCAAGTGTGACAAGTAGGTTGTCAAGATCAAACGCTGTTTAATCATGAGCGCTGAAATATTTGTGTTTTACCCATGGATCAATTTAAAATCATCATTAAAGGGACCCCGTGGGATGACATCATTTTTTTTAGTTTTGTAATGAGGGATTGTATCTCCCAGATCATGATCTCATTTTTTCAGAGTTTTTAGATTTTTAGAAATATTTTTTATCAACATTTCTATGAATCTGCTTAAAACCCAAACAAACTTTTTGTTTACCTAAACACTTACTAAAGGACGGTTGAATGTTCCTACAGCATAGGGCCACATGTTGATGCCGTCGGCCCAGCGTTGCGCAGACAATCAGTGTTGCAGGTGGATCCCCTCATGTCCTGACTATAAGACACCAATTAGCGGCGATTGCTTTGATCTCACCGTCCAAGACGTGGGAATATGTGGTGTAAAGTGCTGTATATTGCTGACTTGTTTTGTTTACATGGCAATATACGACCTGGAATATAACTATTTCACTCTTTTTCGATGCTTCGAAATTGTTTTTTTGACTTTTTTGTATTTGTAGTTAAGATCAGTAGGCTATATAGCTTCATATAAATCAAATTTTAAAATTGACAAAATTGAAAATATATCATCCCAAGGAGCAGCTTTAATGTATCCCTTAGCTCTTTCCGCTTCATTTGAATACATATGCTATGGGTCTGTGGCCATTCTAAATAGTTTAATCTTTTAGTGCCGTACTGAATGGGTTAACATTGAGAGCTGTGTACCGTATGTACAATAAATTATGTTATCTAATCCAGAAAAATCAAATTTAAATATTGATAAAGTCTCTCTAGGTTCATATTTTATCACGGTACATTAATTTTCAGTAAAATTTTGGTTAGGCCTAATTCTCTTATGTTGGTAGGTGAAGCTGTCTCCATTATTTTATCTGAGTTTACTGAATCACATATAAATAGGTATTTTCAGGCAGATATGTGATGAATAATAATGATAATTTGACAATACTCTTTGCAGAACAGATACAGGGTATTATCTACCGGATCTACATTTTTTGGCTGGAGAGTTTGAGAGTCTGGACAACGGCTTGTCCAGAGAACAGAGTGGATACAACGGTCTGGGCTACTTTATTCTGACCACGAGGGTACGTGTTGCCAATCAGCACTGGAAATATTAAAATGAATCTGCTATGTATATAAAACAAACTACGTCCACTCACGTTGAACGTCTAGAGACGATACTCGTCTACTTTGATATATGTGGTAGCCTACCAACCAATGCTGTTTCAATGTTGGGCCAGCGTCGAAGACGGTGGACCAACATTGAAACAGCAGTGGTTGGCAGCCCAGGGGCCATCCCACAATCTAAACATTAGGATTATCCTAACTTTCTCTCATTTCCATTAGAAAAGTTAAGATAAATCTTAACTTTTCTAATGATAACAGGAAAAAAATAATCCTAATTTTAAGATTCTTATTGGGAAGGGCCCCTGGTCTTATGTTGGCCCTTGTTCAGTAAATTTAGTCATAGCATGTGAAGAGCAGGCTTGGGGTATCCAAAGTACTCGGTACTTCGGTACTTTGGTACTCGAGTACCGATTTTGCAGTACTCGTCGGTACTCAGTACTCGTACTTTTAAAAAGTACTTGTACTCGTTCTTGTACTCAAGTACTTTTAAAAATAAAAGTACTTTTAACGAGTACTTACGAGTACCTTACGAGTACTAGTCATCTTAAATTGATTCAAAATAGCTCACAGACAAATCCTAAATCATTATTGCAGGATATGAAACATTCAGTTAATGATTCTTTTACAATCCGTTTAGCTATTATATTAAAAAATGATTTAAAAAATACTTTGAAAAAATTTCAAAACTAGTCCAATTACTTACATCAACTTTTAACAAAAGTACATTTTTTTACAATATCATGCTGCTAATTGCTTGTTCTGCCTTGTATATACTAGTATCCTCGTGTAGTTCACAAGATAATTAAATAACCATTCTTAAAAAAAAGACAAGAGACGTTACTTTGGAAAACAGGAATATATGTTGATATATAACATTTACAAGTGACTATACTATACAGTAGGACTAGTAATCATCGAAGGGGGGGCGTGATTTTAACAATGATGTCGCGAGATTTAAGAATCACACTTACAACACCTCGTTCTTCGCAGCTAAGCCCCAGAAAACATGAGGCATTTAAACAATGATGGTATAATGCTGGGCCAACGTTGAAGACTATGTACCAAGCTTACTATAGGTCCAATTAAATATTGTTTTTGCTGGGACGATCGATCTGTATTTTCCCAATTGCGTAGACACTTAGCCGACATTTCCCCAGCACCAAACAAATAATATCACTTCAGTGAACAAGTAGTTTATAACTGGTATCTTTATAAAGCAGTTGAGACTCCGTGTGGACTAAGATATATTAAAACTGCCATAGCTCATACAACTCAGTACCAGTGTTGTGTAAATATAAAAAAACACGACCGCGACAACGCGACGTCTTATCTACAGAGACCTCACAATGCCGGGCCAATGTCCACGACATTGGGTCAAAAATTAACCTGCAAGTACGTAGGATTAACACATGATATAACAGTAGTGTTCAAACAAAGATGACCAAAGTAATTAGACGGCAAACATCACCCTTTAACTGCCGCAGCGGGACACCACTATTTTTTGTATATCATTATTACAAATCATTTATAAAGCGGTTCATCCAAAAAAAATCGGATCGCTGTACATACTAAAAACAAGAAAAAAAAAAAAAAAAAGTAGACGAAATTATGCCAAGTTTACAAGACGTCAGGTGTCTAGCGAACTAAACTACCCTAAAATGTACAATATATATACATTCAGGTAAGCACCAGTAAGCAGCAGGTAAGTCAAAAAATGTATTTTTATGATTTGTCTCTTTTTTTTCGAAAGAATGGCTTTTGAAGTTCAAAAAGGCAATTTGTGCACTTTTGGAAAATACCACACAATTGTATTAAAAAAAACTAAATAGATCAAATATTTTCTTTATAATCATTTGCCAAAGTGCGACTTAAAACTCATTTTGCCGGATCGGGTCACATATATCAACATGAAGTAACATATATTATAATCAATTATTTATTTAATAAATTTTATGTAATTAATTAGAGCTTACAACAAAAGTACTCGGTACTTGTACTCAAGTACTTCTCAAAGTACTTGTACTTGTACTCAAGTACTTTTGAAAATCCAGTACTTGTACTTGTACTTGTACTCGTCATTTTTTCAAGTACTTGTACTTGTACTCGAGTACTTTTGACCAGTACTCGCCCCAAGCCTGGTGAAGAGTCACAGTACTATACTGTATTGCGACATTAGCAAACTGTTAAACCAACTTACTAAGCTAACACCTAGTATTTGCTAAGATGATAGTCGCTATTATCACTGATTATATTTTCATTTTAGACGGAAGCATCAACCACTGTGGATTTGCCGGCCTACGACTCTATCTACGACAAGTACACACTCCTCCTCAAGTACTCGTCCACATTTGCCGTTCTAGCTGAAGTTGTTGCAGAAGATACAGGTAAATTGGCCACATATATATTCAAACTTACACAATTCTAGATTCAAATCAAATAATGGATATTATAGTACCGTCCGTTTGTTAGATTGATATTGATATAAAAGTCATGAGTCTTATAATCATGAACACAATGGCGTAATGTAACCAGAGTGAGGGGTGGATAAGTGTCTTTGTGACTGTGTCAGGCAAATTAGACTGAACTTGCATTCTTTTTTTATCACTATTATGTTGAAACTGCTATAGACATTCAAACAACAAATTTAAAAAATCCTTTTTTTCACATTTTGAACAAAAAATCGTTTCTTGTATTTTTATCTCAATAATGGGTGATGTATAAAACGGCAGAGTCTTTGTCTAATATGGCTACCAATCTATAGGTATTTAAGCTTCACATAATAGGGTTATCGTGTTCCTAAATCAATCATTCTCTTGTGTTAAAATTTCATCGTAGGCCTATAATAACTGACCTCTAATGATTAAGTGAGTTTTACATATTTGACTTTTTTACCTTAAGCGACCATCTTGATGGCCATCTTGGATTGGACTCTTTTTGTGTTGTAAATCTGTTTAAAACTTTTGTTAAATAAGTTAAACAAATGACTAATATATAAACCATTTCTGTTAATATTGTCATGTTTATGTGTAATTCACATTTCAACCATTTGTCTAAACAACTCTAGATAAAAAAATGTGGGTGTTGGTGGACATAACATCTTGGATTGGCGATTCTGATCGTTTCTAATCGTAAATCAGGTGACTGACATGGTTTTTGACACTCTAGATATCCAAGTATCTGAAAAAAATCAATATTGAGGGTGGGGGTTCGGAAGCGGGGCGGGGTTATGACAGCATTTACACTATATAGATTGATTATATACGGGTGGACCCTTAGGCTCAAGCTTACATCAACGTGTAGATTAATATTTGCTTTTTTAGCTCGCGGATCAGTGATGACAATGGTTGAGTTGTCCGCATGCAGCCCGTGGTGCTCTGTGAGCGTGGCAGATATGGACCTTCTCCCTCCAACCAGACTCACTGTCACTGTCAGCATCACAACAGATGTGGAACTATTACTGGTAAAGTAACAGACTTTATTATTATTGAATTATCTGATTATTATAGTGGTCAATGCTATCACACCACCCCAGCGAACGTGAGCCGTTGAGCGGGTGTCTTTTTTGTGTTGGCCCGATGTCGTAGACGCTGGGCCAACATTTGAATGACATTTGGTCGGCGCCTCGTGCAGGCTGGGAGCCTTGGACATACCCAGTATATGAGAGACACTGGCACGGTGCTGCTTTGGCTCTGGATCGCTGTTTGCGATGCTGTTCCGGCACTGATTTAGCTTTGGGTCAGTGCCTCTCTTCTCTATAAATACGGATAATACAGAACATTATCCCGCTTTTCTGATATCGGACCAACACTGTTTCTAACGATTATTTGTTTTTTTATATGAATATATACATGAATTGTTGTATTAATACTGTATGTTAAACATTTGTACTATGTATTTTAATCTATAAAAAAAATTGCTGGTAATACTGGTAAGGTGTACTCAGAAAATACCAGGCATTTATCTATTGTTGGTATAATGTTGGGCCAACGCCAGTGACGGTGGATCAATGCTATACCAACAACGGGCCAATGTCTCGTATGTGCTACATTATGCTGCATTAACCATTTGAACTAAGCTACATATATATTCTTAGAAATATGTTATATTGCAATTATCATATTCATATAATTATCATAACCGCACAAACTCAAATGGAAATATGTCACTATCATCACTGAAAATAGAAAAAGAAGATCACTCTTGATGATTATTTCTTTGGGTGCACAAATTATATTTTGAATTTGCTAATCAATCGGGGCATAAGCACGACAAAAAGCAGAAGCCATTTAATTGCCACTTAAAAGATTTGCGTTTTTAATTTTTCAAAAATAAAATATTTCAGAAAACACATTGGAATTTCCTAATTGTATTCGTTGCGATAATGTATTGTATTTGTTCTCCGTAGTATGTGTTTCCAATTTACTATAACGCGACATGGGCACGGTTCTGTACTTGAAATTAGTTAACAATGAAAAAAATGAAACCATGGCTGCAATCGGCGTCATACAGGTCAACCAGCAAATTTAAGCCGTGGAACGAAACCGATCAGCGGATCTATAGCTTGCAAAGAAAGGATCAGTGATATGTTCTGTCCCGGAAGCCATATATGTATTTATAATCTGATAATATGATTTATCTTGATAACATAGGACCGGTTGGTGTTGTTGCCCTATGAATTTAGCAACACGTCTCTTGTTCTGAAAAGTTCATCTGAATCATTCGACACAAATTGTGATGTCATCAACAATGATATGAGGTGAGCAATCTAACATTACTTGAGAGGGGCCGACCCACTAAGAATCTTAAAATTTAGATTATCTTAAATATTTCTGATTTTAATAAGTGAAGTATAAGAGTTACTTTAACTTTCTAAGCTAAGATTAGTTTAAGTTTAGGATACTTAGTGTGATGGGCCCATGATCTATTTTATATAAACACCTAACTTCAACTCTTTTAGCGCGGAGACCGAATTTAGACGTTAGAATCTGACGTTTGTAGACGTCTAAGGTCGATCCCCGCACTGAAAGATTAAAATATTTATAATGGTCGTAGAACCATAACATAGGTATTCAAATGAAGCGGAAACAGCTAACTAAGACATTTATGATGATTTCAAGTTGAAAAAACCTTTGGTCTCTTGGTTTATATACACATATTGCAAAGCTTTGAGGGGTAAATTCAGTAATCAGCGACCTGTTACAAACACACTTGTGTGAGGCATACATGTAGTGGTTGTACACTACAGCTATACCCATTCACAAAGATGTCCTCGTACCTTTTCTTCTAGTGACATGTCACATAATGACTTATGTGTTCTCATAAATACTTGATTTACAGTGCTGCTGGCTGCTCTGTAGCTAAGTTTTCTCTGATGGTGAGTTACCTGGGCGGAGGCCTGCTGTGCGGGTGCCATCCACTGGGCAGTGACTTCAGTGTACCCTGTGAGGATGATGGTGGTCAGTGTGTGTGTAAACCCGGGGTGGGAGGCAGAAAGTGTGATGACTGTCTCCTGGAGTACCACAGCCTATCATCAAGCGGCTGTGAAGGTGAGTGTTTATGTCAAGGAGAAATAACGAAATTACGATAGATTCGTAGATCTGAATATATGAGGCGTGCAGTTCCGAGGATATTCTGATCTACGAATCTATTGTAATTTCGCTCTTTCTTCGACTTAGATACAAAATAGGTACAGGTGTTCCCAGATTTGATATATAAAATCTCAATTGTTATAGTCAGCGTGGTTAATCAAGAAAGATTATCCATGCAGTCTCATGGTAAAACCTGTATTGTGCCCGCCCTGGGCAGTATAAAACAATAACAGTAGATTCTTAGATCCGAATCTACTGATCTTTTGAAAAGAGTGCTGTGGGAAGCAATCGCAGTGTGAACCAGAGCAGTTGTAATGGGGGAAATACAAATATTCCCAGGTGGTTTCTAATCCTCATTGGAATATTTGGAAATGAGCAACACAATAATGCCTATGTTACAAAAGATAAATAATGAAGTAGAAGAACACTGCCTAAGTTGAGCAGCCAATAATATTGAATGACCAAACTTTCAGAACTTTTAATAGTGAAACATTAAAGCAACCCAGATCTCGAACAAGAAGGAGTGAATGTTATGTGTGTGGTATGGGAGGTCATTTGTCTCGGGTTTGTGCCTGGCGGGTTGGTGATTTTATTGATAATGCCCCTTTCCATCTCGATAGGATAAGTGTTTTCATAAATAAAAGTAAAGAAGTTACAGGTGCTTGACTTTTCTGAATAAATATTTGAATGACTGTGCATGTTATCATATGAACTGACTGTTTTATTTGTCAGCGTGTAACTGTGCGGCTGAGCAGTCAGTATGTGACAGGAAGACTGGTCAGTGTGTATGTCCACTGGGAGCCACAGGAGTACTGTGTGACAGATGTATGACTAACTACTGGAACTGGGATGCATCCACAGGATGTAGGGTAAATATATGAGGTGTTTGTTATAGCTCTACTTTGATATAGGTAATTAGTCATTGGAGATATGTCAAATTGTAACCTGGTATTTCTATGGTATGTATGGATACTGGTTATGTGATTTCAATATTTTATGTTATATTTATATTACTGCCCACCTCTGGTCTCCACTCTACACTCCTTCAGCAATATCACCTATACCTGTCTAGAGACTGCTCACTTCTGGCCTTTAGTTCGAGTAAATCGGTGAAAAAATGAATGAGGCAATAATAAAAATCAATAATATATTATGACTGGCATTTTTGTTAATTTTGACGTTTCCATACTCCGACGCTATCGGCTGGATCTACCAAGGTATAAGCTACTCAAGTTGGTGCAAAATGATCATGCTGTCAACATTTGAAGTCATTCAGATGAAAACTGAGGACGAAATAGGCCCAAAAATTTTCAAGAAAATAAAACGTGTATGCAAAATACTAAAGTAGATTAAGTCTAAAGATCTTCAGTAACACTAATTGCTTGGCCGAAGGTACTTCGTCCAAGCTAAGATAGTAAAAAAGATCCGTAGTAAGAACAACAACCAGAATTGGTTGAGCGTGTTGTGTTTGCTGGAATTTCCTTGGAATTTTCCTTGGATAAGAAAGGGTGTATCTGCCAATTTGCCAAGTGGCATATACATCCTTGGGGAACTACATGTCATTGTTTACTTTGCAGGTTTGCGGTTGTAATGCAGTAGGTGCCATCCATCCCCAGTGTAACCTGACATCAGGGCTGTGTGACTGTCGTCCTGGCGTGGGAGGACCACAGTGTGACTTCTGTCTGGATGGCTATCATGGCTTCTCTAACACGGGATGTGCCAGCTGTGGCTGCAGCAACAGTGGATCAACGAGCTCTATATGTAACACACTTTCAGCCCAGTGTCTTTGCAAGGTACATGTTAACTTGTTCTAAAGTATAATACTTTACAAAAGCTTGTAAAGATACAGCGCTGAACAGATTAAGATTAATTGATGTTCTATCTAGATTATAACGTGATTCAAAGTAATCAATAATGTCCGCATATTTCCCACCTCATTGTTTTGGTTATCTGTAGAACAAATGATTTGAAAGTGACCACCAATTTCCATCACTTTTGATAATTCCAAACAATATCAATGGTGCTTGATCATCTTCTAGTTCTTTCAACTTCACATTCATGACCTTAGTTATCAGTGGTTTTAAAGCTTGCAGGTCTTGACCCTTTCAGCACGGGGACTGTCTTCATACGTCAGAATCTGACGTCTGTAGACGTCAGATTCCGACGACTAAAGACGAACCCTGCACTAAAATAATTAAAATATTTATAATGGCCGTAGACCCACAACATAGGTATTCAAATGAAGCAGAAAGAGCTAACTAAGACATTCATGATGATTTCAAATTGAAATAAACCATTTGGTCTCCATGAATTAGGGTTGAGGTTACACTACACCTTTATTGTTGTAGGACAATAGTGAGGGACAGCAATGTGGCACGTGTAAGCCTTATACCTTCTACCTGGCAGAGGAGCACGAGTATGGCTGCCTGGACTGTGTCTGCATGGGTGTCACCACCGAATGTAGCAGTAGTAAACTGAAGAGAGACATCACTACAGCTCAACTGGTGGACATATCAGAATCTAATGACACATTGCTACTGCTCTCTGTGGTTAAGGAAGGACAGAGCTTTGTAGATGAAGCCCTGTGGGTGACAGTAGATGGAACACAGATGGTGGAGACTGAGGTATTAGCACCTGACCCACCAACATACTGGCAGCTACATAGTGCTTTACTGGGGAACCTGCTCAATCTATACCAGGGACATCTAGCTTTCACTGTTCAGTACGAAACATTGTCATCACTTCCCACTACCAGAACATCCTCATTGTTAATGTTAGGCCATGATGGAGTAGAGTACACCTTCCCTCTTCCCCCTGTACCACCTAACGAGAGAACAGAAATCAGTGTGCTCATCAGCGAGACGGAAGTACAGTCTGGAGCGTTCAGCAACAGACAGCAGTTCATGTTGGCTTTAAGCAATGTACAGGCTCTTCTGATACCAGCTACGTGGACAAACACTGCTCATCTATCAAGGTAAATCAACAAACACCAGACGTTGAACCAGTGTTGATACACTGCCAGCATCGCAGACGGTGGACTAGCACTAAATCTGCACTAAACCAGTACTATATCAATGCTGATTTACGGTGGAAGAGAAAATTAAAAAATAATATTTTTTTTAAATATCTTCTTGAGATAATAATTGTCATAGTATGATGCTGTTTATAAAAGTGTGAAAATATATATATATATATATATGCTTTCAACAACTACCCATTTTTTTTAATGTAACCACTCTACATGTAATTCTGAGCTATTCCATCAAAATTTTCATCCACTTTAAGCTGTGAATCGCTACCGTGATCCACAGCTTGAAATGACTGAAAATTACTCAGATTTACAATATCGAATCTCCGTTCCTAAGATACAAGACATTTTCCCACTTCTAAAAAATGGTTGCACGAATTTGAATAAAACCACAATAAAACCACCATGGTCGACGTCAGTGGTCTAGGGATTGATAACTATGCTAATGAATATGAATCTGTCATATATGAGCAGGTTGATTGATGTGCGCTATGAGATAGCATCTGGAATAGGACTTGGTGAGCGCGCCCTTGGTGTAGAGCAATGTGCATGTGGCCTCGGCTACTCAGGCCTTTCTTGTGAGGTTGGTAGAAAAATCAAATACTTTATTTGTAATACATATTATATTTTCGTATTACACTTCTGTTTTAATAAAAAAAATAGTGATTATTGTATTTAAAAAATATAACGAGTGCTAATCAAGTTATAATGATAAACAATGATGGAACGAAACTTTCATATATTAAAAAAAGTTGACCGGTTGTTTTATCAGAATTGTGCACCAGGATATAAGCGTTTGAATGCCAGCAGCCACAGCTATCTTGGTCTGTGTATACCATGTGAGTGTAATGGTCACGCTCAGTACTGCCATCCTGACACTGGACAATGTCAAGACTGTCTGCATCAGACCACAGGTTAGTCAAACGCGGTGATACTAACTGATCGTCATATTATTAAAAAAATATTATTGTATAGCAATCTGCATGTTATCAAATACCATCTATCGCATTGGTTTCGTTTTAAGTATGACTAACTTTCCTATATTTAGCTACCTTTCTCACATGAGAGCCTTTAGGCGAAAACATTATTCGTTTGACATGGGATCATCATGTGATCGGCTCAAACATTTAAAAAATAGTTATATATCACTTTGTATTTAATCAGTTCTTGTAATTTATTATAATAGTGTATAAACACTGCACGTCATTCTCAGATTTAAGTGTCCAATGTGTAGGTTTTTTCTGTGAGGTGTGTGAAGTGGGGTATTATGGTGACGCCACGTCAGGGCTGTGTTCTCTCTGCCCATGTTACACTCCCCGCGTGGTCAACTCTACGTGTGAGGCTCTAGAGGAAGGTCCACGCTGCCAGTTCTGTGAAGTGGGCTATGCGGGAAACCTCTGTGATCAGTAAGTTAGCTCTATATAATCAGATAATGTACGAAAAACAATTATTACAAGTTGTATATAATTTGTCCTAAGAAACCTGGAGCCCATCCCATATTAAGAGCTGATCTGAGATAAATCCTAACTTTTCTAATGTGAATAAAAGGTCAAGATAAATAAATATAGATATATATATTTAGTGCTATGAGTCCTATAACCTCCTTTCTCGATTCAGATTTAAATAATTTCACGTGTTGTTTTTGTAATAACACAGGTGTGATACGTTTTACTTTGGCGACCCTGAGGTACGGGTGGATGGCAGATGCTCGCGGTGTGATTGTAATGGTAATACAGGAGATTGTGATTCTGTGACTGGGGAGTGTCTCAGCTGTAGTCATAACAGCACGGGATTCTACTGTGAGCGATGTCAAGATGGATGGTATGGAAATGCCTCTGCCCAAATATGCTCAGGTAATAGATGTTGGTTGCTATTTTTATATATTCCCAGCTCATCAGAATAAATTGCGTTGGGGTACAATAATAGACGTAATATGAAACTACTTTAACATGTGTTCACTGGGTGAAACACATCTACATATCTACCATATAAGATCAGGTATAATACTGATGACTTTGTAAATGCTTAAACAAACACAGGTTGATTTCAATTTGTATATATATTAGGTACGTAAAAATATACATAAACTACGTGCAAAAATAGTTGATTAAAAAAAGAGCCAATAACAGTTACAATATTTACAGCTACGACACCAAATTGTCGCTTTCCATAATGCATCACATCTGATTCCTAGAATTTATCCTAGTTTTTGTACTACAATCACCTTGTTTATACAGAATGTGGATGTGACCAGGTTGGATCTGTTCAGGATGTTTGTGATCACCAGACCGGTCAGTGTGAATGTCTACCAGGTGTTGGTGACAGGATCTGCAGCACATGTATTCCAAACTACTATGGTTTACAAAATGCTACTTTTTCAGGTAGGTCTATAGCATACTTTCACTTTACTACTTACGTTATTTTACAGGTGGCAACAAGGCCCAGTGATTTACTTTAATACATATTATTCTGTACACAGCAGATAAACCTTTTACTATGTTATTCCCGTGGATCACTGGAATGACTTGTAGAAAAGCATGCAGATATTTCTATAAAATTTCAAAATCGTTATGTGCCTTTTGAATCTAACAAGACATGTATTTCAGATAATTTAAGTGATATTCTGTACAGGTTGTGTACCTTGTGAATGTAACGAGGCAGGCAGTGCAGATGCTCAGTGTGATGATGAAGGTAGATGTCAGTGTACACTGAATACAGGTGGTGACAAATGTGATTTATGTGCTGACCACTTCTTCGGCTTACCACACCAGCCTTGCGAGTGTAAGTAAAAGTCTGTGTCCTCATGGACCATATGTGGGCCTACATATGTTTCAAAGAAAATATAATGTCACTAAAATTTATGAGATATTTTGTTGTGAATGCTCATTTAATTGGACACTTTGGTTTGGGAGACTAGTCTTTCAATATATGGCACTGTGTGTGAATGAGCATGGATTCTAATCCCACTTTTGACACCATGGATTCTAATCCAACCTCTGACACCATGGATGCTAATCCCATGTCTGACACCGGGGATTGTAACCCCACCACTGACACAGTGGATTCTAATCCAACATCTGACACCATGGATGCGAATCCCATGCCTGACACCATGGATTGTAATCCCACGTCTATCACCATGGAAATGCAGCATGTCATAGAGAAGCCATTGCCGTACAATTGGCCTGTGGTGACTTACGGTGTCCTCACGGTTCGTGATCGCTCTGTGATGTTCTTCAATATCACAGACCTTATTACCAACTGTGGGGGCACTGTAAGTCATTAATTTTTGAGAATTTTTTGTGGTTTAATGATTTCTCCTTCCATACTGGCCGAAAAGTGAAGTAAAGAAGACATTTTACTTACTTACTTAATGGTTTCTCTGTTCATTGTTTATGTTATTCATATTTATGTCTAAATGGGTTTACTTTTTTTGATTATAGTATGTAGTATTATAGTATATATTATATATTTGTTTTGACAATGACACTGTTTTGAGACTTTAAATTATAATTGTTTTTGTCATCGTTTTGTGTTAATTTATATTGTGTATCGGCGCTGGCGCTGTTTAAGGTTATTTGGAGTGTATATATATTCAATACGCATCATTTTATCATCAGTCGTTTTTATCTCAATGCCTTAGTGCGGACATACTGTTATCAGTTTCGTCTTTTTACTTTTGCTGTTCAAGATATCATATTATTTTAGTCTGAATTGTCATTTAAATGGCCATACTGGCCGAAAAATGACGTAAAAAAGATATTTTACTTACTTATTTACTTAGCACCAGGGATTCTAATCACACTACTAACACCATGGATTTCAATCCCACTACTGACACTATGGATTCTAATCCAACCCCTGACACTATGGATGCTAATCCAACCTCTGACACCATGGATTTTAATCCAACATCTGACACCATAGATACTAACACACGCTGACACCATGGGTGCTAATCCCATGCCTGACACCATGGATTATAATCCCACCCTTGTCAACTTGGATGCTAATCCAACCTCTGATACTATGGATGCTAATCTCACCACTGACACCATTGATTCTAATCCCACGTCTGACACTATGGATCCTGATCCCACCACTGTCACTATGGATTCTAATTTCATCTCTAACACCATGAATTCTAATCCCACTAATGACACCTTGGATTCTAATCTGACTCCTGTCAACATGGATTCCAATCCCACTAATGTCACCATGGATTCTAATCCCACCCCTGTCACCATGGATTCTAAACCCATATCTGTCACCATAGATTCTAATCCCATCTCTGTCACAATAGATTCTAATCCCATCTATGACACCATGGATTCTAATCCCATCTCTGACACCATGGATTCTAATCCTATCTCTGACACCATGGACGCTCATCTCTGACACCATGTCCCATGGATTTTAATCCCACTACTGACACCAAGGAATGTAACCCCACCTCTGACACCATATTTACCTAATTTGTTACTGTTGACATTATCAAATAGTAATGTAGTCTAAGTGATAGTTAAAATTGAAAACGGTGTTGTGATCTTGTAGTAGTGATTCTGGATTGGTCTTTGATATTCATGTAGCGTATACCCATCAATTTATCATTTGTGTTACTACAGCTTGCAGGTGTGATGATACAGGAACCATCGACCCCAGTCAACCTTGTGAGAGAATATTTGGAGATTGCAAATGCAAAACAGGAGTTACTGGACGGCGGTGTGATCAATGTGAAAGACTGTATGTAGATTTCAGTGACACAGGATGTATTAGTGAGTTCTGACTGATCAGTCGTTTTCTTATTTTAACCATGTGTATATAATATATTTCCAATAAGCAACATGCTTTAAAGTAACGGAAATTGTAGAATACATTTATTAATCAGGTGGATAGTGAAATAATTATATGTAAGTGATAGGAAAACATGTACGATGGTATACTATACAATAGTATAAATGTTTGACTAATTATTTGCGATGTTGATGTTAAGGTATCGAACACGGTGAGTATTGATGGTGAACTGAATGTTACTGTTTTCGGATCATCAGTGTCATTTATTTGCACATTTACTACTGACATTGACTTGTGAATTGAGTGTTATAATAACACCTTATAATACCAAACATAAGCATTTATGTGATGCCAGCACTACTTCATTATTGTATTACACATCATTGTATTACACCATTGTTAATAGTGTTTCTGCAAAATAAATATACACTCACGACTATATGTTTGTATTTAAATGTTATCGGTCCTATAGTTGTAACGTTGTTGTACACATTTTTCTTATATCTTATCAGATAGAATAAGATGCCAATTAGGATCTTTTTCATTGGTCTCAATCATGTTGATGGTGCACACAATCACAAATGATGTACAATTTTCCTGGGGGTTTTCTGTCTAAATACTGGATGACTTTAAGAGATAATTTAAAAACAAGTTCAGTTACGCTGAAAATTATTTTTCCATTGTTTATTTAATAATAGATAGATCTCACAATACAATGTTGATCTTTCTTTTTTCTTGAATTTGGGGCACTTTATTGGCTATTAGTTTGCCTAATAAGTTAAAACTAGGCTTTTTTTGTACTGTCATCATTTTAACTCTCCAGAATTTGGAGCGTGCAGAATGTAACATATATGTCTACGAGGCTCACTTTTGAATTGTATGTGCCTGTACATATGTTGCATATATTTGTACATTTTAAAACATTAACTACTGTTTTTCACATTTGTGCACTGCAAACAAATCATTTCTATTCTTTTTATACTTCATGGATATTTATCAACCTCGTCAACTCGTGAACTGTCACTTGAAGGATGAATACAATATAATGAAATAATTGAGAGTATTTACAGTAAACAAATTTCAATAAATTGTTTGTTTGGTATATGTTATATATAACTAATAGATTAAACTGACTGAAACTATCCTGCAGCTTTTATAAATATAATGTTTGGTCATTCCGTTTGATGTCAGTTAGCAGTTAAAATGTGAGCTCGAGCTATTTTTTCTCCTCAGGCTGTGGACGATGTCAGTACGGCTTGGGTAATGACACTGGGCGCTTGGAAGACTTGTGGCAGACCTGCTGGGATATAGCTATGGGTGTGGCTGACATACAGCAGGCTGATCTCTGGCTCCAGGATCTCACCAATCAGCTCACCTCCACCACTGATGTACTAGGCCTATCAGGAGATCAACTGAACCTGCTCCGCACAACTGTGGAAGTCATCATGGATAGCCTACCAGCCCGCAGTGCACAAATCAATACACTCGCCTCACATGTACGTATTTTACAGAAATCACAAGTACTTTACAACAACGTTCTTAACATTTTAATAAGATGCATCATGCAACAGTAAAACAATTGCCACTGATGCAAATTAAATAAATTAAAATATAAAGTTATTGGAAAGAAACTGTATGAAAAAATACATAATGATTATTTGCTTGGAAATGTTCATACATTCAGATAATCATGAAAATAATTTTTGAAAATAAAAATATGTTTACAACATACATACATGTTGTACAGAACATATATGTTATATGAAATGTAATAGTAAAAGAGTTGTGTTCAGTTTGCTTGCGAAAAGGTTTTCGTAACGTCGAGCATTTTTAGTTTTTTGTTTTATGAAAGATACAGTTGCAATTAATAGGTAGCGATAATGGCGATATTGTTGATAATTTATTCGTTTATATTTTGTGATAAGATTGATTCTTTACTTTGGATTTATAATTAGATTTTACGAAAGGTAAGACTTTTGTTGTGTGTCTGCACACCTTGTAAAAAAATAGTAATTGTTGTTGCATGATCTGCACAAAAAGTATTATGTCATTTACCATAAACTCAATTACTGAAAAGAAAGACAATAGAATGCTCATAATTTCATTATAATTATAGTAGACTTTACAAGGTGTAATGTACAGTGTAAATTACACCTTGTAAGGTTTATTATGATTTATCTTCTTGGATGGTGTACATTGTACACCATCCAAGAGGACACATTATAACACTTGCATGGTTGAACATCTGATCAGGAAAGTACACAGCCACAGTTATTGTTTTCTGTATCCGCCCACTCACGCCTGGATAGTTAGTTTTGATCATGTGTGTATTTCTAGGGCCTAACACCTTCCTAGGACATGTTAAAGTTGCAGTACTCTGCGCCCAGGGGGTACTCAATGGTTCTCGACATTAATTATTTTGTGTACTTTCTAGAGAGATATGTATATACATATACAACAAACTTAAATTAATTGATAAAAATGACTGTTTGTCGCTAATTGCTTTGCGTTAATACCGCCCTGTCAATGCAACCGGCGATAACTACTTAACCCTTTCAGCGAGGGGACTGTCTTTATACGTCAGAATCTGACGTCTGTGGACGTCAGATTATGACGTATATTCAGATAATTCTTGACATTTATGAGAATTTCAGATTGAAAAAAACCCTTTGGTCTCCATAGTTTAAACAAAAATAATTCAGCGTTGTAAGGGTTAAAATAAACAGTTGCTCTTTGCACAGAATCCTGAATGATTTGGTGCTTATGCGGTTTAGTTGTGATGTTTGTAGGTGTATGAGGTGTTAGACCTGACATCTCAGCAAGAGGTAGGGAGCAGTGAGGAGTTAGAGAGGCTGGAGGACCTGTGGAAACTGGCAGATGCAGCCAGTACAGACGCCCGTACCCTCACCTTAACATCACAACAGAGAATCTCAACACTATCTACCTACAACACCACCGCCGTGGAGGTAAGTACGTAGAAGGAAGACATAGTTTAGCCTGATAGAATATTAACCCTTATCCTGCTGAGCACCGCTATTGTCGTTTTTAACCTGTTTAACCTGTTGTATTAGTCTATCAAATCACTGATATATTGGGAATTAAATTGGCGTTTAAACATCAAGATTTATAAATGTTTTGTCTCATATTAAAAAAATATGAGTAATTTTCAACCACTTGAGGTTTTGGATCGCGGTAGCCAGACACAACCTCAATTGGTTGAAAATTTAAATAAATTACCTTAGCAGGATAAGGGTTATTGCAATTATGATCCCTTGCTCTTATGGGATTGTTCAGCTTGCAGCGCTGATAACATCTATAGGGCCTAGCCATTTTTAACATTTTTGTTTCACATTCTGAAGGAGAAAGGAGCATTAGAATTTGATAATCTGATATATTTTGCTTCAAAATGTATCTTACGTGAGTAATGTTTACCCACTTGAAGTTGTGGGTCGCGGCAGCGAGACACAACTTCAAGTGTGTAAATATTTACACTTTATAATATAACGCTTTAAGAGTTAAGCTGAGCAGCATCAGTGTATGCAATTATAATATAGTTCAATAAAGCTATGAACAGTAATTAGTTATAGAAATAAAAAAAATCACTGAGAATGATTGTGATTGGTTTAAGCTACTTCGTATGGAGACAGTAGATACTGGGAACATGAACTTTGACGACGAATTTGAGGAGACAGAGCAACAAGAACAATCAGCCCAGCAACTGGCGACCAGAGCAGACCAGAACTCAGCTGCTGTCCTGCTGCAGGTCAGCTTGAATTACATCATCAAAAATACTGTATTATTTCTTTATCGCAGTACTTTCATGCAAAGCCACTTTTCAAGTAAGCAGTTACTGCATTTTCGTTTGCAGTCCGGATATTACACAGGAATTTGATGTACACATACTAGTTTCTAATATTTATCTATGTTGAATCTCCGCTTTTTGTTGGTCTATGTTATTGTTTTATGATTGTATTGCCAGGCTGACAGAGTAAATACACTAGAAGAGGAGGCTCTGACGGAAGAAGCTCAGTTAACTGAAATAAGAACTGAACTGGATGACTTAAACATCAAACTGGCGGATCTTAAGATTATTATCTCCGCTACTGAACTAACGTTTAATGATACCAATGTAAGAGTTAGATAAAAAGTTAAAACCTTCTTTTAAAGTGATTAATCTTGCTATTATTAACCTTTTTTTCTCTGGCACACTTCAAGTAGTTTTCGACAAAGTAAAGTTTGAATACAACCAACAAACAAAGTCCTTACAAATTTGGACATAAGCTCACTTTGACAATTTTGCATTTGAACTTACTGCATTTGATTATACAATCAAATCGAATGATTAATGCCATTCGTATTTTTTTTGTTAAATGTTAATGTCGGAATTTAGATGCACCTATGGTTATGATTTTAGACGTTCATATTTCAAATAGGGGCCTACATATATTTAGAGTGCATATCAGATAACTCAGCATCTCGATATCTGTTTTATGTTTTCTAAGTTGCGTATATACCGGTATTTAAGAAAAAGAGAACCATTAGCTAATATACATTAAACTAGCGTCTACTATCGCATGAAGTTGTATCAAAGGTGTGGTCAACTGTCAAAATTCGCAGGACAAGGGTCCCCCAGAATGCAATAGTGCCCGTGGGTAGGCCAAGGCCCTATTCCATAATAATACTAAATAAGCGCTTCATACCGAAAACCTCATTAAGAGCAAGTTCTCAAATCACAGCAAGTTCATATATACTTGAGCGACATATATGAGTTAAAAATTCAAAGCCCTTTACCCTTACCCCTATTTGGTCGCTGGCTTGCAAACAAACTGACTGTATTACTGGGGTATGTGGAAACAGCCTGACAGTGAACACAAAACATTTGTATGACTTCATGCAATGTTGGACCAGCGTCGAAGACGTTGGGCCTACGTTGTATAAATGCCATACAAATGTCTTGTGTTTGCTGGGCAGGAGGACTTTCTCTCAAACATTGTATATTTATCCAATGTTGGTTCAATGTTGGACCAGCGTCGCAGACGTTGGCCTAACATTAATACAGCATTGAATCAATGTCTTGTTTGAGTGGTATCTTGTAATCAGTTCAGTGGGTATATTAATGCCGTCAATCTGTACTCAATAGGCTACTGTTGGCCTACACTTGACCGTCCCAGGCATGCGCGTTTTGCAGTTGAATCATTCTTTAACCCTTCCATTGTTGGGACCGTCTTTATACATCAAAATCTGACGTCCGAAGACGTCAGATTCCGCACTGAAAGTATTCCGCACTGAAGGAATTAAAACAAATCATAATGGTCGTAGACCCATAACATGTTTATTCAAATGAAGCGGAAAGAGCTAACTAACACATTTATAATGATTTCAAATTGAAAAAAAAACATTTGGTCTTCATAATTTGAACAAGAATATTTCAGCGTTGTGAGGGTTAAGCCTTTCGATGTTGTATTTTTTGCAGCTAAAGCGCACACTTGCCACGACTACCATCAGCGGTGTGGAGCAGACACTGAACCTGGCTCAGAGCATGCTGGACCAGACTGAGCAGGCTAGGGTGCAAGCTAATGTAGCCTTCAATCAGGCGCTAACTCTGCTTATTGGACCCAGTGACCTGCTACCTCCACAGGCTGACAGCTTGAATGGTAAACTAAAACTAATGTATGTGGATGGAAATGCATTTGAATGAACACGTGTGGATATTCCTGCCAATTGTAGGCTGCTCCATCATATTTCTTTAAAGTTACAGCACTAATATAAAAAAATACCATTGCTACACAAGGATAACCCCTGACAAATTTTGCAGATATAAAATTTAAAATGGCGTACTGCAGCCTTGCATTTTATTATTTCAAATGACGCCATTATGTTTTGCAGCAATGTCATGAAAAAAATATTATGTACACATAGCATCGAAAAAAATGTCATCAAAATCACATCACTTTGTAAAGTTTCAAGGATTTATTCAAACTAATATCGTTAAAACAAAAGCTTATAGTTACTGCTGTGGCAGGTTAACCACTAATTATTTAGCAAATTTGTTATGTACCAGTATAGGCCTACATATACATATTATTCACGAAGTTCAATTCAAGAGGTATTTATTGTCACAATGATATAAAAGGCATAACATGTATTAACAATAAAAACAATGATACAAATAATAGTGAAGCAGCCTACCATATCATATTAGGTGACAGTGAGGACAAAACGGACTGCAAGCCCTTTCAGTGTGTAGAAAGACGGACCCCACACTAAAATAATTAAAATATATCAAATTGAGAAAACATTTACTTTGGTCTCCATCGTTTATACAACAATATCTCAGCGTTGTAAGTGTGAATTATTCTCATCTGTTTCTTTTCTTGATATAAGGTGTGAATGGGTGGCAGAGCGGGGCCATCCAGCTGGACGCATCTCTTCAGAGTGCATCCACGTCTCTGGACACGTACGCTAACACAGTTACCGTAGCGGAAGAAGTGGCGGCTCAACTTACACAGGAAGCTCTATTATTAGCCAAGTAAGGCATTTACGTTACAAATTCTTACGCTTTGGGATAAAATAATAAATTTATAATCTCTTGAACATTTTTTTTTGTTTCGAATATAATTCATAATATAATTATTATATATAATATCAACTCAAGTGTGTATCATGTGGTGTCATAGTTTTAATAGGTCATTGGAAGCATGTTTGAATCGGTGAACACAGCCTAGCCGTTTAGATGCACAGAATGAAAAAATAACATGTACATGACATATAAATGAATGAAGAAAAACCCAACAGACTCAGACTCTGAACAATTTATTTGTCACACAACAAAAACAACATCTGTGACCAAAGAAGATGACAAAATGATATGTTATGAGGATCAAGAGACCTGCATTAAGATCAATGTTGATCGCTCAGGCCACCAGTTTGAAAAAAAAACAATAACTAGAAGGGTCTAGTTTTTTGTGAACAAAAAACTGGAGATGTCCCCCCTCCAGCAGCATAACTATAAAGGTTGATAGCTAATAGATGTAGTGTCAATGGCTTTTGTAATTAATGTTATTAAATGGCTCCTGTGAACAGTAGAGACGATGTATTAAGCGGAATTTATTCCGTTTTGGTGCAAAACTTGCAAAACTCCCAGCAAACACGACATTGACCCAATGCTGGTCCAATGCTGACCCACCATCTGCGACGCTGGCCCAGCATCACTGGTTCAACGCCTCGTGTTTGCTGGGCTGCGTTCAACCCAGTAAACATAAAACATTTGTACAATGTTGGACCAACGGCGAAGACGTTGTGCCGACGTTGTACACATGTTTATACAATTGTTTTGTGTTTGCTGGGAATAGCAGCTGGTCTGGTATTGCTTGCAGCCCACTGCTGGCCGTGATTACAAGCCGACACCGACCCAATGTCTGTTAAATGTTGGGCCAGCGTCACCAGTGCTGGCCAGTATCCATTCTGTCCTAGTCAGTACTTCATTCTGCCGTACCTGCATGCTGGCGGTACAGTATGGGCACGATGTTTGAACCAAAGCTGGGTTAACGTTGGCCCGCCGTCTGTGACGCTGGCCCACATTCAGCGTGGCGCCAAACACGACATGGTAACCCAATACTGGGTTAATGCTGGCTAAGCGTCATAGACGGTGGGCCAACATTAGTCCAGCATTGGGTCAAAGTCTCGTGTTTGACCGCCTGTACAATAGAAAGCGCTGGAGAGAAATGAACCGGTGACTCACAGCACAGAAGACTCACATACTCACAGACTGAGACCCAGCAAACAGGCATTGAACCAGTGCTGGTTTGATGCTGGGCCAACCCTCCGACCACCAGTGGTGCAACGTCTTGTGTTTGTTGGAAATGACCAATGTATCAGAGCTGGTAGAAACACGTTATCAATCCACAAAATCGGGCCTAATAAATATCGAGTTTCACACGTTCTATATTCTGCTTGCCTGTTTCTAAAATTGATAATATTTCAACTTTCCTGTCTGTAAACCACGACAAACTTTTGTTAGAAGGTGTGATTTTTCTCACAAGCGGCTGGGTTATACATTATATCTGCAGTCACGGCATAACCAGGGTTTCTCAAAATGGCGGCGCGGTTTCAGGGCGTGATAGATCATATATTTGGTCCCCCTGGATATGAAAGGGTGTATCTGCCACTTTGGAAAGTGACAGATACACCCTTTCATACCCAAGGGGACGGTATGTCGGGACTTGATGGACCATACATTGTTTGTTCTAGTGAATACGCGACAGTCCAGCAGAAGGGTCAGACTGCAGTAGATGCCATAGATAACTACAATACAGTGGTGGAAGCCTTGAGCGCCTCCCTGGAGATGGCCCTACAAGCCAACCAGAGCATGATGGCTACGCTGGCCGTCCTCAAGAATGTGTCTGTGGAGGAGCTAGCGACGGAGGCCGTGCAGGCGCTGGACCAGGCGGAGGTTCTCAAGGCTAGAGCTTCAGCCCAAGACGGGACAGCCACTCGTAAGATAAACCTCCACTGTAACCAGCATTATAAATACCACATTTAATCATCAGGTTATCTATATCATTTTAAGGCTAATATGTTCGTCTCAGATTGTTGAAGGCAAACGCTTCATAATTCCATTATAAAAATTTACAGAAGTTAACCTGGCAATGCATTTCACATCCTAGTCACTTTCATTAATAAAAGTATGTGCTTATGTATCTTAGAAAATGTTACCATGTCAGTTTTTTTCTCTTCACATTATGCATTGAACTACTATGTTTTTGTAGCATATCAGGTACGAAATGGCATTTTTTGTTTATCGCCTGTAACTTGTTTTCTTTGTGTTTCCATAGTGACACAGGTTGAAGTTGACGTCGCCCGTCAGAGTCTGATAAACGCTAATACTAAGTGGTCAGTCGTGGACACAGAACTACATGCATTGTCTGTACAAGTCAATGACACTACGCTATTTACACCAGGTAATTAGGAGATTCACCGATTGTAAAAATGTATTGTAATAAGCACATCTTGTGATTAATTCTTTCTGCGCAGGACCGACTTTAGACCTTGATCAATATCAATTCTGACGTCTAAAGTCGGTCTCCACACTAAAAGATAAAAATATGTATAATGGCCGTAGACCATTAACAAAGGTGTTGAAATGAAACGGATAAAGCTGACTAAGACATTTCTGATGATTTCAAATTGAAAAAACCCTTTGGTCTCCATGGTTTATACAAAAATATTTCAGCACTTTAAAGGTTAAACCAACCGTCCATTTGTAACAAAGTAATTGCTGCGCTCCGTTAATTATCACAAAGGGTCGAAAAAATCACATGTGAACAATCAGTGTTTAAAAATGCGTATACATTTGGTCGACAAAAAAATGGGATCATCACAACTACATGAGCGGGTAGTTGTTTTAATCAAAATCAAAATGATTGATATTTGTCCATGTTTGACAACACGTTCAATGTTATCTATCCAATCACAAGCATAATGGTATTTATACTCCACAGAGTACTCACGTCGACTACACGAACCATACCAGTGTTTCTTTGATTTTATTCACACTCGTCTAACCAGATTTTAGAACTGAATAATATCTTCAGATGTGTAGAACTGATTTACTATATGACCTAATTTTTAAAAAATCCAAGTAATTTTCAGTCACTTGAAGTTGTGGATCGCGTTAGCGAAACACAACTTCAAGTGACCTAAAATTCCAATTGAATAGCTCACCACTCTGAGGGTTAAAACAGCAGCACCAATTTTGTATCGTTTTTACAATATACATTTGTGCTTATCTATGTATATTTTCAGATGATGATATATTGGACAACGTCGCTGGCTCGAATGAAGTGGCTGATGAGGCCATAGCTGAAGTCACCATACTGGCAGATCGGCAGCAAAATTTAGGTGCCCTAGTGGACCAGCAGGAGACCGATGTGAACTCCATTGAGAGTACTACCATCAGTATATCGCAACAACAAACGCTCGTACAGCAACAATGTTAGTACCTGTTACCCAATCTTCTCTTCACAAGGCTGGGCTTCTTGAGGTCGCAGACTCGGGTCTACGACCCCGAGAAGCCTAGCCTTGCTGTAGGGAAGATGCTGTTACCCAAGCTGGATATGGTACAGTATATTTGGTGGACTAGTGTCATACGGCATTTACGCAAAAGTTTTAGGTCTTGAGATTAACTTCCATGCCATATCGAACAATGGTTACTTTCGCTGATTTTTCAATTGAGTCAGTTCGTAGAGTTTTTTACTGCTTTCTATATTGTTATATCGCAGACGTTACATAGTTACATCACATGGTGAAATTATTGTAGTGCCTAGGCCTACTATTTTACTACTGCCCCAAGATCTAAACAGTGTTTGACCAACATCCAGTAAACATCCTAGAATATCGGCACAAATTTAACAAGTAAGAAAACAAAACTTAACACTTAAACCGTTAAGCGCGACTATAGTCGTTTTTAATCCGTTTTAATAGCCGTTTAAATCACAGTTATTGGGAACGAAATGTGCGTTTGAACATCCAGATTTTCAAATGTTTGGTCTCAACTTAAATAAATGTGAGTAATTTCCACACACTTGAAGTCTTTCGTTCAATAAATGAGTTGATTTTTTAACAGTAAACAAATTTAAGGAGACATACTACGAAGAGTTGGTGCCGCAGGTGACCCGACTTGAGGGAGATCAGGAGAATCGTAATGATACGTTGGTAGGTCTGGAGGGTCGCCTGGCCAGCCTGGAATCACGGCTTGAAATGGCGCGCCTCAAGCTGCTGCGGATGAGACAGCCCGTTAACTTTGACGTGAGACAGTACTTAGTCTTGGATAACCCGCATCCGACCAGTGATCTCCGCTTCTCGCAGGTGTCCCTCAAGTTCACGTACAAGAGACAGGCTCAGGGAGTGTTGTTTTTTGTTCACAATCCGTCAAGCGGTGAAAGGCTACTTGTACAGATTCTGAACAAGCGAGTGGTGTTTGAGTGGAGCGATGGAAGGACTACCCTGACAGCACAAAGTCCAACTTTTCTCTGCCTCGGGTGTTGGTTCTACGTGCAGGCCACCAGGTATGGCACGACCCCTTGAATATGAAAGGGTGTATCTGCCACTTTACAAGGTGGCAGATACACCCTGTTATCTCCAAAGGGGCGAATTTAGTCGTAGCTATTGCAAAAAACGTCACTAACGTGAAGCTATTGATCATCAATTTTGTGAGGCAGTGTGGATTATAAATATGGGGAAGTCTCGTATAATTTGTTGCAATTTCTGTACCACCACTTGCTACAACTCTTAACAGTTTGCTTACAATATGTATCTGCTCGATACAATACAGGGAAATGTAATCATGTTGGGGGGGGGGGGGGGAGATAATATTTCTTAAATGTCACAAATGTAACAGACAGTATTATGAATTAAAATTTGAGCATGTTTTTGTTCACTTTATATACAAACTATCACAGTTCAATAAAGTTTGATCAAATGGATGAATTGCAATTTAAATACATATATATATGTAACACTACTTTCCCTGAAAAACGTACGTATTAGCCTTTTTGTGGCAGGCACTGCTATTTTATATAGGCCTACTGCTGATACGTTTTCAAAAAATAAAACCTGCAACATCTACATGGTAAACCTTCATTAACATGATTGCACATTTTCTACAGATATGAGAATGAAGGGAAGCTAACGGTGAAAAAGATGTCGACAGGAGGTTTATCCGTGAACTACATGTATCCTGGCCCTGATTCCCAGGATATCTCCTCTCACCTCATGTTCACCTCGCCGCTCTACATAGGAGGTGTCCCGGAAAACATACAGGTAATCTTTGAAAGAAAGGTGACCTAATCTAGGTGTTTCTATGTCTGGAGTGCAACGGCAAACAGCTTCAGGCCCGTATTCTCGTACAAGTTACGATACATCGTAGGCTTAGGATTGGTCGAGATGATCATCTCGACCAATCCGAAGCCTACGATGTACCGTAACTTGTACGGTAATACGAGCTGAGGTGATTGCTTGAAACGCATGATATCATGGATAAGTCGCCAAACCCACTTTCAAACTACAATAGACATGCAGTATAGGCTACACATACACAAACTATAGAATCTAACCAGGCTCCAGTATCAAATCAACTGAAACCATCAACCAAAAAATCAACAAATGATCGCAAATGTAGGCTACTTACAACATAATAGATAATAAAATCATATTTTAACCAAATGTCTTCTGTTTCTTTTCTTCAGGAGCCGCTTGTTTACCCAGTGACAGATTTTGTGGGCTGTCTTCACGATGTGCGATACAACACGTACTCGGTGCCTCTGTGGGACTCGTTGATGTACGCCGATTCCCTGGCCCAGTGCTGTGCCAATCCCACGTCAGTGTACCCAGACCTCCCAGTTATCAAAGACGCCGTGTGCGTGGATGGATTCGGGTACCTACGCCTGCTGTGGACGTCCATCTCCGTGATGCAGTACTCGCACGTGTCGCTGGAGATGAGGATGTACAGTCCTGCTGGTGTTATCATGGCTGTCAGAAAGCCGGGAGTGTCAGCCTTCTACAGTCTTCAGCTACTGGATGGTCGGCTGGTGTTTGTGGTGAGGTCCAAAGACCCGCCTGGCAGGCAGTATGAGCTGATCACAACACAGACGTACAATGATGGGAACTGGTACAAGGTGAGGCTGTTAACATAACGGAATGGCTGTTTTACATTATTATGCCAACAACACATTCTGGTCTCTCAATATCGCCGCAATTTGATGGTAATTTAAAGTCCTTAAAGTGTACCAGTGTTGAGGTTAGTTCAGCAGCCCAAGCCATCACCGTGCTGATTGGTGAATTAAACCAACGACATCCCAATTGCCCATTTTACATTTCCTTGCACAAAATTTATCTGAAACAATAGTGTTTAACCACACATATGTGAGCATCATGTTATTGTGTGAGCTGGGATTGTGATTAGTGTGGGAAAAAAAATATAGGCCTACCAGCTAGGCTACATGAAAATAAATCACCTTCAGCACATAACCCACATAATTGGGTGAAAATTCCAATTGAATAATTTGGCAGTAAAAAGTTAATAAAATGTTACCCTTTAAAATAGTTCACATAAGACTTCTATGCAACAACGTTTTAAAAATGTTTTCGTTAAGACATTTATGCTGAATTCACATTAAAAACCCCTTTGGTCTTTATATGTTTTATGCAAACATATTTCATTAATGTTGTAGGTGACAGTTATGCACAACAGTACTTACATCCAGATGCATGTGGAGGAGAGAAACGGTACTCAGCTCGTCACTAGAGAGGTACACTCTAAAGACGACCTGGTCAATCTGGACCTGGCTGAACTAGAAGCTGGGGAATTCACATTCGGTGGACTTAGCCCCAACACATCCAGCAGGTAGGCTACTGTAAACCTTACTCGCTGGGCACACGACGTTGCTGCGACTTTGAATCAGCGTCTTGATTCAACGTCTCAACAACGTCGTGTGCCCAGTTGGTTGATCCTTCGAGCGGAAATATCAACTAATTATAACCGGGCACACAACGTTGTTGCGACGTTGAATCAACGTCATTGACGTTGATTTAACGCCGTATGTCCAGTGGGTAATATATAATCGGTTAAAACATTTTTTTATTAAGACTTTACTCGCACATTTAAATGAGAAACGTGACCTTAGTTAGAAAAAAAATCAAAATGATTGGCATTCATTTGACAAATCTGAATAATTCTCACCCACTTGTGAATCGCGTCAGTGGAATACAGGTTCAAATCAGTGAGAATAATTTCCAATTAAAAAAATTGTTATTTAAAAGATTATTTGACTTATGATGTAAAAGATGTAAAACTACAAAAAATCGAAATAAAGATTTATTGAAATCGCTGATTTTAATCAGAGAGTCAGAATAAATAAATTCCTTTTCTGGTGATCTTGAAATCTAAACTTGAATTACTTTTGATCAGTTAAGAGGTCTGCTATTTTTGATGCGATACATTAGTTTTTTTTTACTTAAAGGGAAAATTATTGTTGATGCCGATTTGTCCCGCTGTTCGTAGACAGTGGACTACATAGACATCTAAACATAGAGTGATTTTCCACCACCTATAATGTCTGTTTAGCATGTGGTTCACTGTTTTTATTTTGTTACTGCAGTATTGAGCTAGATGGGGCGGGATTCGCAGGATGTCTACAGGGGCTGCTGCATCACGTTGACGAGAGTTTAGACCAGGTGGCCCTACCCCTGCTTCAGGACGTAGTCACCTCTCAAGGCATCAACACATATAACTGCTATGAACAGGTGAAATAAACCTACTAATATATTAACACTTAGGGGTCTTGTCGAGTTAAAAAAAAAAAAATCCGAGATTGGCCAGACCCCACCCACCTCCTATCCAAAAAAAAACACACAGAGTTTGGGCTTGACCCACCCACCCATTCCGAGTTTTTTTCGTTTTTTTTTTAATTTTTTCCACCTGGACAAGACCCTCTAGAGCGCTACATTAAAAACTTAAATTTTCACCCATTTGAAGTTGCGATGTCGCTACCGCGACTAACAACTTCAAGTCGGGGAAAATTACTTATATTTGTAATAGAAGATCAGCATTTGCAAATCTTGATGTTTAAACAACCCATTTCATTTCCAATAACTGTAATTGATCTTCTGATAAAACAGATTAAAACGACTATAGTCGTGCTCAACGATGTACATCGCTAATCACGAATATTGTCGTTTTTATTCGTTTTATTAGCCGATCAAAACACTGTTATTGGGAATGAAATGAATCTTTAAACATCTAGATTTGCAAATGTTTGGTCACGAAATAAATAAATATGAGTAATTGTCACCCACTTGAAGTTGTGTGTCGCGGCAGCGAGACACAACTTCAAGTGGATGAAAATTTTAAATGATATAACTTAGCGCTTCTAGGGTTAACATTTAAAACGCCAATCCCCTCTAACTGTTTTTTTTTGGTCTCGTAATTGGACACACATAACTATTGTTACACACTTTATGTGAGTGAAATTTGAATTATTCTAGTTGACCTTTAACCCTTTTTCGGGATTTAAAGAAGACCTATTTGAGTGTAATATTTCAAATTGAACCTCTAAATGTCGATCAATTTGTGTAGCCTAGTGATATTTTTTACTCCACTTACACAATTTAAAATGTGTCAGATGACTGAGGCATATCTATGTGGTAAAGTGGATAAACCAGAATTAGAGTTTGAATTTCTCAATTTTAAATTCTCAAAAAATAAGTGACATTATTTCTCCGATAATTTTTTTATTATTTTTTTTTGTACTTCGTAACAAACCCAAAACCAAACCTAAATAATATACCCATATACATTTCTTATCCCATTTATCTATAAAAACTATATTTATAATACCCAGAAGTACAGTCCAGCTGACACAAGATGTTGAAACAATGTTGGTTGAACGTTGTTCTACGTCGCTGGACCAACGTTAAACCAACATTGGTTCAACATCTTGTCTGCTGAGAGTGCTTGTATATATTACACCACTAGTTTCACCAGATTAGCATAACTGATAATAATTTGCCATTTGTGTAGTTTTTACCAATATTTCGCATGTGGCTTACTTTCAGGTGTTACCGGGCATTGCTTTTCTGGCGGAAGATAGCTACGCAGGATTGAGCTCGACGACCAATATCCTTGACGAAATAGAGATGAATTTCCAGACTTATGAAGCGAACGGCGTTCTGGCGCACGGAGTTTTGTCATCCTCTCCGGTAAGAATTAGATGATGGGCCTCTCACATGTTACATAGATATTAAACCTGTCAGCGCGGGGACCGTCTTTAGACGTCAGAAGCTGACGTCCATAGACGTCAGATTCTGACGTCTGAAGTCGATCCCCGCACTGAAAGAATTGAAAATTATAATAGCCGTAGACTCATAACATATGTATTCAAATGAAGCGGAAAGAGCTAACTAAGACATTTATGATGATTTCAAATTGAAAAAACCCTTTGGTCTCCATAGTTTATACAAAAACAATTCAGCGTTGTAAGGGTTAGGCCCGCCATGATGTTGTCTTATCTATTGAGAGAATCACACTGTAGTTTGACCCAAGGATACTAGAACAGTTCTAGTATCCATGTTTGACCAGAGCATGACGCCTCCACACCAACCAAACACGATGATTCACTCAATGTCAGTATATTGACAGGCACCGGCTGCGACGCCTGCCCAGTATTTAACGAAGTCGTGTGTTTTCTTTGTAGGAATTTTGCTATCATTGTGAAATTTAAGATATTCATAATAGCAAGTTTAATTTACAGAATTGACATTATCGTTACAAACATGTTTTTCCGAGCATGCTTACTCTTCAATTGCAAAGGCGAACCGCAGCAACTGCTTACTTTACCGCTGTTTTCCTTTTGTACAACAGTACAGCTTGCTTTCATTTGTATTTAATGGTGTATTTTACAGAATCACTACATATACGTGGCTGTATTTCACGGTGACGTCATACTACTATTTGACCAGGGTAATGGTCAGCAGCCGGTACTGCGCATTGACGGACATTATGTGGCGGACGGTCAGATACATCAACTCAAGGTGGTCTTCTCCTACCCCAACAGGTGAGGTCTGCAGACAGCCACCCACAATATGGCACCTTGGATATAAAAGGGTGTATCTGCCAATTTACAAAGTGGCAGACACACCCTTTCATAGCTAAAGGGACGAATTATATCCTGATATAGCGGATTCTGGGTCCAATCGTATTCACATAGAATCGTATTATTAACATACACCAGATCTGTCATGTTCCCCTCAGAGGAACCATCAGCAATAAATACTTGTTATTTGTCACTTGTTGACTTTTTCAGTATGACGTTTTTTGCTCGGATTAGTCTATTAATGTATAAGTACATGCACTGTAAATAATCTATTTGATTGTTACATTTTGTACTTGCCTGATTATTAAACGTATGTGTTCACGTACCATTTTGTATATCTGCGTAATTTTATATTTCCACTTATGGGTGTTATTATTTCCAAAGGTCCAAAATTGTTTCTATTCCCAAATTTCATGCAATAGCATGAATAAATTATTTTTCTGTGAGCCCACTCACAAAGATGACGATTTTCTAACTGAATGAATTGACAATGATTTATGATTTTTGCTGATATTTTATGGATTTACAGGACTATACACCGGACAGATTTATTTGCTGTAAATGGTGCTTTATGGTGGATGATGCTGTTCGGGAGTATATATATTAAAAAAAAACATAAATTGATCTAAAATTCCGATCAATCATTCTTGGGAATCAGTCAGCTAGATTAGCAGGTAGAAAGAATTCATAAAAAGAATATATTCAAGTATTATTCATTTTTGGCTAATTTTTAAAACCTTGTGAATTTCATTTTTTTTGACAACACTTCTTATCTAGCCCCAACGCTATGATATGCCCCACTATAGCTTCTGATGTAATATTGGATCCGAAAATATTACATGAATATATAGCTTTAATACATTAATTTTAACTTTTCAAATACAATCAATCAATCAATCAAGTAATCAATCAATCAATCAATCAATCAATCAATCAATCAATCAATCAATCAATCAATCAATCAATCAATCAATCAATCAATCAATCAATCAATCAATCAATCAATCAATCAATCAATCAATCAATCAATCAATCAATCAATCAATCAATCAATCAATCAATCAATCAATTAAACAAACAAACAAACAAACAAACAAGCTAACAAACAAACAATCAGTCAATCAAAAAAGGCTTTATGTAACACAAATAAACTGTTGAGTTTGCATGCCACATGCTGGGGACAACTCACTTTATCATACCGTTTTATACGCATATCACGACATTCCATTACATGTGATATATATCAGGTGAAACAATCCCATACAAAAATAACAGATCTATTAAAACCCTCAAAATGCTAAACACCACTATAGTCTTTTGCAATCTGTTTTATTCAGTCGCTTAAATCACAGATAGGCCTCTATTGGGAACGAAATGTGTCTCTGGAATAAAATAAGAAAAACAGCTGTGCAGCTTTAAGCATCAATATTTGCAAATGTTTGGTCTCAAATTAAACAATTGTGAGTATTTTTCACCTACTTATTAAGTTGTGGGTCGCTGTAACGAGACACAACTTCAAGTGGGCGAAAATTTAGATTTAATTTCTAGCTTTACAACACTGTTGTTGTGTGTGACAGTCCCCAGCTGCACCTGGATGATGTGGTTGAGTTTGGTGCGGTGACCATGAGGACTGACATGAGGCTGGATCAGGGACTGCTCCACATGGGAGGACTTGATCCTAGCGTATCACCAGGCGCAGACGTATTCCCCACAGTGACGTCATTAAGAGGAGGTATCAGTGACATCTATGTCAATGAAGAGTACGTATCCTATTTCATCCCTAACCACCGGTCCCGATTATATTCGTCTTTTTTTTCATTTTTCATTGGCACTTTAGATACCAGCTCTTGAACATTTCAAAGACTAAACGTGCCATCAATCAACAAGATTTCAAAATCGTTGACCTTCACTTTGTCCAATCTGAACAATTTTTACTCTCTTGAAGTTGTGGATCGCGTGAGCGAGACACAACTTTAAGTGAGTGAAAATTCCAATTGAATAGTTTGGTGGTTAACCCTTACAGCGCGGGGAAAGTCTATCCCCGCACTCTAACAGTGAAAATATTTCTAATGGCCGTAGACCCATAACATAGGTATTCAAATGAAGCGGACAACGTTAACTAAGCCATTTATGATTATTTCAAATCGAAAAATAACCCTTTGGTCTCCATGGTTTATACGAAAGTATTTCAGCGCTTTAAGATTTAAAGGGTTAACGCGCTAAGCACGACCATATCTGTTTTTAATCCGTTTCATTAACATATTAAATCACTGTTATTGGGAATGAAATGAGTGTTTAAATGTCAAGATATGAACATTTTTGGTCTCAAATTTAACAAATATGAGTTATTTTCATCCACTTGAAGTTGTGTGTCGCGGTAGAGAGAAACAACTTTATGTGGGTGAAAATTACAATTATACAACTTAGCGCTTTAGGGATTATATGATATATCATCCACTTATCAGTGATTATCACCGTTATTTCTCCTTAACAATATGATGTAGTGATATACTTTTTACAATTAATGTACGATGTTGATAATGTATAAAATTGTTCTGGTTGAGACATGGACTAGATTGAAGTTTTTTTGCGATTTTCACTGTCCTGAATAATAAAAAACTGCCTACTACCAAATAATACAGCGACATTGATATATATTATATTTATTTTTCATAAACACCATATGCCTGCAATATACTGGTGCTGACCCTACGTTGAATCATTGCTGGGACATCGTCGAAGACGGTGAACCAACATTGGACCAGCTAACTTTCTTGGTTTTTTTTCGTTAGATTTTGCATCAGTTTTCACATGATAATATCAACTGTGTTGTTTTATATTAAATATATTTTTACTACAGGAAACTTGATTATTGGTCAGACTTGGTGCTGCGGCCCACCAGGGTGCGTGGTGTGTCCCTCAGTGGACTGCCCCTACCTCCCGAAGCGGAACCCCCACTGCCGTACACCACCACCCCAGCCCCTCCAACCCCACCCCAACCCACGTGCACTCAGCCCTGGACCCCGGTACTGGCTGAGGAAGGTTACAGATTTGGTGACGACCCGGTCAGCTACATGATGCTCAGTCTGAGCGATCAACTGAAAGCTTCTCTGAAAACAGCGTAAGTCAAAGAAATAAAGACTTCAAGAACATACATGTTGATTATCGTGTTTTAAGACAAACAAAATTGCCCTGAAATTGATAAATTGTTTTGCGATAGATTCTCAGTTCATGAAATAATTCAATTTGGGATGTGTCCATTTTTCAAAAATAGTTATATTTTTAGTCATTTAAAGCTGTAAATTGCGTCATCAATCCCAGTTTTAAATGAATGAGAAATAGAAACACAACAATTCAGCAGCAACGGGTCACAAAAACGGAATAAACTATAATTGTAAATTATGAAATTTAAATTAATGCAACATGTCCTACTGTAAAATTTCTTTTGACTTAGTAACATCATTTTAGCTTTTTGATATCAAACTCAGATGGTTATAAAACGCTGGATACATCCAATGTAATTATCTCACAGTGGCGGATTCAAAGGAGGGGGGGGGGGGGGGGTGGACTCCGAAACTAAATTGCCTCAACATTTATCGGAACATCAGGATTTGACACTCAAAATTTACCTCAAGTTGAGGCACCACCCTAGTAAATTTTGGGTGTCAAATCCCCATATATTAGGTAATATTAAATGACACCTAAATTTTTATTTTGCTAAAATGGCCACTTTTATTCAAAATTCTCGATCCGCCTCTGCCTCACAGTGACTCACTTCTGCATCCCTCCAAAACACAAACCTCTGACATCTAGTTTTTTTGTAATCTTACAGGATTTCGTTTGTGATAGAGTTCAGAGCCTTACAACCAGACGGCTTGCTACTTTACATGGCAGATTTCTCAGTCTCTGCTGACAACTATATGGCTCTGTTCATGCACGATGGCCACCTAGTGTTCAGTTGTATAACTGACTCTGGGGTAAGTCAGACCACTGACGTCACCAGGCTGCTCACCACCGAATTCCGGTACGATGACGCACAGTGGTATCAGGTTAGTAGGTTACCATTTGATGTTTTTAATACATTGATACTATCACATTTCCAGTACGATCATATCAGATGTTATGGCTTGGTGTGTTATTTTGCATTGGTCTTAATTGGTCCTTATGGTGGCCATTTTGGGTTATTACAAATCACGGAATGTCCCCAACAAACGGTGGATCTGACATCTACCACACAAACTCTGTCTACCACCTGTTGCAAATGAACCAAAAAAAATTCCGAATTCTGATAGGATTTGTATAGGTTTATATAGCCAATAAACTATGTGTTCCATGGTGGATGATACATAGTGGTGGCCGTGCGCAGACAAAACCAATTAAATCTCCTACTATAATAAATCATTGATCTATACTTAAAATTATTGGAGTAGCCACTCAAGCTATAATAAATGTTGAACTGCGTTGCAATTACATGAATGTAAATACCATTATGCTTGAGCCTTATTATTTGTCTTCAATGATCATTGCTAATGTGTTGATATTTTTGGAACTCCAAAGTTGAAATCAAATGTGGAAACAGGATATCAGCCAACAGTTCAATAGTGATTGAACAGTGGTGTGTGCATGAATTGTTAGGTGGTTAACAAGCTGTTTTTCTACTGTGTGTATATCTGGTTTTATACATAATTTAACAGTTAATAGAATACCATATGCAATAGTATAAAAATACAAAAATGTTTTTTTCACAAAGAAACGAACAATTTTCACATGCTGTATATTTTGTAGGTGCAGGCACTGCGTATCAATGACTTCATGGCAATATTTGTGAGAGACACCAAAGACTACAGAAACAACCAGGCCTCGTCAAAGTTTGTCAGTAACATAACTGTCAACACTAATCTGTATTTGGGAGGTGTCCCTCCTAGTATCCTTGGCTTCCCTTTCACTAGTGCCGATGACGTGCCGGTGAGTTTCTAATACAATCGTCCTCTTGGATCTGAAAGGGTGTATCTGCTACTTTACAAAGTGACACATACACCCTTTCATATCAGAGGGGACAAATTAGTAGCAATCAAGTAAAGATTCCCCAATGTCGCTTGAGTGTTGTAGCAACATTGCCCGACCACTAAACTAACGCTGGCCAAATCTAGTGTCTGTTTTTATAAGTCAAGACAAAAACTAATGAGTTACATAACATTATATTACACGAAATTCCTTCACGAAAGGTGGCAAATTGTGTTCACAGTATTATTAAATTCCAGTGTTCTGGCCACAGGCGGATAGATTCTGGATGTAAAATCACACATCTCTTGACCCATAGAAATGAGGGTCAGCAGACAGCAGAACCTATCTATTTTAATATTGATAATAAATTTGATTTTCTATTAATTTTTGAGAGCCATTATAACAGTAACATGTTTAATACTATGATCATTACAACAGATCGGGAAGAAACCTTTCTCTGGATGCATACGTCTGGTCAAATATGAAACCCGGGAAGCTGATACCACATTCTCCCTCAAGTGAGTGATGATCAAGGGACATTCACAGCAATCAACTAATGTTGGACTAATGTTGGTTTAATGATTGGAATCCAGTTGTGCATTTTAGCCTAATACTTGAGTGACCTTTGTGGGATTTGAATGTGCTTTTCTAAATAACACTGCAGTCCACGTTTACATAAACACTATGTAAATGAAAATAATATGTAATTCTCACTCTATTTCTGGCAAATGTTTATCACTTTTCTTACCTTTATATACATTTTTTTTTATATCAGGCATTTCACAATCTTTTTGTTGTGTATCGCAAAGTACATGTAATCCCAAAAACGTTCCTTTCGGTTGCACGATTTGCACATACACTCTAAACAATATAGGTGCCTTAGAACGAACCCTTCAGTGCAATCACCATGCAACCCCAGGAGAACCCTTGCAGGGTTCTCCTGGGGTTGCATGGTGATTGTACTGAAGGGTTCTTCTTAAAGAACCTATATTGTTTAGAGTGTATAACTAATTTAGCTATCCTTTACCAAATAATTCCTATATTTTGTTATAATTTTCACTTTTGCAATGGGCTTTTACCACGCTAGGTCTATCCCAGCAGACACAAGACGTTGAATCAATGTTGGTTTAACGTTGGTCCACCGTTAAACCAACATTGATTTAACGGCTTGTGTCTGCTGGGATCTGACTGACACACTAGCCAAGACAAAATATCCAACGTCATGCAAAATAACTGACCCATGGTAGTTTTTGTACTTTAAATGTGAAAATTTGCATAGGGTATTTTTCATATGCTCAATCGAATGGTGCCCGGTAACAAAACGAAAAATCATCAAAAAGCCTTCGAAATAGCCGCCAAATCCAAGATGCTAGTTGTGTTTTTTTTGCTCACAGTGAGGGTCAAACTGAAGGAGTGGGTCGTTGTCTGGCATCTGTAACTCCTGGTACACTACTCCAGGGTGACACGTCATACGCGCGCATTGAGGACCCCGACACCAACACCTTCCTCGTCAACTCACTGTTCAGTCTGTCTGTAGTATTTCGTGGCAGCGTCAGAAACGGCACGTTAGTCACAGCATGGCTGTCACAGAGCTACTTTCTAATCCTGGATATATTCAACGGACAGGTAACATGGTTCATTTGAACCACATCACATGTACTATCGCTACATCATTACAATGTCAAACAATAACGGTTTTAACCCTTTAAGCCCTCACGATGCATTAAAGCATCATTTTACATCCCTGAAAACAGACCTAATTTTCCTACAACTAGGGGTTTTAGAATAAAAATTTCCATGAAACTGGTTTACCAATACAAGGCAATTTTCTTTAATTTTTAAACCACATCAAATCATCTCCATCCACTACAAGTCGAGAATTGCGACAGCAATTCGCGGCTTGTAGTGGATGAAGATGACAATTGTAAACTCAGGATTGAAAGGGTTGATAGTGGCTAAAACAATGATAAAATATGTGAAGTGTAGAAATCTAGCTACCACGTCAGGGTATCGCGATCAGATTATGATAGGGTCTACCGTCCAGGATGTGAAATTGAGGATGGAAAAAAGGCCACAACGCGGTATAGTTGTGCGGTGTTGCAGTTTATTTTATCTACGGTGTATTGAAAATAAACTGCAACACCACACAACTACGCGTTGTGGCCTTTTTTCCATCTTTCAATGATAAAATATAACTGCATTGGGGTCATAGGCCACAGTAAAGTATATGCCAAGTATGGTATTTCATCACGATTTATATAATAATAACTGAATGACTGGCAGAGCTGATTTTGCCATGTGACATGTTGAACCATATTTAAATAATCACATGGTTATATCACATTACTTTTATAAAAAAATTATCAAGACAGAAAATCTATGTGTTGATTAAATCGTTTGTGTGACTTTTTTTGGAAATGTTTTTTCTTCATCAATTCTTATAGATTATTTTTCATTAATTTGAAGCTGTCCATGTACATGATCAACACCCCCTGACGTGTCCACATACATGATAAAGATCTCTGACGTGTCCACGTACATGATAAACACACCTGATGTGTCCACATACATGGTAAACACCCCTGATGTGTCCACATACATGATAAACACCCCTGACATGTCCACGTACATGATAAACAGCCCTGACGTGTCCACGTACACGATAAACACCCCTGACGTGTCCATGTATATGACAAACACCCCTGACGTGTCCATGTACATGATAAACACCCCTGACGTGTCTACGTACATGATAAACACCCCTGACGTGTCTATGTACATGATAAACACCCCTGACGGGTCCACGTACATGATAAACATTCCCTGACATGTACATCATAAACACCTCTGATTTGTCCACGTACATAATAAACACTCCTGACGTGTTAAAACACCCCTGACGTGTCCACGAACATGATAAACACCCCTGGTGTGTCCGTGTACATGATAAACAACCCCTGACGTGTCCACGTACATGATAAACACCCCTGACGTGTCCACATACATGATGAACACCCGCTGACGTATCCATATACAAGATAAACACCCTTGACGTATCCATGTACATGATATAATACATTTAAATGATCCTATGTACACTTGGATTTAATAGGTATTTCGTCTTTAATGGTTTAAAGGTGTAGTCAACTGTTAAAATTCACGGGACAAGGGTCCCCCAGAAGGCAATAGTGCCCATGGGTAGGCCAAGTCCCTATTCCATAATAATACTAAATATGCGTTTCATACCTAACGCCTCATTAAGAGCAAGTTTTCAAATCACAGCAAGTCCATATATACTTGAGCGACATCTATAATTCAAAGATCTTGGCCCTTACCCCTACTTGGTGGCTTGCCTGCAAACAAACTGACTGTATTACTGAGGGGATGTTGAAACAGCTTGACCCAAGCTTGTATTGACATGCAGGCGGACTTTCTCTCAAATATTGTACATTTATTCAATGTTGGTTCAATGTTGGGCCAGCGTCGCAGACGTTGGCCTAGCATTAAAACAGCATTGGATCTATGTCCCGTTTAAGTAGTATCTTGTAATCAGTTCAGTGGCTATATTAATGCCGTCAATCTGTACTCAATAGGCTACTGTTAGCCTATACTTGACCGTCCCAGGCATGCGCGTCTTTCAGTTGAATCATGCTTTAATAAAGGGGTGGCACAGGGCTTTGGGGCATACTCCCAGATAATTTTGTGTTATATCGTATGGCACTTTGATGTTCCCCTGAGCCCTCCACTCTTTACGTTAACAGGTTAACTGGTCTATTCTAGTGTCATGACAATGTATGTTGTATGTAATTGTGACAAAATTACGTATTTTGCCATGTTCCAGATACGACTATGGCTTGGAAATCCCATTATCCCAACAAATCCGTACGTTGAACATCTGCACGAAATGCCAGATTTTGTAGTTTGTGATGGTCTGGCCCACTCGTTTAACCTGAGCCTAAGTCCGGCCGGCGTCAGCATGTGGCTGGATGATTTACCCGAACAAGACACACAGTTTCAACCGGGCTACAGCATACCAAACCCTGTGCCCGTCTACGTTGGTCTGCCAGGTAAGCATAGTAAATAAGCATTTCTTGTATTGAACATGCTATAAGTATTGAACATGCTAAAATAAGAAGCAAGTGTAAGATAATAGACGGAATTGAAGACGGAAATAACGTTACGGCCTAAACATGTGAATGCGGTCTTGAGAACAATTATGTTAAATCTGATATTGTAGACATATACATTTTTAAAAGTATACATCGTGACCATGAGACTTTAAGGTGTGAAGTGGCAATGTACCTCTTACCAACCTTTAGCACAAAGCAATGTGAACCTTGATTGCAGATATTATTTTACCGGAATAATGACAAAATAATTATCATAGTGCAAGCTATACCCAGCAGACACAAGACGCTGAATCAATGTTGGTTTAATGTTGGTCCAGCGTCAACATTTATTCAACGTCTTATATCTGCTGGGTAGCAATGAAAGTTGAGAACCACTTTGCCCGAGATGATATCTAACCCAGCAAACACAAAACATTTGTATGACAGTTGTACAACGTCGGGCCAACGTCTTTGACATTGGTCCAACATTGTACACATTTTATACAAATGTTTTGTGTTTACCGGGAATGTCTGGTTTGCTTTCAGATGTGTTATTACCGGCAGACGAGTGGTCAGGGGTGAGTTACACGGGCTGTATCATGGAGGTACTCATCAAGCAGAAACGTTACTCCCCTTTATATGCTGGCGAGACCAGGGCCGCCAAGGCTGGATGTCTCCCTGGCTAGACTTCTGCCGACAAGGCTGCCACAGTTTGCTGAATTATTGCTCATTGGTGACATTACATCCCTGCGAATCTTATCACAAAGACTGAGATCATTATGTCTTAGCTACCTCTTTCTGCTTCATTTGAATACATATGTTATGGGTCTACGGTCATCATAGATATTTTACTCTTTCAGTGCGGGGTCGACTTCAGACTGACGTCTATAGTTGATCCCCGCACTGAAAGGGCTAATGCAAATAAATATATTTTCTTAACCTTTTAACCGCCAAATTATTTAATTGAAGTTGTGTCTCGCTGACGCGATCCACAACTTCAAGTGAGTGAAAATTATTCAGATGTGAGAAAAATGGTAGTCAATTCTTTTCAAATCTTGCCGGTTGCTGTCACATTTTATCTTTAACAATTTTAAAATGTGGTGCTTAATGTGATAATAAAAAATTGAAAACCCGAATATATGCGGCACCGGCGGTTGAAGGGTTAATGAAAGCATTATATATTCTAATTTTTTGGAAATAAAAGTGTTTTAAAAAGTGGCATTCAGGACGTTTAAATACCTGAGGTACGGCTTTTCAGCTACTGCATGTGTATATGTAGACCTATATTGACATAGCCCCGCTTTGTGATTATAACATTAAAGGAGATGTGAACAGAGCTGATATAGAAAGGGGACCTGAGCACATCCATGCACGTACACTGATGTCGGCACACCTGCATGTATGACCATTATTGTAGCCTAGAGAGCTGAATACTTCCAGCTATGATTCAGCGTTATGCTGGTATCAAATACTGGTATTTAGCTGTGCCTGTCACATTGGCCTTTGACCTTGCAACTGTGCCACAATCGTAGGTATGGCGCTTGTCTTAATTCTATTATAGGCCTACTATACATTGATTTAACTATGTATTTCAACTATATCTTACAATTATATTCGCTACAATATTCAGGCCTACTATTGATGTATTAGTTAGTGTTGCTAACATTATTTATTTTTTTGTTTTTTTTAAAGTCTAGTAATAGCTCCCTGTCTGTTGTATTGGTCTTTGACCTGTCTCAGTCCCGAGTTGACTGCCAGGGAGTTAGCATCACTTTGATCATCACTTGAATTAAACTGTAATAAAGATAATATTATAAAAAATAAATAATATACTGTAGGTGGCCCCCACACTAGCGACCATTGATTTGTCTTAGTGGAGGTATCCTGATAATTTTTACCTGTATATTATTCGTATTTCTATGTATTTTGTTTAATCAAATAAATGCATCTGAATCTATTATGTACGAGTTTCGTGTGTATAGCTCTAATTTCCAATGTATTCTTTGTTTTTCTAAGATATATGTTTACTCCGTGATAAATATAAATCAGTATAAGGTTCAATAAAGTTGGTGTCCTAAACACATTTATTTTGTGGTTTCAAATGCTGCTGACTTGCTGTTTATCAATACACCATCTTTGAGAGCGGATAGGCCTAATTATAATATGAGTTTTTACTGTTGCAAAAATACCTAACCATGACCTAACTACATGAATTTTTTTACAAATCAAAGTTTATGCATTGTACACATTCGGGCAAATAGAATAGCAAAAAGCGGTTCAGTAAAAAACAAATACAATAATTTTAGGTGAAAATTGTTTTTAATGCACCCCCCCCCCCTTAAAAGTATCTCCGAAACGTTCTCAAAATTGGTCACGGTTACTTCAATATTTGCTAAGCAAAAAATAGTATTTATTTTCAAAATGATTGACATCCGACCGCGCACCCCCCCCCCCCCCAATTTTCGCAAAACTTAAAATCGGGCTGTTTTGGTCTATCTATTCACTTAAAGCCCGAATAAGGTCTTGAATAGCAGCTGGTTCTTTAATTCGCTTGATTCAGCGGTTCAAGAAAATTACGACAACAGTAAAACCAATATATCCGGCTGGGGAATGATAAATTTAGGTGAAAAAAAATAACTAAATCCCCCCCCCCCTCAAAATATTTTTTCTACTGAATCGCAATCGGTGTATGGGTTTACTTCAAAGACTAATATGACCTCAAGACGACCATACTATTTATTGGTTATTAAACATCTCACAAATAGGTTCAGCGGTTCAACCTGTAGAGTGCTCACAAGGAAAATGAATTGACCCAGCGCCAAAATTTTATATTAAGAAATTCTCCAGCCCTACTTATACACCAAATATGGTTGAGTATCAAACAGAGAATTATGTTTTTGACAATTGTCCTGGTATTCGAAATGATGCATTCTAACACTCCTAATTACATGTCTCACTGGTTGGTCCCTGTTCCACATCAGTAGGCGGTGAAAGGGGATCCACCCGTGGTGACATTTTTGTACCGATATCACATTAAAATCCACTCATCACCGCCGGCACTCGACTCTGGAATCAGTTACCAACATCTATCCGCACACTCCCAAGCCTCAGGACATATAAAAAGCCTCAGCTTTCTTCATCGCAAATAATTTCAATATAATTATAATAATCAATAAATTACTAGGTCTACCACATAGGCCTACATACAATGTCATGTCCTCATGGTTAGGCCTACATCTCTCATCTCACCTGACCTGACTTTTTCAATTTAACTTTATGATCACATAAATCGAATGCTATGCCATAAGGGGGCTACTATTCAATCTCCAGGAGGGGGGGGGGGGGCTGGAGTTTTTGCAACGGACATATTATTTATTCTAATCCGTTTCCACGGAGCACTGAAATTTCGGGGTCAGTTCGATATTCCGACAGGTCTATTTTCTGTATTCTGACAGGTCTATATTACGACAGGTTGATATTCCGATATTTATCTATTTTATCTATAGTTATTTATTAGGCTTAAGTATACATAAATATATATAATAATTTTACATATATGCAATTGTATACATTAGGTTGTCAAGTACAAGTGGCCAACTACGTTTGACATTCAGAAAAAAATATATACATGATAATTACATTTAAAAGTGTAAATTAGGGGTAAAATAATTACATATTCACACCTTGTAGGGTCTGTAACAGAGTGAATGTAGTCTTGATGATTTCTATTGTGTAACAAGCGAGCATGAAGTAGGCCTATTGTTGATTATAAAAACTGTCATTAGATTTGCGTTATAATTCCAAAGACGTTGTTAAAATATCAATAAAATACTTGTTGCATTTTGTTATATTGTATTAGACTTTAATTATTACATAGTATCAAGACTTATGGAGGTTGATATTAGTATAAATATCAACAAAGAAGACACTGTGGGAAGCGAAAAAAGCTCTAAAATAAATAATAATTAGCAGAATACTTTTCAATAATTCAATATAGGCCTATGTATAGAACTTCAATCTGTTAACTTTCTGGACCCAGATGCACACTTTTGTGCATTTTTATGGCAGTCATTTAGAATATTTAATTATAGGTTATATATGCCATTGGTTGACATATTCAGCCCAACAACTGGTCTGAACCTATCCACATATCATAGTTCTAAAAAAGTGTGGTCTAGTCCCCTTATGTAGCCTGGGCCCTATAGCTTGATTCTCTCAAAATTACCCCCCAGTGATTCTCAGAAATTAAGGGTGAACAAGGTTAACCCTTTCAGTGTTTTAAACGTGAGGGTTTTATCATTTATTTGAAGCTGAAAGTAACTTGCGTAACCAATGTCAGTTTCAACTGAATACAAATAAATATGTCAAGAGTGATGTAGCACCTAAAGAGTTCAACAGCCTTAGTTATTTAGATAGATATAGGCCTGTAGCATGGACTCTCTCGTCTTCATCGCTATTCATCACGACAGTAACTGTTTATCCACTCTTTCGCTATTATTTTTATGTCGGAATATACCTGTCGGACTATCGACTATAAACACTTTAAAAGGTCAATCCAACGTGGCCTTCTTAAAGCCTATTGTGGATACATTGATAACACCCTCACAGAAGCTCTAGAAAATAAAGACAGTAAACCGTTCTGGCGCTATATAAAGGCTCAACGCCAAGAACAGTGTAATGTTTCTCCACTTAAACAGGGAGGTCAATTGATTTCGGACAGTAAATATAAAGCAGATAATATTGAATGACCAGTTCTGTTCTGTCTTCTCCTCTGAAGACCAGGACCAGCTTCCCGAGCTTCAAGGCGATCCAGCTCCTTCAATTCCTAACCTAGAAATCTCTCTAGATGGTGTTCAAAACTATTGACCAACCTTAATAATTCTAAAACTGTTGGATCAGACAAGATCCTTAAGTATGCAGCTAACGAGATTGCGCCTTATTTACATGTCATCTTCACACAGTCATTAAACACCGGTGAACTACCAGAGGACTGGGTTAAGGCCAACATTGCTCCTGCTTTTAAGAAAGGCAACCGCCATCGACCTATTTCGCTCACCTGTGTGTGCGCGACACTGTTGGAGCATATTATCCGCAAGCATATGTTAAACCATTTCGATAGACACAGCTTATTAACACCTTTACAGCACGGCTTTCGGGTGCGGCATTCTTGTGAAATCCAGCTCCTACTTACCAGCACGGACCTGGCCCAAAATTATAAAAATAAATTACAGACTGGTGTAATCGTCCTTGACTTCAGCAAAGCTTTCGACGTCGTGGCCCATCAGAGACTATCACATAAACTTAATCACTATGGTGTGAGAGGTAACATCCTAAATTGGATTAAAAACTTTCGAACCAACCGACCCTAGTGTGTGGTCGTAGACGGAATTTCATAAGCAAAAAAGGCAGTTAAGTCAGGTGTCCCACAAGGCACTGTCTTAGATCCTATTTTATCTTTGGCCTATTATTAATAACCTTCCAGAATCAATAAAGTCTAATGTCAGATTATTTGCTGACGACTGTTTACTCTATTGACCAATCCGCTCCTTAGCCGACCAGTTGTGTCTTCAGGATAATTTGAATAGCTTGAAGGACTGGGCACAGAAGTGGTGCATGAACTTCAATCCTTCCAAAAGCACAGTACTCCACATTAATTGCACCCTCTGTAAAACATACCAGCATGATCACCAACTTAAAGACGAGACTCTAGTCACCTCTACTCATGCACCATATCTCGGAGTTACCATCAGTGACAACCTGGAGTGGAAAATCATATCAACAGAATCACAGCTAAAGCTAATAGCACCTTAGGCTTTCTACGCCGGGACCGGAAGAAGTGCCCCCCTAAACTGCATACATATCTATGGTAAGATCTACACCGGAATACAGCTGCGCCATGTGGGATCCCTTCCGGAAGAAATACATTGATAAAATAAATCAAATCCAAGCGCTACCAGATTTGTAACGTAGATCTACAGCAGGAAAGCTAGTGTTTATACTATGCTCAAATCACTGGGCTGGGAGGACCTTCAAACCAGACGGAGAAACGCCAGATTAACTTTATTTTGTAAAATTTTGAACGGTCATGTCAATATTCCCGTCAAGCAAGCAACAAGAACTATAAACATATCCGGTCAGCTACATCAGTAGCAGCTGCTAGTTATTACAGCAGAACGATTCCAGAGTGGAATAAACTGCCAGAGGAGACAGTAATAGCTCCCTCTGTAGATGCCTATAAATCACGCGTAACTGCATAAAGACTACGGCTAGCAGCATCACCCGTTAGCCTGATACTCCACTAGGAGGCCTGCTGACTAAAGATACAGATACAGACAGATCGACCTGTCGGAATATAGACCTGTTGGCATATCGACCTGTTTGTCATACTAGCCTATCTACCTGACGGAATAACGACCAGTTGGAATATTGACCTGTCAGAATAGCGACAAATTGTAGGCCTATTACATGCTTAGTACAGTTCTTGAAGTAATTTATTTAGTTTACGCATGAAGTAATTTATTTATTATATATTATTTCATGAGTCTGCCCGAAATTCATTATTTAAAAAATATTCCAGTCCCCCCCCCCCCTGGAGATTAAATGGTGCCCTCTAACAGATATTTCTTCAGCACCAAGCCTGACGGAATTGTTCATATTTTACCAGCTGGATTTGTGGGGGCAGGTGTATTGGTCGCATTTGCATTTTAATGTTCAATGGACAGAGGTGTCTCAACATACACAGATACATGGATGATGAAAAAAAGAAATTTTATATAATGATATTATTTTGTGAAAAATATTCAATTTAATTATTATTGTTAAATTCGCTGGCTTAACTTTGTGAAAAATACAGGCCTTTTAGAAAATTCAAATACAAATACACAAATACAAATACGTATTTGACCCAATCCCTGGCTCTGTGTGAGACCAGTCAACTAATTTCTGAAGATCTTGTTGAAGTTCTAAACAATCTAATTTTGAAATTATTTCTCTGTATAGTACGCAGTCATCTGCAAAAAGCCTAATTTTTAAATTGATGTTTTGATTGATAGCATTGATGTAAAGAGGAACATGAGAGGGCCGAGAACTGTTCCCTGTGGCACCCCGGAAGTGACTGGTAGGCCTACTCAGTGCTGGGCCCACTCCTCTTCCTCTCCTATATTAACGACTTGCCATCCTGTGTCTCTTCCACCCCACGCCTATTCGTAGATGACTGCCTCCTCTACCAGCGTATAAACTCACCAGCTGATGCTGTTATTCTGCAACAAAATCTGGATCGTCTACAAAAGTGGTAAGCTGACTGGCTGATGCAGTTCAACCCGAATAAATGTGAGGTGATACGTAATTACTAGCAGGAGGGGGAAGATAGACAGTGACTACACCATCCACGGCACTGTCCTGAGGGAGGTTAGCAGTGCAAAGTATCTGGGCATCACCATGCATCGACAGCAAGCTAACCTAGAACGCCTATGGAACTGCTGTCCACAGTCACTGACAAGCCAGCCAATGTTGGAGGGCTTCAAGAGCTCCCTATCCAAGGTTGATCCCGCGATGCTGACCCTGTGAACAACAGTTTGTTTTTAATCTGCACCACAGCACAGGCTCCTAGGCCTAGCCAAGGAGGCGACTGCACAACATATTTATTTTGGACTAACACCTTTTACACCTTTACACCCTAAAGACTCACACAAAGCACACACATCACTACTACCCAGCTCGATAATACTCTATATACAGAAGATGTATTTTGAAGAAGAAGAAGTTAATTTAGGCCTAGTAGGCCTACTTTTGCTTTTTTTTGTGACTTTTGAATAGCCTCTGTCTTTTTTTTAATAATATTTTTTATTTCAGTTGTCATCCATGGTACGTCAATTTTGTTTTTACTAAATTGTATACTCAATAATAAAAGATGTATTTATAATATTTATAGATGTATTTATATAGATGTTTCTTTTTATATCTGCTTAGAGGTGAGTAATTTATAGTTTTTATTCAGTAATATAAAATATTTTCAATGGCATAATATTTGTTTCTAGTTGATGCCGTTATATCCGCTAGACGTCCTACTACAGGACATTGTCGTCTGCTAGCATCCGGGTACTTATCTCTGTCAAGGATTCATTTTCATTAGTTCGAACGTGACGGCAGGCTGTGTTTTAAAAATGTTAAATTCAGAGGAGGCCAAAGCTGCATATGCTTATTTAAAAGAAAGACCGGTTAGCCCAGCGTCTTCGTCAAAAGATTCTATGTATAGTGATGAAAAAGGGTAAGAAGGCATTTTTTTTCTGTGGCTTTATTTTGCATTTTTGCGGTGAATGTTTTTGAGTTTGGGAACTGAGTTTGAAGTTTGATTCTGACATGTGGAATGACAAGATTATAAATGGGAACTATAAACTGATAAAGTAGACTATAGACTAATAGAAGGGTGTGCTCCTTTTTTAAATGAGAGAGTTGAGCTCCTGTAATAATACAGTGATACAATAGGCTGAAAAACTGGTTGAATTAAATGTCTGAGTCTGACTGAGTGAGTGAAGTCTGAAGATTGAACTTCTGAACAGTGAAACTGAAAGGAGTGAAGACGAAGTTAGAGTATAGGCCCTACTCGCCGTCGAATTAACCAGGATCGCATGATTTTCGGCGTTTTCTCCGTCAATTCTGAACCGATTTTCGTGAAATTTTGCAAAGGCAATTTTCTAATCCTAATAGCGTTAAAAAATTTGAAAAATTATATTTAATATTTCAAAAGTTAGACCATTTGCCATGTTACATGTAATAAAATTCTAGAATTAGTTTGATGGGGTTTAAGAGGGACGTCGTAATTTCAATTTACTACATGTGAAATGGTCCAGGGTTTCCGCCAGGGGGGGGGGGGGGTCCGGGGGGGGGGGGTAAAGTAAAGTTAAGTTCAATATTTTTTAACTTCAAGAGCTTAAAATAAGTTTGTTTATCAATATTATTGGTGAAGTAAGTTTATAATTATAATGGTCGTAAAGCACCTACATCAGCACCTGAAATCCATTGTTATCAGCAAGAACCTGTTAATGGCGCTTAACAGCCCTTCATTTGTCTGTCATGTGATTTTATTTTGTGATGATCATGATGAAGTCCTGCGACTTCATTAGACATTTGATTTGGCAAAAAATTGGCCGATCAACCTGTCAAATGTAAGTTCGTGAAGTCTTGTGGGCATGTGGACAGTGTGGTGTGGGCCGTGTGGCTGTGCTGTGGCTGTGAGTTAGTGTGACTCACTGTGTTAGTGTGTCCAGATGTGTCACTGACACTGTCAGAGACAGAGACTCAGTGTACTGTTGTAAGACTAAGAGTCTTAAGTCTTAGAATTAGACTTAGGCCTACTGTGACTCAGGGTTGAGGTCAATTATAATTGTAATTGTAATAATTATAATTGAGCCATGTTTAGTGTGATTGAAGGCCTAATTGTAATTGATGGAAATATGTCAATTATCATGATTATAATTGTAATTATAATCATGATAATTGTAATTGTTTTTTTAAAAATATATATACTTGTAACTATAATTGTAATTGAAAAAAATGTCTGTAACTGGTCAATTACAGGGTTTCCGCCAGGATTGTTTAAAAGGGGGGGGTCCAAAAGGGGTGGGGGGTCTGGGGGTCATCCCCCAGGAGAAAAAAAATTCTAAGTTTTAAAATTGAGTGCAAAAAATGGCCTATTTTTACTGAAATTATAGCAAAATCTGCAATTTATTTTCATTTTCTTTGCCAACAAGTGCCCCCCCCTGGCGGAAACCCTGAATTATATTTCAATCACAGCTCAATTACACATTTATTTGTGTCTTTAAATTGTTATCCTTAAATTGATTATCGAACATATTTTTCATCTTTTTCAGTAATGGTGGCAGATGTATATATACTAATAACTTCTATCTTTAATACCAGATCAACTTTAAGCACTTTTCAATAATTTACCGTGTTTACTGGAGATTACAATTATTCATAATTTTAAATTATTTGAAAATGCCAAGCTATTACATAACATGGCGCCATGATCGGACATCACCTATACTTAACATATACCAATTTTAAGAAAAATACAAGGGTTTATTAGCAAGTCAAGTGTCAAGATCAGTATGTCATTATATGTCTGTGTTGATCACCGTTGGTCTACTTCTAGCTCCTTTGTTCAGCATGTATCTTCAGTGTTGACACTCGCTCGTTGTTTTGCCCATCTGGCTATTGCGTAACAATTTAGCCCCTAAATCGTTAGTCCCGCTTCCCCGCTTATTATTGTGAACATTTCAGCGCAGTTGCTTCTATCTCGTACGGCTAGGAAGCCTGATTGATTTTATTTCATGTATGAAAACCGTCAACTCTGCTAAAAAAAATCGTTTATTTTAAAGTTGTCCTCATATCATTACATAATTATCATGATTATTAGCATAACACAGTAATGTAACTATGCATTTACATGATATTCTCTAAATTCTGTAGGGCCTATGCCAATAAAAAGCGTTGATGACCAATATAAAACACAACTTACATGTAGCCTACATTGATTACAAAAGTATAATTTAAAGACGAGTAGAGGATAAATATTAGCGTGGGTGTCTGTTGTCTGTATGGTGTCACTCGCACATCCCCGCCACTTGTCAACGCGCGGCAGCGGATGACACCTTTTACAGCCTAGAATCGATAGATTAGTCTGTAACAAACTCACATCTTTTATTTATCCATTTTATCCAAGTGCGGCTTTCATATGGGTGTGGTGTTTTTATTGGGCAATGAACATGATAATAAATTATTAGGATGCATGGTCGATATAGCCATCTAACGATTACATTTCCTTTTACAAATTCTAGACGTGTAAGCCTCGGGAAATCATTGTCCCAACAAGAAAATAAGGAGACATTCAACCAATGGTTTGTCAATGGCGGTCCACCGTCTATGACGCTGGCCCAACATTGAGACAACATTGGGTGAAGTCTCGTGTTTGCTTGGCAAACAAATAAGACACTGAGACAATGGTGATTTGATGTTGTGTTACTGTCTGCGATGCTGGCTCAACATTTAAAACAATCAGCGTCTTGAGTTTACTGAGTGCTATATTATAGCAAGTGAGTTCCAAGCCCCAATAACGTTGCGAATGCTTTGTACAATCACTTACCTCACCAGGTGAAAAGAAGGTTTATACCAGAACTAGTGCATAATCTCGCGTCGGCTCTCGCGCTGCGCACTCCCTCTACTAATAATAATGTTGGCCCGCAATCAGCATATTGTGTTTCCTGAGAGTGCGACGTTGACTTACGGTTCATAACGTCATCAGAGACTTCAAATTTTGGTATTATACATTAGCTATATTTATTGAGCGGGTATGCCTATATAATTGAAATCTTAATAGAATATAAATTTGATAATTACAAGATAATTGGTGAAAATATTGAAATAATTGTAGTTATAATTGTAATTGAAGAAAATAGTTGTAATTGTAATTGACCTTTTTTATCAACAAATAATTATAATTGTAATTGATTTTTTTCGCAAGTCATAATTACAATTATAATTGTAATTGACTATTTTTGGGAAGTCGTAATTATAATTGTTATTGTAATTGATGCTTGTAATTGACCCCAACCCTGCAAGTGCTGTGTCAGAGACTGTGACGCGTGTGACACTCTCAATCACTGACAGTGACACTGTGCCTGTCAGTGTCAAACTCAGCCACAGTCAAAGTGTTCAACTGTTATAGACTACTCTCCGTCGCATTAAACCAGGATTGCATGATTTTTGCCGATTTCTCCGTCAATTCTGAAGCGATTTTCTTGAAATTTTGCAAAGGCCATTTTCTGTTTAAAATTCAAATCCTAACAGTATTAGCCGTAAAAAAATCGCAAAATTATGTTGAATATTTCAAAAGTTAGACCATTTGACATGTAATAAAACTCTAGAATTAGTGTAATGCGAATAGGGGCCTAATGATTGGGTTTATAGAGGGACGTCGTAATTTTAATTTATTACATGTCAAATGGTCTAACTTTTGAAATACGCGATATAATTTTACGAAATTGTCGGGCTGTTGGGATTCTTTTGAAAAATAGTGTTTGCAATATTTCAATAGCCCCGGGAACCGGGGCTATTTTGCCACCATACATTTTTATTTAAATGTCCTATTAATAAAACCAAAATACATACTATGCTAAGTATGCAAATACCTTGCACAATGACTCTCATTTATGACACCTTATATGCCAACTTCAAAAAACAGGTTCAATACAACGATAAATAATATGTAAAGAGAGTGGCAAAATAGCCCCGGTTTACCGTATAAATCTTTTAATGTCAGAATACATTTTAAAATTATTTTATTCTACAACCTATATACATGATATATTCATAGTTTTGTTTTCTTTCAGCAAAATATTTGTGGGTGGATTAAGCTGGGATACAAGTCACAGTAAGTAGCTTTATGCATTCATGACAGAGATCTAAATACTATTTGTTGCTTCATTATAAATCTTTGATTACCTCTTGCAGCACTGCTCTGTGCTACTAGTAGGCCTGTAATGTATAACGACTAAACCCTGTATATTCTACAAAAAAATTCAATGTTGTTTTTTGTTTAGAATCTCTTTCTATTTAAGTTTTAAAGATTATACTGCCAATTGGTATATACATGGTACAGTGATGTAGTTATCATTTTTAAAATATTAATGTTTTTAAATATCAGTTTTTGTTAATGGTTAATGATAAAAAAAGTAATTACTCAGTCATGTCAGTGGGCATGTGAAATACTCAAGTGTGGGTTTTTACAAATACGAGAATGTTCGGCCAAATTGATATCACTGGCAAGCCGTGACCTTGCATAACAATATATAATAATTTTGCACACATTCCTTCAGGGCACAAATTATGGCTTAGATTTTAGGGGGGACCGTCCCCCCCCCTGGAAATTTTTTAAGGGAGATTTTTCACTCAAAGGGGGGACTGTCCCGTCTTGTATTTTTTTTATTGAGGGGATGTTTTTGGGGTGTCACAATAAAAATCAACTCGTCAAATGTAAAAAATGAAGTGTTCTTTTTATTTTAATCGTCAGGGTAAATGCAGGAGTCAAGAGTATAACTTGCGTTGATGACCAATCTACTTTGAAATAAATCCCAGTATTATAAACTCCATCTCCTGCCGCTTTGCCAGCCAACTTTGTTTGTCGCAGGCTGGTCCGTGGGCCAGTAGTGTTGTATAGTGCAAGAGCATTAGGGTTGAACCTGGAATAAAATTGCAGAAAGCTGATTTTTTCAGGAATGATACATGGACATCTCCCCAGACGAATTCCAATGATGCCCCAAAAATCCCCCTTGTGCATTTTTTTTAATTTAAGATAGCCGCCACCATGTAACGCCATTATCGAAAACAATAGGGGTATACCATAATTCCTCACTTTTGCAGTTCGAAAAAAATATTTAGGTGTCTCTACTTATGTTTGAGGACACAAAGAGTTCATCCAGATGATCTGAAATGATATCAGTACTTTTCTCAATACCAAAAATCCAAGATGGCCGCCATATTGACATAGTGAGTATGTTGAGCGATCTCTTAAAAAAAACGAAAATATGAGGTAACTATCTCGTTGTTGAGCCTAATGTATTTTTTGTCTAAACCCATGGAGTCTAGCACTTATTTAGATCACCAATATTTTATTATATTGAATTTATCAACATAAATCCCACATACCGGTAGTTGAATGTTATGAAACACCATATAACGTCATTTTTCCAAAAAAAACAGGAATATACCACAATTCCTCACTTTTACAGTTAAAAAAAATATTTTGGTGCTTCTACACAAAAAGCTCACCAACAGGATCAAAAATGATATCATTCCTTTTCTTATCTCCACAAATCCAAGATGGCGACCATTATGTGAAGCGTCCCCCCCCCCCCCCCCCTCAGAAAATCACGTACATGCCATAATCATCATGTTGTTGAAACTTTTTTTTTAGGGCCATGGAATCTAGAATATATTTCTATCACCTATTTTTTAAATAGAATGTGCTTATCAACACAAAATCCATATTGGTTAGCTCTTTTAGCGCAGATGCCACGATTAAGCGATGTCCAACTGCTTTTTCATATGGGAATATAGATATAGATTGATCAAATTTACAAAATAGCATATGTCAGAAATCATTGATTAAAAATTCGAACATCTCTCATCTTTAAATATAAGGGTATTTTTCATTCATTTGAAGCTTGAGATAGCGTAAGAAATTCCAGTTTCAAACACAGCGACTAATTCCAATGTAGGTATTTTATATAGTAGGCCTATATAAAATGTTTTTCGATTTTGGTTAAGTATTAGTTGTGATTATTATTGTGAATGTACATAATAACAGAGCTAAGTACAATATTACACCAGATTGAACACGTTTAACGTCAGGATATGATAGTTTTATGTCAGGATATATGAATATGATATCAGGATATGACACTTTAATATCATGATATGTAATATAATGTCCAAACATTGGTGTTTAATATAGCAAAATCACGTTATGATGGCTCAATACAGCTTTATAAAGGCAGTATATAGTGGCTAAACATCACGTTTCTGTATTAAAATGAAAAGATATACATCATATTATCACGAAATGCATTACAATTTCGTGATATATCATTTTAACATCACTATGACATTTTAATGTCAGGATATGTCATTTGAATATTAGGATATGGTACTTGAATATTATGATGTGACTTTATACATTGATGAAATGACACATTGAGGTCACAATATAGCATTGTAATGTGATGGTGTGTCATTATAATGACAAACATGCTATTTAATATCGAATATTGTATAATAGACTTGTCGGATTATGACATTAAAATAGGAAAAACATAAGAAACAGTTCGAAGTCAGGATCTGGCATATTTATGCCAGAATATTGGATTGTAATTTATCAGAATATGACACTTTAACGTCATGAGTTGGTATTATAATGTCCAAATTTTGTCCTTTTATATCACACAATAAGATTTGAATGTCAAGATATTCAATTTTTTATGATAGGATATGACATTATCAAATCAAGATATGGCGGGCTTGGCGGCATTCTAATGTGACATTATAATGACTGAATATGACACTACAATATTTTAATGTGACCATAGAATGTCAGGCTTTGTCACTTTGAAGTCTGGATATGGAATTTTTATGTCAGGATATTATATTGTCATGTCAAGGTATAACATTTCAATAACATTATATTGACAGACGCACGTTACCATATGGTAATACAGAATCGACATAGAACATTCCAATATCAGGCTGGCACATGTCAGTTCAACATATATATCGCAATATAATTCAGTAAGTAAAGGCCTCTACATTGCTCAAATACCGGTACTCCAAAACTGCCAACAACAAAAGCACTTCGGAAGATTCAATAAAATGGAAAGTAATTACCCCGGTAGATAGCGTTCAGACACATGCTCTTTGAACAGCATGTGGCCTTGCCCTCTTTCACTTTCATTTCCTCTTACACTAAAATGTCATATTGTGATGTTAATATGCTATATTATGATATTTAATATCGTGACAATACACTAAAAGATCCTGTCACTTTAATACCATACCGTGATGCTTAACCACCATATCCTGCATTTATAAAGCTGTATCCAGACATCATAACGTCATTTTACTATAATAAAGAGCGATATTTGGACATTACAAAACCATATCATGACGTTAATGTTTCTTGTCCTCATATTATCGTGACATAAAGAGATCATATCCTGACGATAAACTGTGACATCAATTTAGTTAATGTCATATTCCGATATTCTGATGTAAAATCATCTCATTACAACACCATACAATGCCATAACTTCATTACGAAATATATATATCCTAATATTCGAAATGTAATATCTTGATATTTAAATGATATATTTCATGATATAAAATATATTGACATTCGCAGATTAAGGACAAAAGTAAGTATTTAAAAGAGCATTGTTACAGGACGATTATCAAAGATGTCATGTACATGTAACGTGTGAGGCGCAAGTCCTTATCTTGTAATTGATTTTTGCTAGAAAGCCTCCCTTCAACGTCACCTACTGCCCCAGCCAACACGGGGCATTAATCAAATTCTCTTTAATTTTTGTGCCAGCGTAGAAGACGGTCAGCCATATTAAAACGGCATTGGATGAATTCCTCGTGTTTAAACTCCATTATGATACAGAGCATATTTTGCTGTACAGGAGGGTGTGGAATCTACAGTCTGGGAACGGATTTTATATCATGGTCGTTTGTAACCAACGCAAACTGAAAGAGCAGTCGCCCCAGAAAGAGTTCTAAAAAGAGTGAGTTGCGGGTGCAGAGTGGCTTGTTCAAAGGGGGGGGGTCTCACAAATCTAGACTATATTGTACAACGATGTGCTCTTTTTGTATTGGCCAAACATGTAGAAACTGTGACAGCTCGGATGATTCAAACGCAATAATTTCATTATTTACCTGAGATTAATTTGGTAACTTGACGAATCTCAATCTACATTTCTAGTGGGAAAGCAGTTCGAAAACACTCCAAAGCGTCACCCACCATGGTAGAATTAACTATAACTACCATGTGGGATTCATGTCGATAAACACAATATAATAAAATATGGTCATCTAAATAAGTTCCAGACTCCATGGGTTCGGCTAAAAAATACATTTTAGTTTCAACAACGAGATAGTTATCGCATATTTTCGGGTTTTTTAAGAGATCGCTTCACAAAATATTATGGCGGCCATCTTGCATTTGTGGTATTAAGAAAAGTACTGATATTATTTCTGATCATCTGGATAACCTCCTTGTACTTTAAAACATAGGTAGAGACACGAAAATCATTGTTTTAACTTCAAAAGTGGGGGATCGGGGTATAACCCTTTTTTTTTAAATGGCGTTACCTGGTGTTATTTTGAATTAACTACTATGTGGGATTTATGTTGATAAATTCAATATAATAAAATAATGGTGATCTAAATAAGTGTTAGATTCCATGGGTTTGGCCAAAAGATACATTTTAGGTTCAACAACGAGATAGATATCTCATATTTTCGTGTTTTTTAAGAGATCGCTTAACATAATCAGAACAATATGGCGGCCATCTTGGATTTTTGGTATTGAGAAAAGTACTGATATCATTTCTGATCATCTGTATCAACTCTTTGTGCCTTAAAACATAAGTAAAGACACCAAAATATTTTTTTCCTAACTACAAAGGTGAAGAATTAGGTTATACCCTTGTTTTTCGAAAATGGCGTTACATGGTGGCGGCCATCTTGAATTAAAAAAAATGCACAAGGGGGATTTTTGGGGCATCTTCGGAATTCGTCTGGGGAGATGTCCAGGTATCATTCCTGAAAAAATCAGCTTTCTGCAATTTTATTCCAGGTTCCTGTGTTTTTTTCACTAATGCTCTTGCACTAGTAATATCAGGTAGCGATACTGTCTAGGCACCTGCAAGTGCAAGACACGTGGTGCATGTGACAGTCACAGAATGAATTACAGGCCAAAATATGCGTGGTGCTGTGTGTGCCAGCAACCCAGTAAAGAAGAAACGTTGACACAGTGCTGGTTTAATGTTGGACCAGCATTGCAGGTGGTGGGCCAACAATGCGTCAACGTCTCGTCTCGTGTTTAGTGGGAACGCTACATATTGCTTGAACTTCCGCGTGTGATCATGGCTGGTTGACAATAGCTAGGATATCTCTTGTCGTTTCAAAGAGATATCGCAGCACAATGATAGTGCTGCATCTGCAATGTCGGCCCACAATCAAACCAATGCCGTCTAAATGTTGCAGTATAGAAACGTCACATGTACAGCGTGATCAGACAGCCAGACCCCTGGGGCCAACCACACGTCTTTTGGAAGTGTGACATCATAATCCAATCTGAACCCCACTATGCTTCAGTGCCTTACACGTTTATTTGGGATGATACGGTCTCAGATACATTCTTATGATAACTCTGCAGTGGACTTGGTATAAAGATAAACTAAAACACGATTACATCAAACAGATCTTGTGCCCACGGAGGCCAGGAAATGGTGTGGGAATATCCAGCACTTGTGATAACTGATGTGCGGTATCTGAGTGAAAAAAGAGGGAATCCCGCATTTGCGCACCCTGATTTGTGCCCTGAGTCCTTGTCCACTGGCCTCCTCAGTCAGCATTTCACCAATATGGCAATAATGCATAGCTTCGCAGTAATGTTATGGAAGACCTACTATTGCTTCGCATTGAATCAGGTTGTCATCTCTGTGTGGCATCTCAAATGAAACCTCACAAAATCCTTATTCATATTATGATGCACAGCATTATACCATCTTTAGGACCGGCTTACGGCCGGTATCCTATAAAGTTTATTTTGCCTAAGTTTGTGTCGTATTGAGGGGAAAGAGGGGTACTGTGTGTGGGAAACGGTTCACATTTCTGTATACCAGTCCTTATGAACATTGTGCAATATAACGTTTCAGGTCCTTTGGTTAAGTACTTTTGTCTTTAACAAGTGTTCAAAAAAAATATATTCACAATTATATTTGTGGGGGAAAAGAGCTTAAAAGGTTTTAACCAGCAATGGGCTGCAGCGCTGGCCCAACCTAATCATTGAACCGGAATTTGGTGGGTAGGCCTACATCCTCTGTACCAGGTGAATCGTAGGCAAGTATTGAATGAATGTTGGCCAGCACCGGCGATGGTGGTGGAAGGAATACACATCAAAGATATATTTGAACTTGTCTCTTTGGTTCTTTCGTTGATTATATCTTGGACATTTAGGATTCTGGTCCATGAGATACACTGCAATACACTGATTTTTTGTCTATAGCACTCAAAGAGACTTAAAGCCTGGCCTCGGAGTTCGGGAACTCCCTTTCTAGTTATTTCAATGTGATAAAGGTCAACCCTCAAGGCGCTGAATTACTTTTGTATAAACCATGGAGACCATGGGGTTTGTGTAGTTTAAAATCGGCATAAATGTCTTAGTCAGCTCTTTCTGATTCATTTGAATACCTATATATTATGGGTCCATTATAAATATTTTTATTTTTACAGTGCTGGGATTGCCTAGACCTCGGAATCTGACATCTACAGATGTCAGATTCGGATGTCTGAAGTTGATCCCGCGCTGTAAGGGTTAAGCAAACAATATTTTCACCTGTGTTTTATAATGTGATAAACTATACAGTTTATACTTTGCAGGCCTCGAGGCCATGTTTCCTCAGTCCTCAGCGGCCAAAAAATATCTGTGATTAATTAGCCATTCCGGTGAAAGTTCTGGTCCGGTGAAAGTTCTGAACCCAGGCTTCAATGCAATATTTACTGGATTCGCCTAACCCTTTCCAGTCCTCTACATAAGGCAATAAGAGGAGAGTTCAGATGCTCCCCTGAAAATCAGATTCTGACGTAATTAAAGACGGTCCCCACGCTGAAATAATTAAAATATTTACCAATGGCCTTAGACCCATAACATAGGTATTTGAAGGAAGTGAATAGAGCTGTAAGGTCTAAGATTTCATAATATTTTAGCGATGTACATGTTGTAAAGGTTTAATTGAGTTTTGATCACACACGAGCATGTACATATTACAAACATTTTCAGAAAAATAGTTACAAGTCTGTTCTTGTAGTGATATAGTACTACATCCATGACTAAATCTGTATAGAAGGAAGCCAGTTTGATTGAACTTATCTTGGCTACATGTATGTAATGTGATTATTTCAACAGCAACAGACGTACTGTGCCATTTTGTGCAAATCTAATTTAGCTGTCTGTGCAATGCTTCATGTCACCAATTATCACGTGCTGCTGCTTTAGATTCAATTTGAAAAAAGAATTAGTGCCACTGAGGAGTTATTACTTTACACAGACTAAGTCTGTCTGAAACTTCTTTCAATGTACATGTACAGCCGCAATTGTAGGTTTTTGTTTTGCTGAATTTTGCAGTTTGACAAAAAAATCAAAATTGAATGGTTATAGAATGTAAAACTAGGATTAAGATAACATTTTCCTTGTAAATTTCTTTTGTAAATTTAGAAATTGGGAAAGTATTCTACGTGTACATGATACACAGACCTGAAACTTCCTGTTGTAACCACTCTTGATAAAATTGTTGTCCCGGGCAGTGGGACAGCTTATTTACCTGCATTCACATCAGCTTTCTGATCAATAACACCTTTCTTGTACCTTTTTTTTATTAATTACAATTTGATTTGATAGTGTGTTTTTTTATTAGAACAGAATAAGAATCAGGGATGCAAATTCGCACTAGCCTGGTAGCCCGAGGCTGGTGAAATATTGTAAGGGCTAGTTGATTTTCCTTAGAAATGCATGGTAAATGATGGTAGGGGCTAGTTGAATTTCACTCTGGGCTAGTGAAACTTACCGGTGTATTTGAATTTGCACCCCTAAGAATGATATGTTAATTGTCAAGTACAACAACCCTTTGATCCCTTGTCCCATGGCTGCACCACATGACATATTTGGAATAGAATTTGTTGACTTGAGGTGGGAATCGTAGCATAAATTCAAATCAAAGTAAAAAAAAATAAGAATGAATAGTCGGGTGTAACTCCGCCATCCATGTTTTCATGCTGCGATTCTGACCATGTTCCAATCTATTTAACCATATAGTAGAACAATGCATTTTAACATTCACGCCTTGGCAAATCGCTTGGCATCATCATCATCAATCACAAGCTATAAAGATACATCGCGTCAAATTCGTCTTGAAATTTTTTCTCTGAACTTCGCTATTTCAGCTTCTTACAGTACTACAATGTATTTCAAAATAATTCTTTGAAAAACATCTTTATAAAATTATCTTCCTCATTACCTTTTTGTCTTGGGCATATATTATGTTTCAATAAGCATGATACGTTATATTCTTTTTACAAAATCTCATGATGTCAATTTTTGTCAAAACCACATAACGCTTATTTCAGATTGTTTCATTTATTTTAAAATGCTGATGTGAAATGCTATTCAAATATTGTATGTCCATGTTTTCTGTGCCACCCATATTAAGTCGTTTTCCATGACAGATCGATCCTCTCATACTAGTTCTGCAAAATAGAGAGTTTGACATCACTGTCTGCGTGGCAACATTTCCACCAACAGTTTATGTCAATTTTTGAGAGAACTTTACTTTTTTCTTTTAATCAACCATCGTCTAGGATACTTGAACAATTGCTGTTTTTGTTAATTAGGAAGAGTAACATGTCTTGAATTAGCTGTAATCAGTTTGACATCACATGTTGCACCAAGGTTCAAATTATTACTCATATACCTCCCACACTGTAGCATGCCAGATGTTTTTGTTTTGTAAGTGGGTTTTTTTATCACTAAAACAAAAAACCCATCAAGACTATTTCACCTAATCATGCTAATGACATGTATCATGTGTATACAGGGGGAAATTTGTTCAGTATCGCATAGCAAAATGCTATGCAATTCTGCCCATTTTCTGATCAAACTTGGAATTACTTAGCAGAATATTTATACATCAAAGATATAAGGATTTCTAGCAAGTTACAAGGTATACCGGTATGTCTGAGACTGGCCAACATGAGGCGACGACACAATGCTGGGTTAATGTTGGCCAACCATTTCCAGGGGTAGATTTTGGTGAAAGTTTGTGGTGTTCATACAGAACACCACCAAAATAATTTGGCGTTTTCTACCCAAAAATGATGTTCTGTCAAAAAGCAACTATATATGGAGAGGCATATGAATCCCTCCTCACATGTCTGCTCCACAAGACATATTTGGAATAGAATTTGTTGACTTGAGGTGGGAATCGCAGCAAAAATTCAAATGAAAATGAATGAAAATAAGAATGAATAGTCGGGTGCAATTCCGCCATCCATGTTTGCATGCTAAGATTCTGACCATGTGCCAATCTATTTAACTATAGACATGATACATGTGATAGAACAATGCATTTTAGCGTTCACGCTTTGGCAAATCGCTTGGCACATCGCAATTTATAAAGATACATCACGTCAAATTCGTCTTGACATTTTTTTCTGAACTTCGATATTTCAGCTTCTTACAGTACTATTTCAAAATAATTCTTTGAAAAACATCTTTATAAAATAATGTTCCTTATTACCTTTTCGCCTTGGGCATATATTATGTTTCAATAAGCATGATTCGTTATATTCTTTTTACAAAATTTCATGATGTCAATTTTTGTCAAAACCACACAACGCTTATTTCAGATTGTTTAATTTATAATAAAATGCTGATGTGAAATGCTATTCAAATATTGTATGTCCATGTTTTATGTGTCACCCATAAGTCATTTTTCATGACAGATCGATCCTCTCGTACTAGTTCTGCGAAATAGAAAGTTTGACATCAATGCTATGCAATTCTGCCCATTTGCTGACCAAACTTGGAATTACTTAGCAGAATATTTATACATCAAAGATATAAGGATTTCTAGCAAATTACAAGGTATACCAGTATGTGTGAGACTAGCGTGCAGTACTTTTATAGCCCAGCCAACATGAGGCGACAACACAATGCTGGGTTAATGTTGGCCCACCATTTCTAGGGGTAGATTTTGGTGAAAGTTTGTGGTGTTCTGTAAATAATCTGGTGTTTCCTACCCAAAAAGCAACTATATATGGAGAGGCATATAGATTCATAAAAACATTTTCTAAGTCATAATTATTGCAGTGTATTGCTATTGATCAATTATTTTACTCTGAAATAAAAAATATTTTTTTTGGACATTGCACACATTTGAGCCATAAGTATGATAAGTTAAGTATTATTGCTGACAGCCAGGTGAACTGTCAATCACTCTTATGGAAGAGGTTTTATAAGGCTACCGGAGGCGAGTGAGAGCGAAAGCTCTTCCTTAACGTTACAGCAAGGTCTGCGCAACAATGTATGCAAATCAATTGAGCGATCTGGAAGCGCTTCATGTCTAGATACAATACAATACATCACATAATATCATGATGCATTCAAAAGATGCGAAGTGCGCACGTAATAAACTAAATAAAAAAAAAAAAATTTGTTCTTTATTAACATAGACAGTCGGGGGGAGGGGGGTATTTGCGGATCCACAAATCTAAGTAAGTATAAAGCACTGGCCTTAGGAAGGTTCACTTACAAGTAATGTTTTGAGCAGAATTCTGAAAGAAATAGTTATCCGGCATATAACTTATATGGTTTCAACAAATCCTGATCTGATTTGTATATTATATCACAATGTAAAATGTGTGACATGAATGTGTGATGGAAATTTCCCAATAATAGTGTGTCTGCCTCACTGCTGGTTGCTAATTAATTGCTGCAATCATCACAGTTTGCTTATGATTTTGCTTGTAGCCAGCATGCTGAGATACTTTAGTCGATATGGAGAGGTAATTGATTGTGTTGTGATGAAGAACCAACAAACAGGAAAATCGCGAGGCTTTGGCTTCATAACATACAAAGATTCATGTGTGGTAGACAGGGTGCTGGCATCTGGCCCTCATGAACTAGACGGCAGACTGGTAGGTGCAAATCCCTCTCAAGCCTGAATATACACTTAGAGTACCATTATCATCTTCATCCACTACAAGCTGTGAATTGCTGTCACTATTCTCGACTTGAAGTGGGTGGCAGAAGAAAACAAAAAGATATTGCTATTAATAAAATAGTTCTAAATTTTTTTCATTTTGGAACCCCTATGTGTAGGAAATTAAATCAAGCTTCAGATATGCAAAATGATGCTTTGATGCATCGTGGGTAGGTATGGAAATGAAAAAAAATAATTCAATAATAGCATATTCTTTGTTCACAGTGAAGATCGTCACCTGCCATTAGAAGAAAAAATATTTTTGATTTTTTTAATTTGGCTGAATGGTTGAACAAGTTCCAAAGAGCATTTTAAAATGATATCATAAAACATACACTTGGCGATTATAAGAAAAAATCACAAAAGTGTGTTTTTAATTAATTTCTATCAATAATCATCTCTATCTAATATGGGAAAGTATACTTTATTTTCTCCAGTATGGATGCCATCATGCTCCACTTACAGCAGATAAAATTCCCAAGATTGTCCTGCTGGCCAGGCTTTAAAGTTTATTTAAAAAAATAAAATGCTTAGAAATTGTTGTGTTCTCATATAATTCAATAGTTCTGCCAGTAAAATTTGAGAAATTATCTACCAGACAAGAGGGCTGCTAATGTTTTATCTGGCCTGTGCAATAGGCTACATTTCTCCAACCAGGAAAGGACTGTATTTTTATTGTGTGATATTATTCTATCTATTTTATATTTAATTTCTATTTTTCATAAATAGAAATATTTCTCGTCATTTGAAGTTGGTAATTGTGTGAATAAATATTGTTAGATGTGATTAAATATTGTGCAATGTAGAATACACTGTATGGTAATTATGTGTATTAGCCCTTTCAGTGTGGGGACTTTCTTTTGACATCTGTAGACGTCAGATTCTTACGTACTACAGACGTCACATTCTGACTTATGAAGACGTCAGATTCTGACGTATACAGACGATGCGGAACCCAATGCTGAAAAAATTAAAGTATTTCTAATAGCCATAGACCAATAACATAGGTATTCAAATGAATCAGAAAGACCGAACTAGGACATTTATGACGTTTCCAAATTGAAAAAGCCCTTTGGTTTCCATGGTTTATAGAGACAAAAATTATTCAGCCCTCTAAGGGTGAGGATAGTGATCTGGATGTTATTTATTTGCTTCATTGCCTGCTTGTCCGGGCAAACTATATTGGCAATTTCTATGTTGATCGTTTTCATGTACCCTACCAGTAACCTTCTGACAGCCAATGACAACAAATTATTTTATCATTCCTTCATTAGAACAGTGGACAACGTGTTTTCAAAGTGAATATATTAGTTATTGAGTAAGAGTTGCCAAGTTTAAAAAAATGTATAATAAGCCACTTTACAGGTTAACATGGTTAAATAATTAACTTGTACAGGTTCTGAAATAAGGATTTTAAGCAGATCTATATGGGTTTTCTGCATAAATTTTCAATTGTCCGCAAAATAACACGAAAATATTATAATTTAATTCAACTGACATGATAAGGCCACATCGCTGCCACAAGAAGACAAGATAAAAACATTTTTTATTTTGTAATACTAAAACGAAATTTCTTTTCAGTCATTGATGAAATTAGGTTGTCTAGCTAAATTCGGTTGTCCCGGACACACAGAAACACCTTCTTTCATATAATTTTGAGCATATTACAGAAAAATACTATACATTCATAATGTCAACTTTTAAGATATTTTTGTTATTTCAGATTGACCCAAAATCATGTAATCCAAGAAGCTTGAACAAGGTAATTGATTAATTTTTAATGAGAATTATATTACACATCTATCCCTTTAGCTGTATTTCCCAAGCTAATTAAAAAAAAAAAAAAGTTATAAAATTCACCCATGTGGCAATAAAAAAGAGAATGTATGATTAATCTACTGTATACCCCATTAATGTTGGCCTCCATAATATTTAACAAAATCAGTTCCTGGCGATTTTAGCATTCATAAAATTTAGGTATGCTATCGAAACTGATATGAAATATCTAGATCAGAATGTGAATGTAGAACACTGGTTTGTGGTGAGGTAATTTAATCAGCTACTTAATTATTGATGAATTTCAATTGGCCCAAATTCTGAGTACTAATGCGACCGGAGGAGGACGAGGATTGTTAATATCGCAGGCAGTGCCATCAGTCGATCAGTGCTTTTTATTCTCGCAAGTTTTTGCGAGCCTTTAATTTGTTATCAATTAGTTCTACTACTACAATTAAATTAGCATGCTGGTTGTGTGAAGTATATTTTCTGTTATTTGTAGGGTGGAAAAAATGCAGAAAATGCAAAAAAGAAGGTATTTGTTGGTGGATTACCTGCAAATTGCAGTGAAGCGGATTTGAAGGATTTCTTTGGACAATATGGAAATGTAAGCTTAATGTGTTGAATCACTTAGTAATGTGTCCTATTTTCTAATGATGTTGGTTACTGCAATTTTCGACAATGTTGTAAATCACTTAGTAATATCCAGTCGTTTGAAGCTAGAATTGCTAACAAAATTTTTTGCCTCATTTGATTAGCTATTTGATCATATTCAATGATATTTAATTTTATTTGAACTGTGCCTAAGAATGTATATGTACAATATGGTCCCTTACATATAGGATGATCCCTGAATATGTACGGAGTGTTGTTGATTCAAAATCACAAATGGAGATTTTTGTGTGGGCCATTCATGCTTGTATGTAAGCTTTTTTAATAGAAATGTTTTTTCATATTCCAGGTTCAGGAGGTTGTAATCATGTTTGATCAAGAGAAACAGCGCTCTCGAGGTATAGTTCAATCAATCCTATGTTTCTGTGGAATTCTTAAGGCATAAGCATGTTGTTTTCGGTTGTTTGTGACTACAATCCACTGTAGGGCAGTGCGGTATTTTGCCATCGCAATTTAAATTGTGGTCCTGGGCTGAGCATACTTACTTGTCATCTTCTGGACTATTATTATTGTGTGGAGTGACTTAAAACTAATAATATATTCTATTTAAGTAAGGGTTGTGGCCTTTATTAATGTGCACTTTCCCGTGTAGTGCCTATCTAGACGAATTTTGCACTTAGTGTCCTAAGTAGAATGCACACCCTACAGTGATTCCATAATTATACTGTTTACCATAGAGTGTAGTTTCATGTTGGGAAATAAGATAAATATTTTTCATCTCTGCTTATTTCATATTCTCCAGTTTGTATATTTTGCTAGCTACTTTAGTAAATACCTAGTAACCTAAATGTTGATTATAATGACATTATCTGGATGTACATGTATAACTACTTAACTTTCATCATACTTGGTACAGGCCAATGCTTCCCAATTTTCAAAAGAAAATGCCAATAATTGTCGACTCCACCTGGTTGTTGATTCATCTATTTGATATGCAGCATAAGATAAATTGAAATTCATGACAATATGGATTTGTAAAAGTGCATAGAAGCTTTCTCGTTTCATTTAGCTGATGCACCTGATAAAGGCTGTAGTTTGATGCTAAAATCACACCAACATCCTGCAGACAACCCTCGCACCGCTAAGCGCGAAAAATAATTTTTTTTTCATTTCATTAGCTGTTGAAATCACTGTTATTGGGAATGAAAAGAGTGTTTAAACAATTTTCAAATGTTTGGTGTCAAATTAAACAAATATGAGTATTTTTCACCCACTTGAAGTTGTGGTGTGCTCTAGCGAGACACATCTTCAAATGAGTGAAAATCGAATTTTTCGATGTTGCGCTTTAAGGGTTAAAGCACTAGAATTGTGGTAAATTCATCTCCAGAAGAAATTGATTTTGAAGATATTGTTACACGTGCCGAGATAATGTGTAATTAATGCATGCGCTTGTATAGCTTTGGTGATTTGATGGATGACTAATTATCACCAGTAACAGCATGGTCATGGAACTTTGAAAGTTTTTACAGCTCTTTAGTATGAAGATATTTTTCCATTTGACTGCGTCAACAGTAACACGTGATGTTACTGTTTTATTCAGGCGTGGTTTATACCAAGTATGAAGTGTTACTTTGTTGTAGTTTTATCATAACTCACTTATTCTAAAATGACAGCTGTGGGTCTAGCACCTGGAAAACAGCCTGGAAATAATTCTAATACAAAATCAGGGATTTTGAGAGAGAGGAGGTGGTAATGAAAAACCCTTGTCCTGCTACACTCGTATATACATGTGTATACGGTTTCAAGCAGATTTCAAACCAGATATAGTGTCACTGAAATGGATAATATAGTTTGTGGTACACTGTAGATTCTCAGTTAGTCAAATAATGCAATTTATGTAAATGTATATTTAAAAAAAAATTGAAATGTTTTTCATCATTTGAAGCTGGATATTGTGTTAGTAATTCCAGCTTCAAATGAATGAAAAACAGAAACAAGCACTTCAGCAGGACAAGGGTTAATGACCCACTGGCAATTTGTTATGTTGCAGTGGCAAGAAAATTTCACTGGAACTAACTTTACATGAAACATATAATACATGGGAGTTTGATGCCTTTGATTTCTAGCGATTTCGGTGTTGCTTACAAAATAAATACATAAGAGTTATGGCAGCAAAGCAATACATTTTCATTGTACATTCATACTTTAGCTTATGATTGCTTGTATATAATGCTTATGTGGTATTTGAATGTTGTTTTTGTATTTTACCTCTAGGTGTGTCAAGATGCTATAGATAGATTTAAGTGCCAGAGCTCAGTATTGACTGCTTAATGTTATTTAAACCCTGAAATTTTCACCCATTACTGCAATTCCACCGTCTTTGGTCCCGATAGAGGTTGTGGTGTCTTCTTTTCTTTTTTCCTTTTTTTAACGCTATAGGCCCTAAGTTAAAAATATGTGACCGGGTTCACTATTTGGATTCACTATTAACTATCATTGCTTTGTAAGAGATGATCATGAATTGCTTTGTTATAATTTGCACGTCTATCTTTCTTATTCTTTTGTTGAGACATCTGTTAGGCTTCTAAAACATCTAAGGCTTTTGAAAGGACTTTGAATTAGACTGGGAGAATATTTAATCCCAGGGATTTAATGTGTGTTGTCTATCACTGGTTGATGCACTTATCAGATACAACCTCAACGACTGGTTGTTGATTTGTGCACCCATGTTCCGGTAATGTAACACGACATGGCTATCCACTGGACCACCAGAACAACCCTTGGCTATATCAACCATTTTGTATTATATTAGCAGCATTTAAATATATATTTGTTTTTCCTCTTCAATGTTGTGCTAAGACAAGTAGAAATGTTTACCATGATAAGAATTATTCCTCCATACCTAATATATAGATTATATACTCTTTGTGATTTTTACATTTGTAAGCATTGAACCTTTTTAAATTCGCAATGAGAACCACCTCTGCTAAATTAAATTGAAAGCATTGACTTTTATTTTCATCAATTATTAATGAGAACTACCTCTGCTAAATTAATTTTACATCCCAAATGTAACGAATATGAGTATTTTTTTCTGTAGCTAGACACAGCTTCAAGTGGTTAAATGTTGACATTATGTAAATCTGTGATTCAAGGGTTCACATACTAGACACACATTACAGCAGGAAAGGATAATATTGTACTCATTAAATTTTTTTACAATTTTTCCTAATTTGTATTTTGATGAATTCATATAAGCACATTATTTCAATCAGAACGTTTTAGCATCATTGAATTCAGGTAAACTGGTAAACCAATATGTATTTAAATGCTGTTCTCTTGATAAATTGATACTGCAAGTGATAACAGTTCTACCATTTTTTTCACAGTGATATCTAGCATTTTGAGTTACTTACGCATAACTATGATCCATAACTAACTGAAATTTGCATGCTCCAGATTCTAAAAAATTACATTGATAATTCCAAGATTTTATTCACTATTTGATGGTTATGCACAGGCCAATATTCATATTTGCGTTTTCCTTATTTTATACTCTTGTTGCATGAGTAATTTGTTTTCTTGCTTTTTTGCAAGTTTTCATTTATTTTTTCTTTAAATATTAATGCATGCTAAAGGCTTTTGCTACATCTAGTTTTGAACGGTTTATGGTTAGTATGCTAAAATTGCGAAAAATGCAAAAAACCATGGTCGAGACCAAAGAAGTAGCCTTGCAGTCCCTCTTTTTTGAGAACCATGACAGAGCTGATGCTCCCCGTCACTTCACTGCTGTAATACGTAATTAAATGCAGACCATATTGCATGGCCTCTCTCTCCTATTTGATCTGAATATTAAGCAGTCTACTGAGCTCCCCATCTTCCACTATTGATCTCTGCCTTTTGGTTGCTATGGCCTGTAGGCTTTGGGTTTTTGACCTATGACTCGGAGGACAGCGTAGAGAAACTTTGCAACGACCATTTTGTGCACATCAACGGGAAACAGGTTGAGTGCCTTAATTTCTCTGCACTATCTGATACCCAAACCTTGCCGACCAGCAAAATCACTGCGCTGCCCAATTTATATGAACATTACCACGAGTACAGACATGTGGTATAAAGCCAGGTGCTCACATGTACACATATAGATACCTCAACACATTCTTCTCCGTCGTGAATAGGAAAGTAATGTATGATGAGGTGGGAAGTTAGTGGGTGGTCCTTTCAAGTTGGCTTCTACTGAACATCCCCCTTTGTCTGATACCTTCCTATACCACGCCATATTAACCCTTTTGCTGCGAGAACCGTATATATACGGTCACAAGCAAATTTCTCAAGTATTTAAAATACCGCTAAAATTGTAATATATCTTATGGTAGATGCTCAGTTAATCAAGTAATTCAATCGGAGAGATGGTTATTTTTCATAAATAATACTATTTTTCAATCATTTGAAGTTGGAAATTGCGTTAGCAATTCCAGCTTCAAATGAATGAAAAATACTCGCAAACAATCCCAGTAGTCTAAGGGTTAACAGATTAATATCCTGCAATCAGCGGATTAGTTTCCTCAACAATTCATCTCCCCCGTCCATATAGTCCAAGAGATAAGGGTGATTTAACTAAAAAGTTTGACCAGGTCCGTGTTTGGTATCGTTGGAAAGGTTATCTATCCGGGAGTATGGAAAATGGATGCTGGGGTGTCGCCAGTGGTGGAATAGGTCACCAGAGGTCATTTAAGGTCACTACTCAACGTAATTTAGAGAAAAAGTGTGATTTAATTTTAAAACTTTGACACACTTTGTGTTTCGTATTATTGGAAAGGTTACCTATCTGGGACCGTGGAAAATGGGTGCTGGGATGTCGGCCGTGGAGGAATAGGTCACCAGAGGTCACTTAAGGTCATTATTCAAGGTCATGTGACGAAAAAGGGGCGATTTACCTAAAAACTTTGACCAGGTTTGTGTTTGGTGTGATTGGATAGGCTATGTACCCGAGAGTATGGACAATGGATGCTGGAGGGTCGGCAGTGGTGAAATAGGTCACCAGAGGTCACTCCCTAGGGTCCTCTGCGGTGATAAAATAAAGTCTTTGCCCAAGGTCATTTCATGAAAAAAGTGTAATTTAACTAAAAACTTTGACTATGTTTTCTATCATTAGAAGGGTATCTATCTGGGACTCTGAAAAATCGGTGCAGGGGTGCCGCCAGTGATGGAATAGGTCCCCAGAGGTAAATTAAGGTCATAAATTAAGGTCATGTGACGAAAAAGAGCGATTCAACTGAGCACTTTGAACAGGTTTGTGTTTGATATGATTGGATAGGTTACATGTATAATTATAGGGGCCTATCCGAGGTTATGGACAATGGATGCTGGAGGGTCGGCAGTGGTGAAATAGGTTCCCAGAGGTATTGCAAGGTCATTACCTAGGTTTATTTGCGGTGATAAAATAAGGTCTTTGCCCAAAGTCATTTCATGAAAAAGGTGTAACTAAAAACTGTAACTAGGTTTGTATTTGGTATCATTGGAAGGTTACCTATCAGGGATTATGATAAATCAATGCTGGAGTGTCGCCAGAGATGGAATAGGGCACCAGAGGTCATTAATCAAGGTCATGTGATAAAAAAGGGAAATTAATCTAAAAACTTGGGCCGTTTTGTGCTTGTCATCTTTGGAAAGGTTATCTATCTGATGTAGTCCTATGGAATTCCAATAAAGGGGAGACTTCATTTAATTAACTCTTAAAATGCAAAATTGTGAATTCAAATTGTCAATAATTCGCTGGTTGGTATTTCTATCTAGCACGTGGGGGGTTCTCTATCCGACGAACAAGTAAACATTTGTTAAGATGCCCGGTCGATCTTACTCTGGAACAGACCGTGAATAGAGATGCAGCATCAAGCCACACTGGCATAGCAGCTTTCACGGATTCAATAAAGGCTCGCAAACGATGGACCATAACACGTTCCACCCGTGGGACAATTGTCGGGAAGCTGCTCGAGATGACTGGTTTGTAAAATCTCGAGGAAGCGTCACAAGAATTAAAACCGTACAGAATAATTCGTGACAATCGTGATGTAGAAGAGGTAATCACTGCCCTTAGATCTAAATGAAACCTTTAAATGATGAAGGTACTGACCATTTGTCATCGGGGCGAGCAGCATTCAATGACATAAAAGATGATCTATTCAATGTTGTATCTAAGGGTACTACATGGGCAGACAAATTTCGGAAAAAAGTGTAAAGAAAATCCAGCCAGATTTGAAAAAACTAATCAAACGGAGGATGTTAAAAAGATGAATATCCCTCAGAAGGATCTGAAAGTAAAATAGGTTATGTGTACCAGGGATATAACGGGGACGTCTTGTGTATTTGGCAGCGGTACAGAATCTAGAGTTGGAGCACGTGATGTCATATCATATGACAATGGTTCCTCTATCACGTGCTCATATTGATGGTGCTATGAAAAGAACAGACAAATCATCCCTGATGAGAATACTAGAAAAAAGCTTCATCATATCAGGAATCCTGGACAAGCAGAATGTTAATATGTGCTTAATTGACTTTATTTATTTCTTGCGAATGCTTCCACCAGAGTTGTCAGCAACATTTGGTGAAGTCGCAACATTCATCATCAAACATGCATGTTTGCATGCAGACACCGTTCACATAATTTGTCATATATACTCTAATGAACAAACCATCAAGGACTTTAAACGTGATAGGAGAGGAAATACTGAAGCTACATACTCCATTCAAGGATGAAATCAAACCCGTCCAATCGTGCACGTTTGTCTACGTCGTTCAAGTCTGCATTGATTGACTTCCTTGCCTACGAAATTAGGTCACAGCATTACAAAGGTATTATAAATGAGAAACAATCATGCATTTACGTTCAAGTGGATAATAATGAGGTAATCATCAGCTCTCACAACGAAGCTGACACACGGCTACTATGGCATTCACGTTATGCTGCTGAAAACACATCCAATCCTCACATTGTTGTTCACATTGAAATTTTTATTCTCCTCTTCTACTTTGCTTCTCAGTTAGATGCTCAGATATGGATGGACACTGGCAACATTTCCGGCCTTGAACACGAGATGGAATATTGATATTTCAAGCATGGCAAATGCCTAACCCTTAGGAGCAATTGTATGTCACGCATTACTGGGATTTCATGCATTCACTGGGTCTGACTATACAGCATCATTCACGAGGAAAGGGAAAGTCCGCCCATTTGACGTCATGATGAAAAGTGAAGATTAAAATCCTCCACGCCTTGACTAGACTGGGTCAGTCAGACATTGACTCCTCTAAAGTATCTGCCACTTTAGAGTGCTACGTTTGTGCTCTCCACTGTCAGCCCAGTTCATCAGATGTTAATGCAGCGCAATACAAATTCTACAAAATGTATGCTCCACATACTGGTGAGAAACCATTGGAGAAAATAAAATCTGCTGACCCATGTTGTTTGCCACCCTGCAAAGCCACACTGCAGAAGAAGATTAAGCGTTCTAATTACGTAGCTCTGTCTTGGAGGGATTAAACAATCGCCAGAATGCCTGATGTGTTACCAGCTGGTCATGGATGGGAACTTGAATTGTGAAACTTTAAGTATTCTATGGTTTGAGGGACCACACAGGCCTACACCAGCACTTGTTTGAAATGACGTATTAGAAGAGGATATCAATATTGAAGATGAACAAATTCACCTGGCATCATCAGATGAAGATGATGACTAATTAATCCAAAGACATTATTATCCTGGCAAATGATGTATCAATATAATAAAGGTTTAAAACGATACCTGGCTTGGTATATTTGAATCCACTTTATCTCTTCAAATCACCTATGTTATTGAACATAGTTTACCCCTGGTGACCTATTTCACCACTACTGCCGTCACCCCAACACTCATTTTCCAGACAACCAGATAGATAACATTTTAAATGAATGACCTGGCAATCTATTCCACCACTGTTTTGCACCAAAGGCCTTATCAGGCTTATGGAAAATGATCATTTTCCACACTCTCTGATTAAACACTTTCCTAACGATAGGTCGAAGTGTTTAGTTAATTCACCATATATCTTCAAATGACCTTGGGTAGTGACCTTAAATGACCTCTGGTGACCTATTCCACCACTGACAACACTTTATCATCCATTTACAATATTCTCAGTTCGATAAGGTTACAGGCGATTCCATACACAAACGAACGTGGTCGAAGGTTTTAGTTAAATCATCCTTTTTCGTCAATGGCATTGAGTAATGACCTTATTTTATCACCGCAAGTGACCTTAGGCAGTGACTTTAAAAGATCTCTGCTGACCTATTTCACCACTGCCAACCCTCCGGTATCCATTGTCCATACTCTCGGGTATATAGCCTATCCAATCATACCAAACACAAACCTGGTCAATTTTTTTAGTTAGATCGCCCTTTTTTCGTCACATGACCTTGATTAATGACCTTAAATGACCTCTACTGACTTATTCCATCGCTGGCGACACCCCAGCACCGATTTTTCATAGTCCCAGATAGGTAACCCTCCAACGATACCAAGTACAAACCTAGTCAAAGTTTTTAGTTAAGTTACACTTTTCTCATGAAATGACCTTGGGTAAAGACCTTATTTTATCACCGCAAATGACCCTAAGTGGTGGCCTTAAATGACCTCTGGTGACATATGTCATAACTGTCGACTCTCCAGCATCCATTGTCCATACTCTTTGGTATATAACCTATCCAATCATCCCAAACACAAACCTGGTCAAAGTTTTTAGTTAAATCGCCCTTTTTCGTCACATGACCTTGACTAATGACCTTATATGACCTCTGGTGACCTATTCCACCACGGCCGACACCCCTGCACCCATTTTTCACGATCCCAGACAGGAAACCTTTCCAATAATACGAAACACAAAGTTCTTAATTAAATCACACTTGTTCTCTAAATTACGTTGGGTAGTGACCTTAAATGACCTCTGGTGACCTATTCCACCACTGGCGACACCCCAGCATCCATTTTCCATACGCCCAGATAGATAACCTTTCAAACAATACCAAACACGGACCTGGTCAAACTTTTTAGTTAAATCACCCTTATCTCCTGCTCTAATAGTTCATGCCAGTCACAATGCAACCGATCTATTCCACTTATAGTGGTTTTTCACCTGCTGTGATATTTCACTTAATGAAATGTAGTTTTCCCTTGAAGCTTCTGCTGATCGGAAACTCACACTGTCTTTAACAGTGGATCTGTCCACGTGAATGGTGTTTTCCGGCTACATGTAACAGTATCAGCATGTGTTGAGACGAATGACAAATAACAAATTGCATCTTGGAACAAGTAGCTAAAAATGACCTTTCATCTCGGTATGACTATCCATGTACACTTTTGTACATTATATACATTACAGGGGTTGTGGTTTTCTGAAACACATTTTGTCCAGATAATTATATGTCCTTTACTTTGGATCGGTAATTTTGTTGCTCGGCATGGTTTATCTACAATATCATTGTTTATACATTGCAAGCTTATAAAATCGAAAGCGAAATTGATTCAATTCGAAAGTACATAGCATTGTGTCCTGTTTTATTGTGTCAACTGCTTTTATTACAGTTGGTATCTTTAGCATCAGTCCTTGTTTTTTTTTAATCATTTAGTCTTCGGATTTTTGAAATCTTATTCATGCGATGGTTTTGACCATCTTGAAGTCAAAAAAAATATTTAATCTGCGATAATAATCCTATAATTTCTTTGAATGTGTCCATCAAATCTGACTGAACTTGAACGACACCCTGCTTTTGAAGTTGATGGCCTGATGCATGTATTTTTGACAGGGACCACACGTAATATTATTTTTACCCGTTTTGTCCTTTGCTGACGATTTTAAAGCTTGCAATATTTATTATAATGATAACAGTCTAGTATTATATATTAGAAATAATATTTCTGATGTTACGTCTGGCTAACACTTCTGTGTAGTGTATCAATAGATAAAGAAATAATATGATAATTTGACACTTAGTTTTTTATAACATTTATCCTAGTTAACAATCGTTTGCACCTATATAAATATTTTTTATATATGATAACATTTTTGTTGCTTATTTTACCATATATACATGTATGTATGATTACTGATAATCCTGATGAATTGATCTTGGCAACAGTTGTATGCATGTTATGATCATGGTAATAATGTTTACTGTCTGGCTATTACTATTTATTATTGGACAAGATTCGATATTTGGCGTTAACCGGAAATTCCCCATGTCGGATGATTTTCTAATTTACAGGGATACACGGGATAATGATGGTTGACCAAATAGAAATGTTTAAAAAAAGGTGTATGATAAGGTGATCACTACGTCACTGTAGTGACCATTTGGTTTCCATGGTTTTTACAAAAATATGTCAGCGTTGAAAAGATTAATACACGTAGATTTCAGTAATACAAGGGATACCGCGTCACTAAAAATGAAACAATACACCAGAATTTCGTAACCGTGATCAAAGCGACAGAGTAAATGATCATGTTGAATGTGGAAGTTCGACGATCACCTCAAAATCTGCTGCTCTTTCTGTTAATCGTCACTCTGGTATTACAGCTTCTAATGTACCATGCGGTACCGACTTATAATGTATGGACACGTTCACAACCAAACTCTTTTTCTAACTCTATGCTCAAATCAAAACGGCAGTAGCAAGCAGTTGAGTACTAGAATTGCTACGGTGGCTTTTAAAAGGCACTCTACGCTGTGCTGGATTGTCTATTGTGAGGTAGTTCCGCAATGTATTTAATCAAGTTTGACAGTATAGCCCTCACTAGACTACATCCGCAATACACTGGGTCAGAATTTATTAATTAGAATGAGGATTCTATTTATATTATTTCAATCCGGACTAGGACAATATGGAGAGTATGTGTGGTGGTCAAATTATTTTGTTATTCACAAACCGCGACCGTGCGTATTTAAAGTTTCTTGACATTATTTAACCATTATTAGGGCCAGATTTACTGTACCCTTTGGGCGGGGGCCCTAGGGTAGTGGTTAGCACCGCTGCCTTTCACGCCAGAGTCCGGGGTTCGGTTCCCGGTCTCGGCGGTTTGAAAGAAACAAAATTGTTTCTTCCCCATCCACGTGTGAAAGTTAGTATTGTGGGGAGCTTCCGAGACCGAGAGGTAGCGTGCTCGGCCTCAGACCGCCAGGGCTCGAAATTCGAATCCTGTGTCTGGAGGACAGTGTCATCTCAATCATCTCACCATCCTCAGGAGGTTCTCCTGGCCCAGTTTAGCCTATATGTGCACAAAGGTGGCCTAAAGCCCGATTCATTTCATTTCATTTCATTTACTGTACCCTTTACGATAAAAAGGTGGTTAGTGCCACTTATAGGAGTGGCACAGATTGTCTTCATGATACAACATTTAAAAGTCTCACTCTACTGTTTGTCACCATTTAAACTGTAAAACAGTATTGGTATATACTTACTTCTATATACATCGCGATGATTTTGTAGTTGGAACTGGTTTGCTCCATCCCAGTGTCTTTTAATAATTACAGTAATTGGAGTGTATTTTGACCAATTTTTCATCAGAATTCGGCGCTGGATAGAATCACGCTGACTCATGGTAGACCAAGTCTCTTTATGTCGCTTCTAAGCATTCTCTGCAGTCATGTATTGACCGATGTCCCTGTTTTACGTACATGTAGTTCGTCCCTTGCCATCCCAGCACACACTATATGCCTACTAGACGTTGATCCAATGTCGGCTTGATGTTTTTCCTCCGTCTGCGACGCTGACCAAACTGTAAGCCAACATTGAATGTGAGCTTAACCCTTATCCCACTAATCACGGCTTTAGTCGTTTTTAGCTCGTTTTATTAGCCGATCAAATTACTGTAAGTTTTATTGAAAATGAAATAAGCATTCAAACATTAATTAGTATTTAGAAATGTTTTGTCTCAAATTAAACACATCGGAGTAATTTTCACAGTAATTTTGTCAAATTTATAGACGTCCAGTATGTTTTCAACACAACCGTCGTTCGCTCTTAGCTCTTTATAATTACAACTCATGAACTGTCAATCATAAACAACATATCTGCCATGACAAGGCATAAAGCAGTAAGTGGTTGCCGCGTTTTGCAAAGGTATAACAAACTTGTGCAGAAGCATCATTCTGAAATTATAACATGTGGTGTCCACGATTATAAAACAGGTCAATAATTTATTTAAAGTTTCTTCGCATGAGATGAAGTGCATTGTTACTTGACTAGACATTGGTTCAGCGTCGGCCAACGTCTCGGAGGTCCCCCCCCCGCCTTGAGCCAATGTCTCAAAAATACTAGTCCGTAATGACAGACTCTGTGTGCGATACAGAGTCTCACCTGTAATCATTGCCATTCGTAAAGTTGTGACCCAAAAATCCGGTGCGCGGACGATCGATTGCGCAATGGAATACTGCGTCATTGTTTGATCAATTATATTTATATTATTCTATAGTGACAGATTTACATCTCATTGGAATAATGCCTCAACGTGGGGATTTAAGCTCATGTCTTTAAAGGTGATTTTATCATTTAAATAGGGCTACCCTCAGATTTTTCATGAATTTTTGGTCTCAGCGTACACTAACCACTAGCATAGAAAAGCACAGCTTTGGCTATACTGTGCACACTGGGGGACAGAAGCGTGGATACAGACACATTTGCTAGGGTACATAGCAATGCTCGGACTGTACATCCTCTCTAGAGAATCTAGAGAATCCAGAGAGGATGTACAGTCCGAGCATTGCTATGTACCCTAGCAAATGTGTCTGTATCCACGCTTTTGTCTCCCAGTGACTGTGCATCTCTGACGTTGAACCATGCTGTTCACGTCACGCTCGGACTAAAAAATACATGTATGTGCCACCAGATTTTTACTTTTGAATGGCTTGCATACACCGCTGGCAGGGCTCTGACACTCTCTCACAGGTATGTTGTTCACGCAGGTCGAGTGCAAGAGAGCTGAGCCTCGAGACGCTAAGATGGACGGCACGTCTTCAATTCCCATGAACGGCACCATGGCCAGTCTGCTAGCGGCGGGACATCTCACCCTACCCTCAGCCACCCTGATGGCCCACGCCCAGGGCTCCGCCGCGGCAGGCGCCGTCAGCCCATACGCTACATGGTCACCACAAACACCAGGTATACATTCTATACAGCAGTAAATCGCCTTCTTGGATATGAAAGGGTGTATCTGCCACTTAAAGTGGCAGATACACCCTTTCATATCCAAGGGGGACGAATTAATTCTGATCCAACGTTAAAACTAACACGGGATCAACCATGTAATATAAATGTATAACTAATAGCACGGAAATGTGAGGATTTGTTTGGGCATTAACCCTTATGCACACTAAGCGGGACTTTAGTCGTGTTTAATCTGTTTTATTAGCTGATTAAATCACTGTTATTGGGAATGAAGTCAAGATTTGCAAACTTTTGGTCCCAAATTAAACCAATTATATGTCCTATTCACCCACTTGAAGTTGTGGCCGCGGTAGCGAGACACAGCTTCAAGTGGGTAAGAAATTATTTTTTGTGTGTAATGCTTTAAGGGTTGATTAACAAGTTTTTTTATTATTCCAGGTGGAATTATTTTTTTGAAGAACAACACTTGCAAGATGTCGCTTGAACGTTGGCATTATGTCATCGAGCCATCTGAGATTTCCTCATGTATAGATAATGGGGAATTAACAAAATTAGAGAGAAAATCTAATTTATCCGGATATTACTTTGTTACTTAATAAATAATGCCTTGTTTTCTTTTATCATCAGAGCGACACGGGACTAGTTAGTTATAATTATTATTTGGTCAGTTTTATATCTGGACTAAGTGATATCTGGTTGTAGTCATTATACTCAAGCAAATCTAACTACATGCAGGGGAATGTTATCTAGGAATGGAAGGTACGCCTACACGTTCCAGAAATCACGACACGTTGACTCAGCATTGGGTTAACGTCCCGTGTTTGCTGGGGTACGTCAGTTTGGATGAAATCACTACCGATAAAGCTTGCAGAGCCTACCAAATAAGATGATTTAGCATATATCAGTTTGGCTACAGTTGCCTCCAAATCCTCCACCATTTCACCCCAGGAGGTGCCGTGATATTTGAGATCCAGAACAGACCCATAATGAGTATTCAAATCAAGCAGAAAGAGCTAACTAAGACATTTATGATGATTTCAAATTAAAAAACCCTTTGTTCTCTATGATTTGGATAAGAAATAGTTCAGTACTTTCAGGGTTAACCTGGGAAAACACCGATCTCAATTTGGGCCCTATTCACTTTGAAGGCGACATAAATGACTTCGTTATCATGGCTTCCCCTTCATTTGAATACCTATTTTATGGTTCTATCACCTCTTAAATGTTTTGACTTTTTCAGACCGCAGAATGAACTTAATGAAACATAAATAAATTAAGTGACTGTTTTAAAGGCATACACTACTTTCATGGCCCTACTACACTGTATCAGAGGAGAAATATGCGGCTCTAACAGCGTGAGAGAAATCAAGCTAACGTGCCACTGTCAACGTGCGTCCGATATATGCTGTTAGCTCCTACAGTGTATGTACAATTAAGTGTAATCGTAACCTGGTAACCTTTCAAAATGAAACCTTCTGTAGAAAATACAAATCTCATCTGCACTCACAATTGGCAGATGGGAAAACAAGCGAGGCGTTGCTTATATATTGATCACATTAATCATGATGAATATCACTGTAGAAGGCAGAGGGTTAACCTTGTTTTGTCCACAACCTGATTATTCATGGTTATTTGGTGCCATATTTCAGGCGTTTCATTACTAACGCAAGTACCGCCGCTGCTGCCCCTGGTCGGTATGTGATAATTATTTTCACCATTATCTCTGTCAGCATGCCTCAGTTATTGCATCCCTGCTTGGCCTGCATGTACATTGTGCTCCCCCCGCATCTGCTCTCCTCTGCCTCCTATTCCTCTTCTCCCACTTTCCCCTCCCACTGGGCACACTGTGGCGACGTTGAATCAACGTCGCAGCATCGTCGTGTGCCTAGTGGGCTCGCTCTATTTCATGACTGTAGTAGTTAGTACATGCTAGTCCGGCACAGACTGGCCTTGGATCAATGCTGGACTCTGCATTAATCCAATGCCGTCCACACTGGTCACTGGGAGGCTGTCACAGCAAACGCCACATGCTGATCCAACAGGGGCGGATCCATAATTTTGAAAAAGGAGGGGGATTACTAATATATGGGGGTTTACATGTAGATTGACACGCTAAATTTACTAGGGTAGTGCCTCACCTTGAGGCACTACCCTGGTAAATTTTGCTATTTTAATCGATATTGAAATCTAGTTTTGGGAAAGGGGCAGTCAGGAACGCCCCCCCCCCTCTGGATCCGCCACTGCCCAATGTTTTTCAATGTTGGGTCAGCGTCCAAATATGATAGAACATTGTGTTAATGGTTCGTGTTTGCTGCTGTCATATTCCCAGCATACATTAGACATTGATCCCATGTGGTTTTAATATTGGCCCACCGTCTATGACGCTGTTCCAGCATTAAAACAACATTGGGTCGATATTCGCTCTCATGCTGGTGAAGCTTTACATTTATACATGTATTCTGTGAAACGCAGTGACGTCACTCGGTGAAAATAAAGTTATATAACACCCCCTCCCCCATACTGCATTCTGTGAAACGCCATGACGTCACTCGGTGAAAACATGGTTATATAAGAACCCTCCCCATACTTTATTGTATTAGCCAGCTCGGGGAAAACAAAGGAGGTCGAGGTCATTGAGTTTCTCAGAATTGTTTAACATGTTTAACTGACTTGATCTCGACTCTGCTGTTGCTGTCATGCCACATAGCTTCAAGCTTCCAAATAGTATTAGTTAAGATTGATTGTTTTGTTTATCAAATCATTTCCAATGAAGAAAATTTGTTATTTTTAAGTCTTTGGTTCTCTGAATATATGTCGAAGAGGTCAATGTATAGGCTATTTTGTGGAATTTTCTTGTGCAAAAAATGTCTATCTCTTAATTGCTCTACTAGGAACATTCGACCAGTGTTTTATCTGTAGCCAAGTGAGTGACAACAGAACTATGAATTAAAAAAAAACCGATGTACTCCTTACCTACACAGCCGACGCAAAGTGAGCCTCACGGGTGTCGCGTTATTCTCATTAGATTTTATCTCAGCTGGTGAATCATTGACGCTTTTTAGTTTTAGAATTCGCAGAAATGAGAGACACCACAGTACTGTAACATACATTTTAAAGTGAAAAATTGTGATAAGTTTTATTTGCTATCTTGGAATAGAGTATTTTTTCCTGCGTGCTAAGCCGTGTCGTTTAACTCTCACGCCGCTAATTGCGCTAAACACAACTATAGTCGTTTTTTTAATTTTAAAATCTGTTTTATTGGTTGATAAAATCACAATTATTGGTACTTGAATAAGTGTTTAGACAGCAGTATCTGCAAATATTCGCTCTCAAATAAACAAATATGTGTAATTTTCACCCACTTGAAGTTGTGGGTCGCGGTAGCGAGACACAACTTCAAGTGGGTGAAAATATAATATAGCGCTTTACCGGTTAAGCATCTGACTTGTAACGGGTAAAATAACTTGATCTATCATACCGTGCCCTGCTTTTATCTATCATACCGTACCCTGCTACAGCTAGCACACACGTTTTCTAGTAATTTCAAATCAAATGTGCTGTGGAGCTTAATCAGTTATAAAAATAAATCATTTTGGGGGTGGAGGGGGGGTGGGTGTTGTATCTATGTTTGGCAAACATGGTAAATAGAAATATGTTTCAACCATTTTTGAAGCTGAACTTTCGATAGCGACACTTGAACAGGAAAAGGACAAAAATAGTGTTTGAATATAATATTGTGCCTGTAATGGTAAAGAAAAATGTAAATAGTATTGTATTGTTTGGTATTTTTTATTGAGCACACGGGTGGACATGCCGAGTTTACAGGTTAGTCATGATCCAATGTTGGTATCAACCCAACGGTGGATCCAGGATTTGAAAAAAGGGGGAGCAGGCACAGGGGGTTCGGGGGCTCGCCCCAAGATTTTTTGGCCAATTTAGTGGATTTTTTACAGAATTTGGTGCCAAAAGGGGTGGGCATGCGCCCCTTCCCCACGTCTGGATCCGTGCCTGCCAATGTTGGGTTGATGTTGGTATTTATACATTGGGTCATGACTATAAATTTATAAACTTGATTTATTTGAAATCGCCGAGTCGCTTTATTGGAGCTACAAAGGTTCTCCAGACTCCTGGAATGTTGATACTGACCCAATGTCTCTGACGCTGGACGAACATCACGCCAGCAGTTGATGAGCGTGTGTTGTTTTACTGAGGCGTGTGGTTGTACATTATGACACATGGTAGCTTTCACGTGACCAGGCAGGGTGACATGTCAAGCCGCAGACAGATTGATGGCTCGTCTACACACAGACCAATCAATTAAATATCATTTAAATTACTTATCAATTTATACTATGGTAGCATGTATGTACCACAGGAGTGACTACTATATTGCGTATGATTATTTTATAGCATTCGTTTGCTGTTATTATTTTTTTACACTTTTAAAAACAGTCAGGGTTAATTTTGATACAGAATTAGTGCGTCATTGTCAGAGCAATCAGAAGGAAAACCAACTTTTGTAGCTCACTTTAATCATTAATACTATTTTTAGCTCCCGCCGTCACCGTAGGTGAGACGAAGGGAGCTATGGATTCTACCTCCGTTTTTTTTGGCCTCTTCTTTTGCCTATAACTTTGTAAGAAAATAAGCTAGGATAACAATTTTTGGTATGTGGGTTACTTCCAGGTGGCTAATGGACAGGTTAAAATATTTTTTATCTGAATTCAATACGCAAGGTTGCAGAGGAGAAAATGATGATGTGACGGCGTTGGGCCGTTGGGCCGTCCGTAAACAATTCGTTTCCGGAGCATATCTCTGAAAGTACTTGTCCGATTGTCTTCAAATTTTACACACAACACCCCTAGGGGGTCTATTTGTGCCTTTTGGGGTATTTGAACTTTGACCTACTTCTGGTTCAGAACTATGACCTATTTAGACGTTTTGACGCACACTTCGTTTCCGAAGCAGATCTCGAAAAGTACTGGGCCGATGACAGTCATATTGCACATACATGTTCTCTAAGGTCCCTAGTTGTGCCTTTTCAGGTTTTTGGACCTTGACCTTGAAGTTGACCCAGCACTTTGACCTAATTTATAACATCGGTAAATCCGACTGAAAGATTTTGCGGAATATCATGAAATCCGCTCAAGATAGCTACACCATTACTATAAAACAAATTGTGAGGTTTCAGGAGAGGATGCATCTTGAAAAATTTAAAGTTGATAAAATTCAAAATGGCCACCTATCGGCCATTATTCACCTCGACAGGCCTGATATTGTGGAATATCATGAAAACCGCTCAAGATAGCTACACCATTAATATCAAAGAAATTGTAAGGTTTCAGGAGAGGATGCATCTTGACAAATTTGAAGTTGATAAAATTCAAAATGGCCGCCTATCAGTCATTATTCACCTCGACAGGCCTGATATTGTGGAATATCATGAAAACCGCTCAAGATATCTACACCATTACTATAAAACAAATTGTAAGGCTTCAGGAGAGGATGCATCTTGAAAAAATTCGACTCGATAAAATTCAAAATGGCCGCTTATCGGCCATTATTCACTTTCACATGGCCGTTATTTGGTGAACCGTGCTAGATGGCTAGACCATTACTGTAAAACGAAATGTGAGATTTCAGATGAGGATGCTTCTTGAAAAAATTTGACTTGATCAAATTTAAAATGGCTGCCTTTTTGGCCATTATTCATTTTCACATGGCTGATATTTGGTAAACCGTGCTAGATGGCTAGACCATTACCTGATTACTATAAAACAAAGTGTGAGTTTTCGGGGGAGGATGCACCCTGAAAATTTTTAACTTACGAATTCAAAATGGCCGACAATCAGCATTATTTACCTCGATAGGCCTGATATCAGGTAAACCGTGCTAGATAGCTAGACCATTACTATAAAACAAAATGTGGCGTTTCGAGAGAGGATGCCTTTTAAAAACTTTCAACTCAATCGAATTCAAAATGGCCGCCTATCGGCCACTATTTACTTTCACATTGCTGATATTTGGTAAACCGTGTTAGATAGCTGGACCATTACTATAAAACAAAATGTGAGATTACAAGAGAGGATGCATCTTGAAAAAAATTGACTCGATCAAATTCAAAATGGCCGCCTATCGGCCATTATTCACTTTCACATAGCCGGTTTTTGGTAACCGTACTAGATGGCTTGACCATTACTATAAAACAAAATGTGAGATTTCAGGAGAGGATGCATCTTGAAAAATTTTGACTTGATCAAATTCAAAATGGCCTCCTATCGGCCATTATTCACTTTCACATGGGCGATATTTGGTAAACCGTGCTAGATGGCTAGACCATTACTATAGAATGAAATGTGAGATTTCAGCTGAGGATGCATCTTGGAAAATTTTGACTCGATCAAATTCAAAATGGCCGCCTATAGGCCATTATTCACTTTCACATGGCCGATATTTGGTAAACCGTGCTAGATAGCTAGATGATTACTATAGAATGAAATGTGAGATTTCAGCTGAGGATGCATCTTGAAAAATTCTGACTCGATCAAATTCATAATGGCCCCCTATCGGCCATTATTTACTTTCACATGCCCAATATTTTGCAAACTGTGTTAGATGCTAGTCCATTACTATAAAACAAAATTTGAGGTTTCGGGGGAGGATGCACCCTAAGTTTTTAACTAGTTTATATCGAATTCAAAATGACCGTAAATCAGCTATTAGTTACCTCGATTGGCCTGATATCGGGTAAACCGTGCCAGATAGGTAGACCATTACTGGGATACTGATTAGGATCATTAATTTCAATGGAGGTTTGCAATCTCTGACAGACTGTCTAGTTCTTATCTTACTCTTAGACTGAGCTTCTTAGACCTAGTTGTCTTGCGTCTTGATTTTTGACCTAGCCTAGGACTAAATTAAAAACCCTACACAAAATTGCTTAAATCAAATTCTAATTCGTCGCGGGAGCTCCTGGACTTATGTAGTCTTGTTTTAAACGGACATGTACTTAAAATGTATAGAAATGTTAAGTCCACATCAACTTCATAATTGACCCCTGCATAATTGAACCTATCTTTTTCAAATGAAGAGACCACATTGTTCCCCCAGCACCATTTCCTGTATTAAACCTGGACCAATCCTGGCGTCGCGACCATTATCCAGTTAAGGGGACTAGCCCAGCACGAAGTTTTAAGACATTGTTGTTAGAAAGGCTAAAGTTGCCTGTGCATTAAAATTTGGTTAATGGATTTTTAGTGCTAAAATATCATTAGATTAAAGTATTTCAACAATAAACTTGAATGGCTATTCATGCACCTGGCCAGGTGATGGGCTAGTCCCTTTAAGACAATATTACCTCAATTTCGTGGGAAATATAGGAAACAACATCGTATCAATGCCTCGTGTTTGTTAGTTGGTGCTCTGGTGCCGTGGTACATGTATACATTGCCTGATGATCAGGCTCACCCTGTCCGCTGGCTTCCCAGCAGGCACGAGGCGTTGACCCAATGTTGTTTCACTGTTGGGCCGACGTCGTAAACGGTGGGCCAACAGTTAAACAACAATGGATGAACGTCTCGTGTTCGCTTTGTTTCCTCATTGCGTATATGTCCATCCATGCAATGTATTTACTCTGTACCTGCAATATTCATTCTCACAATTTCAAATTCAACAATTACAAATGGCATGATCCGTGCTACCAATATCCTTATATATTAAACCTGTTAACCCGCTAAGTTTTTAATCCGTCTTGGTACCCGATTGAATCACTGTCATTGTGAATGAAACGAGTGTTTAAACATCAAGATTTGCACATGTTTTATCTCAAATTAAGCAAATATCAGTAATTTTCACCCACTGTACCGTGAACCCCAAGTTGGTTTTTTTTAATGCAGCGCCTTAATGGTTTAAATACGCTCAGCTCTAGCTACAACCTAGTCAGAGCTAAGTTGAGCAAATTGTAAAACTATAGTGTACTAGTGCAATGTTCAACATGAATTATAGCGACTATATATGAGTGAGTGAAGCGCGAATACGCAGGCTAGCTTCCACGTGTTGACAATGCAATCCACTCTTTATCGATTGCGCTACATTAAAAAATAAAAATTTCACCACCTTAATTAAAGTTGTGTCTCTCTACCGCGACCCACAACTTCAAGTTGGATGGAAATTAATCATATTAAATTTTTGTTTACTATGGGACTGAACATTTGCAAATCTTGATGTTTAAAAGACTAATTTAATTTCTTATAACTTATAATTTCTTATAACCGGCTAGTAAACATTGTAAATCCTTGGTAAAACAGATTAGAAACACGTGCCTATATTCTTGCTCAGCGATGAAAGGGTTAATAGAAAATTCACTGATGGCATTATTCAGTCTTCACTCTTGTAAATGTATCTTAGTGTAATTGCAGTAGAAGCTTTCCCGCTGTAAGTACATCCCGGCCAACGCATGGCATTCGCCAAGTGTTGTATCGATGCTGGCTCACCCTCTTAAACGCTCTCTCAACATAGGCACAGCATTAATTCAGCGTCACGTGTTTGCCGGGATCCAGCCGAATCGCATGCAAACATGAGGCACACGACTCTTGTGTGTCCCGGACAACGCATGGGACATCAGCCCAGCGCGTAGCCGTCGCTGGCCTTGTGCCGCTGACAACTCGGCAAACACGGGACATTGAATAATGTTGGTTTAATGTTGGGCAAGCGTCTGCGACGCTAGCCCAACATTAACCCAACATTGGTTCAATGCCCTGTGTTTGCTGACAAGGACCGGGCCGTCCAGAGGGAGAGGCCGCACATCTGAAGCCACTTGTTGATGCGGGGCAGCTCGGCTTGCTGGGCCCCTGTCTGCTGACATTACCATGGACGCCTTGTTCCTGCCCGGCTCTCTCCCCCCTGGCTTCTCCACCACCAGCATCTCCCGTCATTACTAATGCCGCCGACACCTGTCCAAATTACTCTCTGAATAAACACCCATGCAAACAACAGATTTTGGACTTCGTGTGCAAACTGCAGAATCCCGTGCATTATCCCCAGAGGAGCGTTATGCTGTCTGAAGATGTGCATATACTAGGCTGCATGTAATAACCAGGGTCACTGCTTATGCAATTTTTTACTTGGGGTCTCGCAGACATTGTCCAACATTACAACAATATTGGGTCAATATCTTTTGTATAATATGATTGATGTTTCTAGCAACCATTAACATACTTATACTTTAAATTTACAAAAACATATTGATTTGTCACTGAATGCTTCAGTGAATGATTAATGACTCTTATATATTATAACAGTGGTTCTTACATGTACTGAAAATTAAAACTCATGGCCCGAGTTCACACTTGAGTTGTAGGCCTTATAACGCTTGTAACTCCATTCATTACAATGTCACAACAAACAGAAGACGTTGCCCCAATGTTGACTTAATGGTGGACAGACGGTGGTCCAACGTTAACCTTTAACAAAAAAATGCATTTTCACTCACTTGAAGTTGTGGGTCGCGGCTGCTGAAAATTACTCATTATTGTTTAATTTGAGACCCAACATTTTGGGTACAAAACATACTATTGTCACTGAATACAGAACAAATACAAACCTCTCGATGGTTTGGATTCCAGAACACTGCAGAAGGGACAGATGATTTATTCAATTCTAACCATGTAATGTAATGTAATGTAATGTTGCCTTGGCGATAACGGTATTCGTTGAGCTGGCCATGAGCTTCTCCCGCCGACACCAGACAGTGGCCACATGCTGGTTTACTGTCGACGCAACGCCTACAACGCTGGAACAACCATAAGCCAGCATTAGATCAATATGTCGGGTTTGCTGGGTGTAGTGAGTTGCCTATTCCAGCAAGCACTGACCCATGGGTGGTTCACGCTGGCCCAACACTGACCCACCAATGGGTGAATGTCTGCTGGGATGTGGTTGTATGCTGTGGGTGTTTTATCGAGGGACATGTACACGGCTGAATATTGCCGGTCGTGTGTCATCTTTGTCAACCAGGATGCCGTGCATCATTAATTACTTTATCAGCTTCGTGTCAAATGAAGCCCAACAGACACCCCGGTCCAATCAGGAGACATGGAATCGATGGTGGGTCAATGTCAGCCCAGCGTCGCAGACGGTGGCTCAACAATAAGCCAACATCTGATCAATGTCTCTCGTTTTTTCTGGGATCCCAATGCAGTCCTTCTTCATCTTAGTCATTGCAAATTCTACTCGTCAGTATTAATCCACTGAGCGCAATCCATTTTATTGCCAGATTAAATCATTTAAACTGAGTAATTTCGGGTGAAAATGTTAATTTTATAATTTATATAGAAAAAAAAATAATAAAAAATAACCAACTATAAAATGAAAAAAACTTTAAAAAAATATATTGTATTTTTACTGCTGAATTGACTGAATTCGCATAGATCTAGCATCTGTATGAATTTTTTCCTCAGATTTTATTTGTATTTTTATCCCGAAATCCCGTTTATTCACTTTTTGAGTTGATACAATTATAAACTTTAATACGCTTTAAACTGGCAAATACCCTCCCTTCTATAACTACATTCAACTACCTTGAGGACGATATATCAGTATGATGAGAGTAAATAGCTGGGTGCTGGGGCAGTTAATCCTCAGTCTGTTTTACTAGCCGTCTAAATCAGTTATTTGTAATAAAGTGTGTGTTTAAACATGTTTTAATCTCAAATTAAACAAATATGGCTAATTTTCACTCACTTTAAGTTGTGGGTCGCGCTAGCGAGACACAACTTAAAGAAGTGAAGTAGTGGGCGGGGCCCTGGTGCAGTGGTTAAAGCTGCATGCTTGTAAATTCGTAGATCGCTGGTTTGAACCGCGCTCTGGAATTCACGTTTCAAAGAAACAAATTGTTTTTCCCTGCTCATTCGTAAAGATTCAATATTGTGGGGAGCCTCTGTGACCGTGAGCTAACGAGCTCGGCGTCAGACCGCCAAGGTTCGAATTTCGAATCCTGTGTCTGGAGAGCAGTGTCATTTCATTCATCTCACCATCCTCCGTAGTTTCTCCAGACCAGTTTAGCCTATACGTGCAGAAAAGTCGCCTAAAACCCCATTCATTCATTCTGTCTAACACATTCTTAATGCATGTCTTATAAATACAATATTATAAATTCAACTGTACCACATCTTAGTTTCATAGCTTTGTCGACAGGATACATTAATACAACAAGAATGCCATTAATAAAACAAGAAAGCGAGTTTTGTGAATATTTTGTGATAAATATACATTTTAATTAATATCAAATTATCTGAATTAATGATAAACTGAAGGAACAAAAAAATGTTCAAATGGAATTTAAAAGACAGCAGATGATATTTGTGATTAAACAAGGAGATTGTTTAATGCCAGGTGTTTTTCGTTGCTTCTAACGCATGCTAACGTGACGTTTGTTTTGACACTTTGATAAAAATGTTTTTTACCCAGAGTGTGTGCTATTTGAATGTTTCTTGTGGCAATGACTTAACCATATATTGAAAAAAATATGCGTGACTAAAAATCACTCTGATACTGTTATTCTGAAACGTGTAAATCGTCTCACCCCAGTGCACGAGACGTTGCCCAATATTGATTTTAACGTTGGTCAACCGTCTGCGACGCTGATCCAACATCAAACCAGTATTTAGCGAGCATCTCATGTCTGGTAGAAGTCTCTACTTTGTTTAACACATGTACGTGACACACGATAAGGCAGGGTATATAGCCGCCACCAATATCCGCGAGAACACGAAGCAATCAGCAAAACCACACGTCACCACCTGCCATTGACTGAGGCTAGCCCCCCCCCCCCCCCTCAACCGTTTACGCAGCAGAACTCATTTAAATCTGTTTTATTAACCGTTTAATATTGGGAATGAAAAAGCTATGCAAATGTTTAGTCTCAAATTATAGTCGTTTTTAATCCGTTTTATTAACCATTTAAATCACAGTTATGCGAACGAAATGTGTGTTTGAACATAAAGATGTTGCAAATGTTGCAAATATGATCAATTTTCACCCACTTTAAATTGTGGGTCGTGGTAGAGCCGAGCTGAGTACCAGAGGAACTATTGATGGCACAGGTCAGATGCCGTTTTTCACTTGGTTTCGAAATTTTCAGGAAAACTAAATCTAATTGCTAATAACTAATTTTTATATGCGTCACGAGATGTCCCTTTAACCCTTTGATAATAGTAAACTACAGTCGTTCGTGTTTCGTTTCCGGACGATATCTCTGAAACCGTTAGCCGGATTGCTTTCATATTGCATACACACATCCCTTATGGGGTGTAGATGTGCCTTTTGGGGGTTATGACCTTTGACCTAGTTTTTGATCTTTGATTTTGAGGCGATTATCGACTTTAAATTGATTGCGGATAATAAGTTCAGTTTCCGGACGATATCTCGCAAAGCGTTTCCTGGAATGTTTTCATACTGCACACACAAATCCCTCAGGGTGTGTAGATGTGCCTTTTAGGGGTTATGACCTTTGACCTAATTTTTTACCTTTGATTTTGAGGCGATTATCGACTTCAATTGATTGCGGATGATAAGTTTAGTTTCCGTACGATATCTCGCAAAGCGTTTGCTGAATTGTTTTCATACTGCACACACAAATCCCTCAGGGGGTGTAGATGTGCCTTTTGGGGGTTATGACCTTTGACCTCATTTTTGACCTTTGATTTTGAGGCCATTATTGCATTTAATTGATGATAAGTTCAGTTTCCGGATGATATTTCAGAATCAGAAAGCATTTGCTTGTTTGTTTTCATATTGCATACACATATCCCTCCGGGGTGTAGATGTGCCTTTTGGGGGTTGTGACCTTTGACCTATTTTTTGCGTTTGATTTTGAGGCCATTAATGACTTTTATTGATGGCAGAAGATAAGTCCATTTTCCGGATGATAGCTCGGAAAGCGTTTGCTGGATTCATATTGCCACACACATCCCTTAGGGGGTGTAGATGTGCTTTTTTCCTTTGGCCTATTTTTTAACCTTTGACTTTGAGGCCATTATTGACTTTAATTAATGGCGGGGGATATCGTTAGCGTCAGCTCTCTTGTTAATCTGTCTTATTAGCAGTTATAATTGGGAATGAAATAAGTGTTTAAAACATCAAGATTTTCAATTTTATATCTGATCTCAAATTAAACAGATGTGAGTAATTTTCACCCACTTGAAGTTGTGGATCGCGATAGCGACACACAACTTCAAGTGGGTGGAAATTACTCATATTTGTTTAATTTGAGACTAAACATTTGTAAATCTTTATCAATCGCAATATTATTAGTTTGAGGCTCCGAGGGTTCAGCCGTTATAAATTACTGTATGTACATTATGTAGATAACGGTAGCACAACCATTGAAATATAGATAATGGTAAATCCGGCTTGGGTTTGATTCTAACAATGGACAATATGAGGTCATGTGCATCATGCATATGTACGGGTCCGAATTTTACCGGGTAATAAATCTCCTTTGTTAGTAATGAACTGTCGTGATTAACCCTTACAACGCTGAAATAACTGTATATAAACAAAGGAGAACATATGGTTATTTTCAATTTGAGATGATCATGATTGGCTTACTTAGCTCTTTCCTCTTCTTTTGAATACATATGTCATGGGTCCACGGCCATTATAAATACTTTACTCTTTCAGTGCGGAGTTCGACTTTAGACGTCAGAATCTGACGTCTAAAGTCGGTTCCCGCACTGAAATGGTTACCACAGTGAAATTAAATACCTCAGATTTTTTATCGATATTATTCAATAATACACATGGAAGATGCATATTCATTAGCGGGATGAATATACGAGTGTTGTTCAATATATTAGATCAACGGGTGATGCTCGCGACTCTCTTCGCAGTGTAGATGCAGCACGTACAACTTGTCAGATGATACATTTTTTTTAAATTCTTTATTATTTTATATTATTCAACAATGCATCTAAAAGATGCAACCATTAGAAGGGTGATGAATATGAGTGTTTTTCAATACTATCGGTTAATGCTCGCGACTCCTTTGCAATGTAGGCCTACATGTAGATGCAGCACGTACAGCTTTTCAGAATATCACTCCCTTTCTAATTGTGTTATATCAAGCATTTTTTATCAGAACACTCATTAATAACTTAGTGGTTACTATGGCAATTATGAATGGAGGCGTTAGCCCTTTCAGAGTAAAATATTTATAATAGCCGTAGACCCATAACATACGGTATGTATTTAAATGAATCGGAAATAACTGACTAGGACATTTATGATGATTTCAATTTTAAAATAAGTATTTGTTCTCTGGGCTTATAAATAGAAAATATTTCAGCGCTTTAATGGTTAATGGAAGAGTTGTGATTCATCTGAGATGTGATTCATCTGGGGGTATTCTAGGCACACAGTGGTATGACACGGCGTATTGTGGAGAGGGCCGCATGGGGTGAGAACCAGTGGCTGCGGGGACCCCAGCAAACACGATTTATTGACCCAATGTTGATTAACGTTGGCCCAGCCTCGGAGACGGTGGGCCAACGTTAAAGCAACATTGGGTCAATAAATCGTGACTGCAGGGACGGGACGTGTGATGGCTTGATCAGATTTAGCCAGGCTATTGATCATATGTTGCCGGGCAGCTGGCATGTGGCCGATCTGCGAGGTGTGACCCAACAATGTTGGTGGCCAGTTGTGAAATGGCGGCGATAAAAGGTGACCAGACCAGTGAGGGTGCCGTGTCCATGTGAAGAGGCTGGCCTGTTGACGGGGGGGGGGGGAGGGGTGGCACCAGGCAGCCAGATGTAGATAACATACACTCTCTGATAGAGAGCTCCTGCGCGGACTACAATAAGTTAATACTCCAATAGCGGACAACCACATGCCAGTTACATGTATACTTGCTGTTTTAAAGGACTCCAGTATCCTTGGTTGGACCGACGTGGTTGACGCTGACATATTTTTTATATAAACCATAGAGACAAAAGTGTTTTTTTTCACTTTGAAATAATCAAATGAGTTATCTTTCCGCTTCATTTGAATACCTATGTTGTGGGTCTACGGCAATTTAATATTTTACTCTTTCAGTGCGGGGATCGACTCTAGACGTCAGATTCTGACGTCTAAAGTCGGTTCCTGCACTGAAAGTGTCATCCCGCACTGAAAGTGTCACCCAACATCGACTGGACCACAGAGCAACGTATTGGCCCGTTATTTAACCAGTTGCCGGTGACCAGGCGTTGCCCTGATCCTGAATACAATGTCAACGTTGGCTGGTTCTTGTCTGCATTGGCCCAGCATTGGCCCGGTACTCAGATGAGGTTATCTATGCTGGATATTGTTCTCTTTACATCCTGCTCCGTTATCAGCCTTGTCGCTAGACCACAATGTTCATCGGCTTTTTCATCCTGGTAATCGAGGACCCTGGCTTGTGTGTGAGTCACGTGAGGGAACCAGCATCCTTGCTATTGTGTCTCTTCACTTCCGCCAAATAAATTCCCGGAAAATACGCTACCCGGTCATGATTTCATGTCTAATTTGAAACTTGAGCTGGAGAATTGTTTGCTTCTATTTTTCTTCCATTAGAAGCTAGAATTGCTTTCCTGCTTCAAATGACGAAAAATATTTATATTTATGTGAGACAAAGGTGTACTTTCAGTATTGCAGACAAGGAAAAGAAACAATTGTGTGATCTTGTATGATAAATCACACCAAGCAAAAACAAAGATGTACTTCAAATAACTTGCAGACAAGACAAAATATACAATTGTGTGATCTTGTGTACTCCATTCCTTCACAGATCCATGTTAAAACGACTTGATTTGATTAAGAGTCAGAACAGCCAATGTACATCAGAAATATAGTGACATCAAGACATAGGGACTTTCCGCATTGCTTGCTGATCACGACATGCTGGGCTGGATTTGGTTCCCAACCCTTGGGCTGCTGGAGCCGTACATAGACGGTTTCAAGCCTGTTTTAGATCAATAGAAATATCTCTAATTTTGATAAATATTTTTATAAGTTGTGTTTTTATGTTTGAGATTATGGCTAAATTAAATTATTTATTGCGACCCATAATCAGATAATGTGAATTGGATAATAATAACAGAAGCAACACTTTCATGTCCAACTCCTGTATATCCCTATCCTGGACACTTGAGTGTTTTAAAAGCTTTTAAACCTGACACTGTCGGGCTGTCCAGTCTAACAGTGATGTCGCATACCGCTTTTTGTCCCCTTCTCTCCAGTATTTTTTCAACCTACTGATGGATCAATATGCGCGGAGAAACGGGGGCTGCATACATTCGTGTCAGGGCGAGCTGTATTGCACTTCCGGTTACAAAATGCGTTGACTACACCCAGCAAGCACGAGACACCCACTCCATGCTGCTTGAAGCTTTGATGCGCTAAGCACGACTTCAGATAGTCGTTTTTAATCTGCTTTATCATGTTTATTAGACAATTAAATCACTGTTATTGGGCATAAAATGAGCGTTTAAATGTCAAGATTTGCAAATATTTGGTCTCAAATAATACGAATGAGTCATTTTCACCCATTTAAAGTTGTGGGTCGCGCTAGCGAGACACAACTTCAAGTGGGTGAAAATTTAAATTATTTATCTTAAATTTTAATTATTTAACTAACGTCTGTAGACGACGTCTAAAGTGGTTATCCGCACTGAAAAAGTAAAATATTTATAATAGCCGTAGACCCATAACCACTGATAACAGGTATTCAAATGAAGTAAAAAGATCTAACTAAGATTTTCATGCTGATTTCGAATTTAAAAAACCCCTTTGGTCTCTTGGTTTATATCAAACCATTTCAGCGCTTTAAGGGTTAAGGTTTAATGCTGATTCACCATCTGAGAGGCTGGCCAGTCATCATCAGATCCATGTGTGCTGGAGAGTCTGTGTGTGTGTTATGTGTGGACATACCTAATCCGCCGGTACATACACTCTCTATATATATCATGTGTATTGGTTTATGTATTATTAATTATTCAATTCATTTTAATCAGTCATGGCTGTGAAATACCCTCGTTTGAATTCTAAATGATTTTAGGATGTTCTCCTTTTTTAAATAATTGAGCATCGTGTTAATAGTTTTGGGTTATAAGTGGCGGTGTGTTTCTAACCCACGCTCGTACATCACTTCTCATAATCATTCATTGCCTTGATTCTGTACTAAAGTTCTCTTGGTTGAATGTAATGCACAGAGCTATAATGACTGCCCTAACTCAATATGCACTTCTCTCATGACCCAGCCAACACGATACATTGAACCAATGCTGGGCCAGCGTCGCAGGCGATGGGCCAACCTCAACCCAATATTGTTTCAATGTCTTTTGTTTGCTGGGGACTGTCACGTTGCATTCTGTGTATATTTTCGTATATGCCGCAATTCGCAGTTGAAAGTGAATGATTGGAAATGCATATATATCAAACGAAACTAAAGATATACACAAGCGTCATCAGTGGTGATATGTGTGATGCGGTTCACAGATGAGAAAATGGTGCTTAAAGGGTTAATCCTCTTCTAGGATCACGTTTGTGGTGGGGGGGGGGGGGGCAGATGAGGGTGTGTTTGTTCTAGATGTATTGTTCCGATGTGCCTCTCTCTATACATCATTATGCTAGGCTCGGGCTCCCCCCGCCTGGGATCCCCAACAGTGCGGGATGCAACAAGTGCTACTATAATATCGGCTTTTGTTTATTCACTGTGGCCTATGTTGTCATCGCCCGCAGGCCGGGCGGCTTGCCCTAAATTACGCCGGATAATTGTCAAATCATTATCCATTTTGTCCGGTTGGCAAGAGATAGACGAATGTACACGGCAGCTAAGTGTTGTGATAAGCATTGATCTTATCAGGCAAGCTTAGTGATCTTGCCAAAATTATACAGTCAGCACAAATAGAAACAGTTTGTTCTCCCCTATATATATAGTAAATTAATGTGTTGATTACTTTATTCTCTACTTTCTATCTTGTTTGACCAGGCATTTCATCCTGTTGGCAATGTATTAGTGCGGCATGTGATGCGGGGTCAAAAAGCATTTGCTTTGGCGGCGAGTTCGGAGAAAAGTATTCGGCCGTTCACTTTGCAATTTTTTGGCATTAATAGTACATACGAGGAGCGTGTTAATTTATGTTTCCCTGAAGCCATCTTACCATTCTTAGAGACCTGTTGTCACTGATATAATGATATGTCATCACTTCTCCTTAACCCTTTAACCGCCAAATTATTCAATTTGAATTTCACACACTTGAAATTGTGTCTCGCTGACGCGATCCACAACTTCAAGTGAGTGAAAATTATTCAGATTTGACAAAATAGAGTTCAACTGTTTTTAAATATTGCTGTTTGATTTCATATTTTATCTTTAACATGTTTAAAAGGTGGTACTTAATGTGCTAATAAAAAATGAAAACCCGAATATATGCGACACCGGCGGTTAAAGGGTTAATAATTAGGCCTCCTACACGTGGAATCAGCCACACGTGTCGAGCAGTCTCTGGCCTTATTACTAGATAGCAATTTGTAAACACAGTCCTGAATTCATCGAATAACCCTTAAAGCGCTAAGGAGGACCTTAGTCATCTGTATTATTTTTTTATTAGCAGATTAAATCAAGGTCGTAGGAAATGAAGAGAGTGTTTAATATAGATTTGCAAATGTTGGGGGTAAAATTTAGCAAAATTTGAATATTTATAGCGAGACACAACTTCCAAGTGGTTGAAAATTTAAATAAGATAACTTAGAGCTTTAAGGACTAAATTGTAACCAAATATTTTTTTTAGACGATAAAATATATTTTTTTAGTGATGAAGTTTTAGATTCATGTATGCAGATATATTGTTATGACCCAAGTTTTTTTTTCAATGAGAAAAACTCTTGTATTGTAACCGACTCATCAAAGTTGGACTATTGTGCAGTATCAGTTTATTTGGTGTACACATAGTTATATATTCTAACATATTGTACTGCGCTGTGTTATTGACGATAAAAATGAGACGTCCCTTTTCTAATCGAGGATCTGCTTTACTTCAGTGAGGGAAAAACTGATGTTCTGTTCAAATTGATTGAAATTACATTATATGCAAAGATTCAGCCGTGCTACCATGTCTGTATTATTATTATTAGGCCGTAAATAGAAATAAATTAAAAAAATATAAGTTTAAATTTGTACCCAATTTAACTGTCTTGCTACCGCGACTCACAACTTCAAGTGGGTGAAAATCTCCGTCAAATTGTCTAGTTTTAAGAACAATCTGAAGAGATGTTTACTTGGTGTGTTGACTTGGTACCACAATGATTTTTGCTTTATATTTATAATAGATAAAATTTGTATTCGGAGAGAACATTGACATTGAGCATTATTTACCAGTCCTCTTCTCCTACATTTATTACTGGAAATCTAGGGAAATAGTAATGTGGAGGGTTGCCACTGGTCATGAAAAACATGAAAAGTCATGATTTTTTTACCAACCAGAATTATTATGAAACCGTCATTTCACTGAAAGTCATGTAAAAATACCCATTTGACTATCAAGTACAAGTATCAACAACATGATTGTCTCTACAAGTGTCATTTGTTTTCCAGCACCCAATGCTAGATCTCCATATTTACTGTAATGCTTAGAATTCCATTTTATTATTAAATGAACAAATAAGAGTGGAGGAACTCACAGCCAGAAAGGGATGGTGCAGCGTTTAAAATTGGTGTTTGTTGCTATTTTGGTATTTGAGAGTCGTGATAAAAGGACAACTTGATAATGAAAAATCATAAAAGAAACAAGATTTCTCAATTTTAAGTTCAGTGGGAACCCTGAATGTGGGACTGTAGCAGTGTATTTCTCCCCAGGAAGTTTAGCTTTGCACGTAGGAGGTTTAATTTCCTGTCTTGTAATTGTTTGTAGACGTTGTAGGTAGTTAACTCTGTCACAATGGCCAGTGACAAGCGGCGCTCTGAAGATGACTGATGATAATAGATGCCGTTACGTAGCGCAGTTATCCCAGCCAACACTAGATGTTGAACCAATGTTGGTTTAATGCTGGGCCACTGTCTACGACGTTGGCCCAGCATTAAACCAACATGGTGTGTTATTGCCGCACTGCTCTCGTCAGTCCTAACCCTTTGCCTGCTGATCATGACAATTGTCGTTTTTAATCCGCTTTATTACTCGACCAAATCACTGTTATTGAGAATGAAATGTGTGTCTTAGCGTCAATATTTGCAAATATTTGTGCTCAAATTAAACATATATGAGTAATTTTCGGCCATTTGAAGTTGTGTATCGAGACACAACTTAAAGTAGGTGAAAATTTAAATAAATTTACTTAGCAGGATGAGTGTTAAACACTTGTACTGCTAGGTCCATGTACTTAAGGTTCCAAGCACGAATTAAAGGAAATGTAGAGAGGGGGCGTGACGCATTGGTAGAGCGCCTGGCTGCCTCTTCGGTCATTCATGCGTCCCAGGTTCGCACCCCGCTGGTTTTGTGTGAGTTTTTCAGAGAAATATACTGTACTTGTTTCACCCCTCTCAATGTGACTAGGCGATGTTCACGTTAATGGCGGCCTCGTCGAGGTAAGGTTGAAACCAATGTATCTATGTTAATTTAGCACACGGCTGCATTTATCAATTAAAGAAAAGACAATGTCTCTGAAGTTGATCATTTGAACAGTTAGTGTTGGATGCTCAGTTAATCAATTTACTGCAATTTAGGAGATGCGTATTTTTCACAAATTGAAATATTTTTTGTCATTTGAAGTTGGAAATTGCGTCCTCCAGCAATTCCAGCTTCAAATGAATAAAAAATAGAAACATACAACTCAGCACGACAAGGGTTTAAAGTACTGGTATATGATCTCAGCGGGAGGTTTGTCAACGCCCCCCCCCCCCCCCGCCCCACCGACGGCTCGTTTATTGCTCTCATCATGGCCACGAAAACTAAATGTTACATCTACTAGTAGTATATATAATTATATGTTCAACGTTGACACAAGATCGTGCCAAAATTGATACTTTCTCAATCTTGACAATTTGTGTACCATAGTATAACGTTTATCCACAATCTATAAAGTGCCGTAATCATTCTAATAAATGACCTGTGCGTTAATTAGAATACTCCCTGGGCTACAGGAGAGATCATGGGCGCTTATTAGGGTAGTTTTTCTCAAGGGAACTTTTAAAAGCTCATTTCTTAAGCTTCGATGTCTTTGCTAAGGTATTTGTCATTGCTATGACATTATTGGTATCGTCTACGCATTTCGTAGCTATCTACATGAGAGAACCTGCACTATTCATTGAAATTGAAAGTAATAGTTTATGATCCGGTTTTTCTTTGTTTTGTTTATAATACAGAGTGGTGAACTAGTGGAGTGTATTACCCAACATGTCTATAGTGTGTTTCGTTGTCACTTGCATATTAGTGAACGCTAAAGCTATAGATCAATAAATAAAATACCATACTGTACATGACGATCACCTAACGTTGGGCCAACCTCATAGACGCTGGTCTAATAGTAAAGCAGCCTTAATAAACCAGCGTCATGTTTTTTTTGCTGTGATGTCGTTCGTAGCCTGAACACGCGTAATGTTGACCGACTGTTGGCTGCATCAGATGGTTTCAGTTAATTTTTGTCAAGCTTCAATTATAATACTTAATAACCATATGCTCAGCCCGAAATAATATGTTGTTTGCAGATTTTATGACCCTCAGTTATTTGAATATATAGAAAAAAATCCGATCTTGCACTATGCTATTACAACGCTCATAAACTCCGCTGCTCATACACAGTATCATATCCCAGCAAACAAGAGACGTTGAACCAATGCTGATTTAATGTTGGCCAGCGTCGCAGACGGTGGGCCAACATTAAATCAGTATTGGTTCAACGTTTCGTATTTGCTGGGATATCGGTACATTATCTCAGACCGGGAGAGGTTGCAGACTGTACGTAGCACCACCTAGCGAATGCGCAGCAACATTGTCAACCACGTTGCAGTCGTTTTTCTCTGGCGCCACATTCTAGAGGCCGAAAACTACTTTTATTTCATGTGGCAAGTAATCTATAATTCAAAGGTTGATTAGATGTTCAAATTATAATTAATGCCAGTTTTTATTGGCAGTGAATGTATTAGTCAGTTCTAAGTATAATAAAATGCAAAGTAATTACGGTTATTTTTACTCAGTTTTGCTCATTATTTCGGAAACGTTGCATGCTGGCTGGAGCATTAAAGTGCTTGGTGTTACACAAGGATAACAAATGACTAATTTCGCAGATGTAAATTTAAAAATGACTGGCTATCACTGGCTGCCCTTTTTGTCATTTGATATATAATATCAGTTGAGCATTAATATAAAACAAATTGTACAGTATTCCTCGAGTATAACCATTTAAAAAGATGCAAAGTTTATATCGTCCCCTTGGAGTTAGAAGGTGCTAAACTGCCACTTTACAAGGTTTAGCACCTTCTAACTTACAAGGGGACGACATGTATTGTGAAATACCAAAGGTAACAGAGGTGTTTCTTCACCACTCTTTGGATGTATATTAAGACGCTTTATTTGCATGCTTTTAGTTACTCTACTCTAGAACGCTTGTTATTATTAAGGAATATAAATTGTCATGTTGTAAGACTTATTCAATCTGAATTGTTAACGACACTAGACTCTCACCGGTTAACACAGCCACATCCACACTGTGCTTTTAATGTTGGCCCACTGTCTGTGATGCTGTCCCAACATTAAACCAGCACAGCGTCAATGTGACGTTGTGTACTTAATCCACATCATCCATTTAGGATGTAGATTTTTTGTTTATTCTGTCGTCTTCCTCTAAGGCTTGTATGGGACTCTGCAGTCTTTGTGAATATCTGTAGCAATCTACTAGTACTCTGTGGTGTTTTCATTTTTAACGATCTCCTAATGTAAGACTTTAACTATTGCATGTCTAAGTCCTAATTTGACACAGGTACATGTAAGTCACCTGAATCAGTCATAGTCGGCTGAACAACTACTTCAACTATCACAGTTTTTCTGTTCCAATGATTGCTACATCTAACTTGAGTAGATTCACCTTGTACTTCATTTTAATCTCTAACTCTCGGCATGTATCGTCTATTGGTTAAAGTCTGGTTTTTCTTCACAGTGCCTGGTGGTTATGGTGCTGGTAGTGGCTGTGCTAATGTGGCTTACCCACCCCCCTGGTCTCAGCCCGCGGCCGCCGCCCCCTCAGGATGTGATAACTCTCTGGCTTTGATGCACACCTCACCCACATCATCAGCACCTCATATCTACACTGGACCAGCTACACCCAACACGTACAGTGAGTCACAAACCACAATCTACTGATATAATCCTTTCAGCGCTGGGACTGTCTTTATTCGTCAGAATCTGACGTCTGTAGACGTCAGATTCTGACGTATAAAGACAATCCCCGCACTGAAAGAATTAAAATATATATATTGGTCGTAGACCCATAACATAGGTATTCAAATGAACCGAAAAGAAATAACTAAGACATTTATGATGACTTCAAATTGAAAAAAATTTAGTCTCCATGGCTTAAACAAAAATATTTCAGCGTTGTAAAGGTTAAAGTCAGTCCATTTATCCCACAATCTGAATATTATGTTTGTCGCTGGTCCACACACACCTAAGACATTACTACTACAATACTATACTACTAGTCAGCCTATAAATCAATCATATACATTTTTAATTATAAACAACTTTGAAATCGTAATGTTAGTATTTCCATATGTTTAAAGTAACTTACATTTTTAATATCTTGCATTTTTTAGAAACTGTTAATTATTGTTATATATTATATACCGTATTTATTTTAAGAAACGTCCGGGGCGTTAATTAGAATACCCCCTGAGATTACTGGGGGGATGGGCGCTTAATAGAATAGTTCTTTAATGATCATCTAGTGTACATGTCTCTCGTGGGTTTTATTCTCACATCAGGATGGTGGGCGTTTATTGGAATATGGGCAGTTATTAGAATAAATACAGTAGATTATCTTGCCAAAATTAACAGACAATTACGATGAATGAAAAGGATATGCAAAAATATTTACATTTGAATCAATTCCCATACCATGCTGTAGTGAATGACTAACTTAAGCTTTTTCCCATTCACTAGGACCAGAAACTGGATACATGTGGGTCAATAATGGTGATTTGGCTCATGGTAAGTATGCATGTTACTTGGTTGACGGTTTTTCGACTTTATTATAAGAAACCTTAAGGCGTTGCTGCCACACCCAACAATTTGAAAGAGCAGTCAAAATCATTGCAGCTAATTTATTATCATTGTTCTAATTATAATGTTTTATTTAAAAAACAATGGAATTTGAGGGAATGAATTACCATTGAAAATTGGTTATGAAATACTGTCCGTATACTGTTTGTACAAAAGTTGGAAGTCTATAGCCAAGGCAGTATCTGCTTAATTTATAACTTAACAAACAACATTACGGATGTCTTTCCAAATGATTAATGAATAAATCTCCACCCACTATGTGGTTCCATCCACTATATGGTGGAGACTTATTGTTTTAGTGCTGTCTATTATTATTACACACAACTACGTTCTACAGTCGCCAATATTTATCCCATCATCACTGTTTTTTTTAACACTCAGATAAATTTATCTGGTTGAGTTCAAAAATTGGCTTATTTACATATGCAATTCCAAGATGGCCGCCGTGGAAGGTGGAGACTCATATTTGCCATGCAAATATAGCATCTAGTTGCTGGCTTGCTGCTTTTTTGTAGGGTAGAATTGCTGTCTTGTCTTTCAATAATCAAAGTGACGTTGTACAATGTTGTAGATTTCCATGTTTTTTTTTTATTATAGATGGTTATGCAGGTGCCGGGCTGGCGGCGGCAGGGTACGGCGTACCACCTTCAGCAGTGTCCCCCATGTTAGAACAACAAGGTTAGTATAGCACACCTTACTCCTAGATATGACACGCTACCCCAACTCCTGCTGGCTGCCCGGCATTAACCCTTCAACCACTAAGTTATATTATTTACATTTTCACCCACTTGATGTTGTGTCTCGCTACCGCGACCCACAACTTCAAGTGGGTGAAAATTACTCATATTTCTTGAATTTAAGACTAAACATTTGCAAATTTTTATGTTTAAGCACTCATTTCATTCCCAATAACAGCGATGTGATCGATTAATAAAAATGGATTGAAAACGAGTATATGGTGAGTCTTAGCGGTTTAAGGGTTAACTCGACAATCCTGCCCTGCAAAGCCAAAAGGCAGTATCTGCTGAATTTTCAAGTCTGCAGTTACTGTCTTCTTGTTTGCGCTGCAGATTGGGCCAGCGTTTCTTTTTTCTGGTGTTCTGCCGCATGTGTTTGTAATTGTGCCCTTAAAAGTAACATGATGAAGTGTCTATGTATATATGTTAGGATAGCCTTTCACTGTGTCTAAATGTTTTCTCCACTAATTTGATCTCTATGCTTCTGCTAACTAAAAATATCCCAAATTGTATTAAAAATTATATATTTCAAATTATGTTTTACCATGACAAATGGCTAACATTATTTTTCAAATATTAACGACTGATTCCAAAAACAATCTGACAATACAACATATAACTTTTTGGATATTAGTACCTAAATGCTTTTAGCGTTTGACGTAGGAGAGCAGTGTGTGTGTGTCATGTTACCAGAGATATGCAATGTGAATCTCATTATTAAGAGCTTGTATTGTAAGATTATAAGGTAATTTCTTCCTATTTACTTAATAGTACAACACAAATTCTACACACACATCCAAAGTAGTACAATTATGTCATGAGCAAGTAATCGTCGAAAAACTTCCAATATGAAGACATATATTCAGTAATGTTTTATGAAAAAAATGCTCTTGAAAAGAATTTTTTTGGCTGTACCAAATATTCAATTTTTGTCGCAAATCCATTTGGATCAGTGATCTACGAGGCTGTGATAATAAATCATGTAATGAGAACAAATATTTGTCACAGTAAAACATCACTTTAACCTTTCTGACGTCTAAAACTGAGTCGTCTTTAGACGTCAGAATCTGACATCTAAAGACGGCTAAAGACAATCCCCGCACTGCGAGAATTAAAAAAAAATTCTTATGGCCTTGGAGCCATAACCTGATAACATAGGTATTCAATGAATCGGAGAGAGCTCACTTAGACATTTATGATGATCTCAAATTGGAAAAAAACCTTTCTCTCTATATCGGCCTGGTGATGGCAAGGCTGAATAAACAATATTATTAATTTGATTTGTCCTGACACATTTGTTGTTGTGCTTGTGTACTTGTGTAGGTATATTTAAATATTCTGAATAGAGTATGTTTCACTGTGACATAATGGTTTCTGTGTTCTATTATTTCTACTTTATCCTATTATTTCTACTTTATTTTTGCACTTCTGTGCTTTATTTACGTTAACCGACTGCTAGCTGAATTTTTTTCAATTGATATTTAAAGTCGACAAAATTATTGATCAATTGAGATCACAAAGCGAGACTAAACATAACACAATGTCTTACATTCACATGTGGTACCGAAAGATTTGTAGATCTGCAGCTATTCAAATTACAGATGGGTAATTTAAATCCCGATTGTACGATACATATCTGTGAGTCCTACAGCAAGCAGCTGGTTAACTAGTTATCCCAGCAAATACTAAGCGCTGAAACAACTTTGTATCGAGGTTGGCCCACCGTCTGCGGCGTTGGGCCAAGATCAATGCAACGTTGTTTGAGTGTGTTGTATTTGTTGGTTATGTGTTTTCGCGGTGTGTTGTCTTGTGTGCATGTTGCATGTCGTGTGCATGTTGTAGCTTACGGCTCTGGCAATGCCTCTGTCATACTACCTGCCAGCAACTCCCAGACCGTGGCCAGTAAGCCTAGTTTAGCCTACGCCGCCACCTACACCACACACTATGGTGAGGCCTCAACTTTGCTATCAAGCAAGTATCAATTTTCTTCTCACTCTGCCAGGGTTAAAAGATGCCGCCTTTGGTGGGCGCATCGCGTGCCCTTTAATTCTGAGCAAAGCTAAGCCTAATAATCATCTTCTCGTATCACTAAGGGGTCTTCTCAAAAGCTCGCAATATCCCGAAATACGAACTCTGTGCGTGTTGGTTGCAGCCACCCACCTAATCCTCCAATATGGCTGCGACATGAGACCTCACTACAGTAATGACTGTTTAACACAGCGAAAAAATACATTTTCACACACTTGAAGTTGTGTCTTGCTACTGCGACCCACAACTTCAAGTGGGTGAAAATTACTCACATTTGTTTAATTTTTGACCAAACATTCTCAATTCTTGATGTTTAAACACTCATATCATTCTCAAATAACTGTGATTTAAGCTCCTAATACAACACATTAAAAACCACAATAGTCGTGATCAGCACTTTAACTGTGAATTTACTTCTATGTCATTTTGCATATTGTTGAAATTTCACGTTTGGAACCCTGATATTCGCTGTCGAGCGCTACCAGCAGAGCACAGCAAGTGCGCAAATCACCAGCCGTCTCCGTACAAAACGGACAACAAACACCCATCCACCAGTTCGTATTTAGGGACATTGTAACTTCTGAGAAGAACTCAGTCAATCCTTAATGTGCTTATCTCTGATGTCACGTCCAAGTTGTATATTGCTATGGGGACTAACAACTTCAGATCGGTTTAACCCCCGGAGCACTGAGCTATTCAATTTAAATTTTCGGTAACTTGAAGTTGTGTCTCGCTACCGCGATCCACAACTTCAAGTTACTTAAAATTAAATAAATTTTCTAAATTTAAGTCAAAATGTATGCTTATCCCAGATTTGAGACGAATTAAATTTTTAAAAGCTTGTTATAATTATAAGGTCATTAAAACATAAAAAAAACACTACTATTCGACATCAGTGCTCTAAGGGTTAAATACCTGGAATTGTGAAAATATCTTGCGAACCTTCATGCCTAAAATATATATTTATCACAGTCCAAACAATACAATTAGGAAGGTATGGACACAATAATCACTTTAAGATTCAATGCTTTTTTGACTCTTATCTAACCTCTCTTTCTCACTTCCTATTCTTAAGGCTCTCTTAATTAACCCTTTTAGTGCTAAATTGTGTGTTGGCGTATTTTTGATTCATGCAGGGCTGCAAATGTTGGCACTATTTCCATTTTTTCAATTTATTAATATACGACAAATTATATTTGACTTTCTCCTATTTATAATGTATTTCATGAGTATAGTATTGATTTTGACTTGCAACCTGTTTGAGTACTGATACGCTCCGAGCACACAAAGGGTTAATTAATGATAGATAGCTATTGCATGTTGCTTATTAGAATATGCTGATCAGTAGAATAAGCTGGCGGTTTATCTAATCACGGTTCTGGGTAATGCAGGGTACACTTTGTTGAAAGTGATTTTAATTTCATTCCACGTGACATATAAATATATACAGTATTAGGGTGACCATTTATTTGAATTATTTCGCTTATCTACGCTGGGCTAAGCCCAGCCCTTAATAACAATAGATACAATTTTTTTTTTCGCGGAAACGTAATGTACATGCGAGGTGTCACTATACATAATTCTGGTTATTATTTTTCATCCCCAGTCTGACAATAAAGCGTCGTTTTGTGAGTATAGGGTCGTGGCTTCCATCTAATAGTCATTACCCTCTAATCCCAAGACGATGCATTTATTAGTATATATGTATTTGTGATAAATGGTTTTGTGGCAAATGGTTTTGTGTGTTTGTATGTGCTCCCAGCTATCACGTGCCATTTGTTGACACATTCAGCCAATCTGTTTTAACCTTAAAGCGCTAAATTAAATTTTCACCCACTTGTAGTTGTACTTGAAGTGGGTGAAAATTGCCCATAGTTGTTTAATTTGAGACCTAACATTTGCAAATCTTAATGTTTAAATATTTTTTTATTCTGAATAACAGTGATTTGTTCGGCTAATGAAATGTATTAAAAACGACTATAATATTTTTAGCGTTTTAAGGGTTAATCATCTCCCTTCAGCTAAAATCTCCTATCTGCCACTCTCTTAAAGTGACAGATATGATCCTTTGGCTCTGAGATGATGTTTTGTTTGCACGGATATTGAGGCAACAGACGGATCCACCGGCGGTAAATTATACAGATTTGCACATACAGTACTCTGCTTGCCCATGTTTTGGTGTTACACAGCACTATAAGAATAGTTATTACCCTAATAAGGTTCGTAATTAACTTTAGACGTCAAAATTTGAAAAAAATAAAAACATATAATGACCACAGACTTATAACATAGGTATTGAAATGAAGCGGAAAAAGCTAACCTAAATCCAAAAAATCCTTTGGTCTCTATGGTTTATCATGTTTATACAAAAACGATTTCAGCGTTGTAATGGTTAAGAAAAGCAGATGATCTAACCGCATATTGTATATAATATGAACTACGTGGAGAAAAGCAAAGTTTTGTTACTAGCTCCTCAAATCGTGATATCCGACAAAATTTGCCCATGACAGAAGAGCACAAGCGGTAAAATGCACAAAATAGTGATTCAGTCACATAATTACAGGACCCACAACATTGATCTGGACTATCCTCTACGACATAGGAGCTAAGCTTTCATTTAGCCTACGGCTGGTGTAATTCCAACATGCCTAACATAACTCTACTTTCTGTGGAGTATTGACGAAGGAAACGTCGTCAAAAACGATTTGATTGCGCTTATTTTTGTAGTTCAAACAAAAAAATATGAAGCCGCAATCCACATAAAACTTACTATATTATTTGGCACATGTGAGTAATTTTTACCTTAAAGTCGATCCCTGCACTGTAAGAATTAAGCTATTTCTAATGGCGGTAGACCCATAACATAGGTATTCAAATGAATCGGAAGTAGTTAACTAAGACGTTTATAAATGATGATTGCAACTTGGAAAAAAAACCTTTTCGTCTCCTCGGAGCTAATGGATCCTATCTGCCACTCTAACGAGTGTCAGATAGGATCCTTTAGCTCCCAGGCGACGTTTTGGTCTCCAAGGTGCAGCGCTATAAGGGTTAAAGTGGGTAAATATTTAAATTTTATGATGTAGCGCTTTAAGGATTAAGTGATCCAGAACAATGATATTTAACCCTTTCAGCACGGGGAGCGTCTTTAGATGGCAAAATCTGACGTCTAAGCAATCCCGACACTGAAGGAATTAAATATTTATAATGGCCGTAGACCCATAACATAGGTATTCAAATGAGTTGGAAACAGCTAACTAAGACATTTGTGATGATTTCAAATTGAAAAAATCTTTTTGACCTTCATGGTTTACACAAAAATATTTGTAAGGTCCTGTAGTCATTGTCAATCAAATTCTGATCATTTATGAAACACGCAGTATGGCTTACAAAATTGTAGTGGTGGATCCGTGCCGAGCATATGTGCATGTATAGGTGTTGTTGTTGTTGTTGTATGTGCCTAGTGTTGTAGTGTTAGTGACGCGTTGCCCCTGTGTTGTGGTGTTGGCAGGTCTGATGGGGAGCTATCCACAAGAAGCGAGCGCCTTTGGTCGAGCTCGTCCCTACCCTGCTGATAGTCATCCTCCTAGCGCCAATACGGCCCACATCTCTTTCACGCCAAACGTCACCTACTCACTGGCTCCAGGCATGACGCCTATTCAGGGTACAGCCATGCTTTGTCCTCCTCTATGTCAATCTCTGTATCCCGAATCCTTCCACGTGTAGGTAGGGGTAAGATGCAACCACCTGACAGGCTAGTCTACACTCTCATAGCGCTCCTAGATGGTGGTGCTGCATCATGCACCCTGCTTTCTACTAACATAGTGTCGCATGATTCCAAAATGTGAACCACCTTATCTTGTAAATTTGCATCTAGCACGGAAAATCATGTTCAAAACTTAATTACAGAGATCTATGCAACTCATATTTTAATAACGGTGTCTTTTATAATGTTTTTTTTATAAATGTATTTATTGTCTTTTTATACATGTTATTGCATTTGATAATGTTCAAACAGTTTACTAAATGTTAACTATAAATTATGAAGAAATGTTTGCTACTGTTTTGTATGTTATGTATTGAGCTGACTGGCCGGGTTGTAAGTTGCTGTTTTTGCCACACACTTGACACAGGTGGTTACGGAGCGTTGACAAGTGCCTTTGCGGGAACAGCCATACCAGGAGCCCAGGGTGACATAGCCCAGCCCATGTTCATCCCCACACCAGCAGGGTACGCGCGTGTGACTTCCGCCCACCTCTCCGCGTTCCATCCATATCGCAGATAGAATGCACCATTCTAATGTAATTGTATGGTGTACCATGACCGGCTGCCTCTAATCTAGACACACAGAAAGCTGGCTTTATTCACTTGAATGGCATTCCACCGAACTGTCTTCATGTGAGACGACCAACCAACGAATCTCTTGTCATCGGACAGACGTGTACACATACCCACCTTTTTCATTATGCAACTGTTTTATGGCGACATACGATAGTAACAACCACGAGATATCGTGCCCTTTGATATGGAAGGGTGTTTCTGCTACTTTCCCAAGTGGCAGATACACCCTTTCATATCCAAGGAGACGATATATATATATATTAATCACCTACGTGTATTCTACTGTCTCAACCCCATTTTACATGATAATATACATACTTGTATGTAGATGTGATTGTGAAGTTATGTTATGATGTAATGATGCTAGAACAAGGCCACCACGCGATAGGCGCGGTACTGTGTTATGGCTACACCGAGAACAAACAGTACTGTCTCATGAGCGTATTGTAGATATATATACAGAGATACAATCATTAGAACAGACACATTTTGTAGATGAATCTCTGGAGATGATCGCCTCTCTGATTAACTGCTGGGTAAAGTCAGTGTAAACTGCTGTCCATTCTTCATCACTGCCAAAAGATTTACTTTCAGTTATGTGATTGTTTTGTATGATGTAAGCATTCTAAAACATTCTGTTATCTTAGGTACTATAGTTATGCCAAAGCATTATATTAAGACTTATGGAAGTTTTTATAACAAGATTTATTGAAGTTATTTTGTCAGAAACATGTCCAATGTACAAATCGAAATTTAGCATATCTAGTGAGATACGAACACTAGAAAAACAAACAAAGCGTTCAACCACCTACTGACTACATGTGCAATGAATGATATACAACGCACCTGCAGCGATGACAATTTTTATGGTTAAATACATTATCATCTTTGTTTATACTTGTTTTTTGATTATTGTTAAAGATACTGCTATTTAGCAGCTTGGTTTTCATGAAGTTTTAATTGCTGATTATATATGTATATAGGACTAATTTGTGTACATTAAGCTTGCGTTTGGTTGTGTGGTGCTCTTTTGTAGACGGACGCATATACAATTTTGTAGATCTCTTCATTCCATTCAGTTAAACTGAAAGAACATTCCTTTTTGTTTTTTCACAATGTATTCACTTAGGCTTCACACAAGTGCCAATGCTGTTAATTTATGTACTAAATAATCTTTACTGCTGGCCTTATTTCTTTGTACAATCATTATTGCATTTTCTTGAATGCATCTTCGACTTATAAACTGCTATACTTTACACAAACTGCTGTGACATTCCTTTCGCTCTCTTCTCATTGTCTCATTCACATTTAGTCATTTTGCACAACCACTAAATAGTGCCAAACATATTTTGTGTTAGATGCTCCCTTCCACTTTTCATGACATGAAGAATAAGACCAATCATTATTTTGTACATCCACATTTGTGACACATCACTTGTGTATGTGTCCCGCCATATGTTTGTGTTGTTTACTGTTGAGATAACATCGAATAGTTTTTTTGTTTTCAATGAGAACGTTTAGAAATGAGTATACCGTACCATGCTAGTAGACACGTATTTTAAAGATTTTTTTAGATGTAACGTTGATGGTTGTTGATCAAAATCAACAATTAATAGACTAGTTACATCTGAAACCTTAATCCATGCTCATTCTTTTTTTCACTTTATTATAAAATAGCTAGTGAATAGCGTGCACTGTTCTCCCGGATCAATTATTTTCGTATTTTTTTAATTTAAACCGCAAAGCAATCGGGCTTGCTGAAAAACGTTCACAATTGTTTTTGTATGCTTTCAAAGTTGTTAAGAGAAATGGTGGACTTTGCCAATATAGCCTAGTTACGTTGACAATGTAGTTAGATGATTAACTGAATAATCATAATGTGAGCCTTTGCTACGTCAGATCTTCATGCTTACAGGATAATACTTAAATCACCGTATCTACTTGCCAGAACATGACATGTTGTTTTTGGATACATTGTTTTGAATAAGGATGTCTGATCAGTTTAACGTGTCTTATATCATTTAATACAGAAAGTGTTCCTTAAGTGCCAAAACAGTGTAATGTTATTGTTGGTATTTAAAAGACTTATTGATATCTGGCAGTATTAAGCCAGGGGATTGCTGGAGACTGTCTGTACCCAGATGTTGTGTTTTTTTCATCTGGGTACACAACGTTCTAAAGCAGTGTCTCTGCGAAGTAAAGCCAGCATCACGACCACGAAGGAATGAATGTGTTAATACACCTGTACATAATGTGTGTGTTATCGTTTGTCTGCCTTTCACTTAGCGGCAGTGTGTTCCCAGCCGCATTACGCTCTGACAACGAAATGTCTTCAGGCAACTTTCGGGTAAGATATCACACGAAAGGGTCTCATTTGTGATAGAATCAGAGCTTGAATGATCTATTCTAAGTGACATCGTCATCAGCAGGTCTCCTGTTGAAGGACTCTTCACCATTGTATATAGCTGCCTGACATTCAATTGCGCATCACTGCTGAGGGGCAATTAATTGTCAAAACGTCACCAGGGTCTTCATTGTTAAATATGATATATACATGATGTATTTTTGTGCTTTTGTGGTGTGAATATATATATATATGTGTATATATAATGTCTATATAATGTATATATATCGCCATTATATATATATTATATATGTATATTCGGACATGGTCGTCAAGTGCCAATATCTAAGCTTTTCTGGTCAACTGTAATCCACGTCCTGACTGACAAATAAAGTTTTGTACTATTGTAGTCGATGATTTGTACTATTGTAGTCAAATTATGTTTATGTTCATAGTTCAAAAGTAGATCATAATACTAACTTTGTGATTTTTACACATGTGCACAAACGCAATGTTCCACACAAAAGGTTTAATGACGTTTTGTGTTGAACATTTTCAAAATAATATCTGTGCTAGGCGACTGAAGAGCTATTTTGTTAATTACAACGAATGTTTGTAGCCAATGCTACAATCTAGTCAGTTTTGTATAGATACCGTTTTATAGGTGAAAAGTTTATGTTTGTTTCCTATTTAAAGAATGTTATGTTAACTCATTAGAAAGTTACTTTAGTTTCTTATCCGATCCGAGAGAGTTTAAAGGATTTCAGACTTGGAAGCGCAGCGTAATTTAACTGCGTATTAATTAACAACAGACATATATGACGACTTAATTCCCTAGATCTCTTATTTTGTAGATTTCATTGTCGTTTGTTTCGTTTGTAAAATAATTGCCTTATTTTCACTACCCATCAAGTTATGTCTCGTTAATAGTGCTATGTACATAGTATTTTCTGTTTTAAGTCAGTACGTTGTACTGCTGTTTATACCGCTGCTACCATTGTTGTACTGAGGGTCTTGCTGCCTCTCTCTGGCACAAATTTGTTGTCTATTGTATTCATGTAATATCCGTTCTATTGAATGGATCATTTCACCAACATACTCCATGGATGATTCTCCAGAATAAAACTGCTGCTATGTAACAATGGTGTTTGTCGTGGAGAATTTTCGGATTTCTGTCTTATTTGTTTTCAATCAATACAACTTCTATCCCAGCAAACACAAAACATTTGTATAACATTTATACAACGGCGGCCCAACGTCTTCGACGTTGGTCCAACATTGTATCAATGTTATACAAATGTTTTGTGTTTGCTGGGATTGCGCCTAAATTCTCATTTATGTAACAATGGTGTTTGTTGTTAAGAATTTTCAGACATCTGCGTTATTTTTTTAAATCAATAACATTGTGCCTAATACATTCTCAGTTAGTTGAGCCCAGAGCGCACAAATCCTTCTCGTGCCCATGGGTGACGGTATCATATTCCAGGCTGGTGCAAATTTGTCAACAGTGGCCGAGCCGGACGGACGAGGAAATACGACATGAAAGCTAAGACATGAATAGATGAGATTTAATTAATTTCCAGAATTGTTTGGACATTTTGTATGGGCAGTGACAGGCACGGTATAGAGAAAGCTCTTAACCCAGTTTGAGTTTTTATAAGGGTAGCAATTGGTGGAGCGTAGCCTAGATGTGTTGCAAGTCAGTGCGTTATCGACGCTGATTGTCTTTTAGGGTTCCGAACGCTGTATGCTCATTTTAAAGAATCATACAACTGCAAAACGCGCATGCCTGGGACGGTCAAGTGTAGGCAAACAGTAGCCTATCGAGTACAGATTGACGGCATTAAAGGTGTGGTCAACTGTCAAAATTCGCAGGACAAGAATTCCCCCAGAAGGCAATAGTGCCGTGGGTACGCCAAGGCCCTATTCCATAATAATACTAAAAATGCGTTTCATACCCAAACCTCATTAAGAGCAAGTTCTCAAATCACAGCAAGTTCATATATACTTGAGCGACATCTGTTGAGTTAATAATTCAAAGCTCTTTGCCCTTACCCCTACTTGGTCGCTAGCTTGCAAACAAACTGACTGTATTACTGAAGGGATGTTGAAACTGCTTGACCTCAAGCTTGTATTGACATCCCAGTAAACACAAAACATTTGTATGACTTTCTGCAATGTTGGACCAACGTCGAAGACGTTGGGCCGACGTTGTATAAATGTTATACAAATGTCTTGTGTTTGCTGGGGCAGGAGGACTTTCTCTCAAACATTGTACATTTATTCAATGTTGGTTCAATGTTGCTCTGAAGTTACAATAATCTAATTTGCTACTGATCGAAAAAAGCATGATTGCATGTTTAGGAGATGTTTTCGGAAACTCGGCCTATTGTCATATAACACACCCAATAGTCAGGGCGTCAAACTGCGATATGTGCCTGGGGCTCATTTCACTAAGAAAAACTTATCTTAACTTTGACCTAGTTTAGGTCATTGTCATTAAAAAAATAAGATCATCTTAACTGTTTAATGGTAAAAGACTGAAAGTTAGGATGAGATTTTCTTTGTGAAACGAGCCCCTGGATAACACTTTCGCTAAACATTTTTAGTACAAGATGGAGAACAATGCCAGGACATTCTCTAACATCTCTAAAAACCCAAATCAGGTGTCCCCAAGCTGAAATAGGGTTTTAAAGGTATTTTCAATTTTTGAAATTATCACCCATTTTTACAATAATTATTTGATTTATTTCGGTTTAAACAAACTCCAGCCCAATAGGCCTACAATGTTTCAAAACTTAGAAATAGATGCACAGATTCATTTTAAATTTTCACAACACATTCAAATATGTATTATTCCATGTTTTTATACTAGATAACCTGTCGCTCACAATATGTTTCTCTTAGAGCCCTTTTGGCGTGCTCCTATACTTGACAACTATCACGTTCGCCTGTATCGTTCTTTTACAAAAGAAACAGTTCTGTTAAAACTAACCAAGGGGGGGGGGGGGGCGTAAAACTAGTTAAGCGGGGGGGGGGGATTAATTAGGTTGATTAAAATTTGAATGCCTATTGTCATTAACCACCATCTGGGTAAAGATCTCGATTGCTAGCCTGCCTGCAAGAAGGTGAAAGGGATCTCCTGTGGCCTATAATTAAAATAATGTGAGAAGTGAATTTGTCGCACCATTGAGTAACAAGAGGCCCAGGGGCCTTGACGCTTGTCAACAGCATTGCAAAATATCGGCTACAGATGTGTGAGAGAATGTATATATCTATGCTCTGAAATGCATTATCATTATATACCCGGTGGTATGTATTTATATCTTATCCATGTTTGCAATTTATATTATATGCTTGATTCCCATCATACATTTAGCTCATTTTACACACATTCTGAAGTAGGGCCCACTGCACCTAATGAATAATGCTTGACAAAGAATCATTTTACAGGACTACAGTGTTAATATTACAAAAGCAGAGGTGCAATTATTATTTATTCTGGGCATATCAATAGGCTCCAGTTAGCCAGGAATTTTCACGAAGTCTTTATTTTTAATTATTCTGCCTAAAATAGGCCTAACAAAATCGTCATAGAGTTATGAAATATCAGCTTTTAATGTTTCTTCAGCTGTGAAATCTGCAACAACCCTGATCCATCATTATCACATGTAGGCCTAGACGTAATGCACTTTCACTGCACCCTCTTACGTAATGCCAATTGGGCAATTTCACGTAAAGGGCACACAAAAAGTCTCGTAGCATGTCAAAAATAAAAACCTTCCATGTATGATAATTTCACAGCTTTTGACAGCGAGATGTCATTCCCCAACATCAGTTAAATTTCCAGAGCTTAATTATGCCCATGAATGAAGATATTGACTTGTGAAATGTATGCTGTTTTTGCGTGTACTGGAGGGGACATTTGTTTTAACAATCATTAGTCTCTGCTCAAATGCTAATAATGTAGGTGATTTGAAAATTCTAACCCCTAAATTTTTTTTTTCTATTGTCGTGTTTCTAAAGGGAAGATCACTATGTGTTGTACCCGTATTTCACATGTATATAGATTTGATATTCATTTGAAATGTGACAAATGAAATTTTGCAATACACTCAAGTATGAATTGTACAGCATTTACTTCGACAGCTCAACAAATTAGTGCTCTGACATCAACTAAATATACACATATAGCTTGAATACTATATATGACATATTTTGTGCATTTTTACAGTGCTTTTTCATGCGAATCCTCTGCACAATTATATGTGTGACAAACTGTACTGGAGGGGACATTTTTTCAACGGTTGAAATAACAACATCACAAGTGCTATAAATGCATACTTTAGATCAGTAAAACATGATATGTTGCTCAACATTTCATATTCTAATTTTGCTCCAATATATATTGTTATTAATCAACATTTTGTTTCCAAATTGAGCTGAAGTAGCATAATTGTATAAACTTTGCTAAAATAAAATGATGTTTAAGTGGTTTATCACGGGTAAAGGCCGCAACTATTTGTCTGCATCGTATTAAACACCATCAAGGAAAAACAATGGAAAATAATTTTGATTTTTGTGACATAACTTGGACAATGTCACGGTGTTCAAGCTAATATCATAAAATGTACTGAAGTGGACATATTTTTTTTAACAACAAAAACAAACCTGTAAGCATGAATGAACTCAATAATTCAACTGAATAACAAGTAAACTACTAGAAAGAGATAAAATAGCATCATCAGTCATAGTTTACAAACATCTACATTACTATTATTCCAATATAACCGCAGAGACAGTTAGTGTATCCATTCCAACCCCCTCACGAAAGTCTAGAAAGCATTTTGTTGGCACATCCTTCCCTTAAACCTGACATTTTGTTTTATACTATAAAACAAAATGTGAGGTGTATGGAATAAAACAAAATGTGAGGTTTGAAGGAGGGATATATATGCCAACAAAATACTTTCTGGGCTTTCATGAGTGGAATTGGATAAATTATAGTACTGGGCCAGGTATCTGGGATGCTTTTGCCTGATATCAAGCATATAGTAAATAATGGGCAATAGTCAGCCATCTTGCATTTGATAGAGTTGAAATTTGTCAAGGTATATAAATGAAAACAACCATTTTCAAATGCATATTCCTCCCTTATCTTCACTTCATCATGGCTGTTAGGAGCATAAGCTTGTTGTAGGGTCTAGCTAGCTAACATACCGTAGTTTGCCAGATATCAGGCATATTCAATAATTAAATAATTGCCGCAAGTCCGCTATTTTGAATGTGATCAAGTTCAAATTTGTTAGGCCACAGCTGTCACTCCCTGAAATCTAGCATTTTCTTTTTACTTTGTTACTTAATTGTAGTGTAACTGTTTTATTATGCTAATGTACCGTACACAATATATTTATGTACAGTGGTTTAAAAATAATATTACTCCAGCCGATCTTGAGCTTATATAATTGGATACAAAGTTTTGTATGTAATGGTACATATAATTAAAAAAAATAATAATACATACCTCAAACTGAATACAGATTTACATGCATGCATCAATAGCCCTACCATTATTTTACACCAAGCTACGTTTTTACTACAGTAAAGCAATTACTGGTTAACTATTTTAGTATGGTACAAATAATAATTTATCATGTTTATATAGAGATACCGTTCTCTCACTCCTGCCTAGGCCTATATCTACAAATCTGGGATATATTTGTATTCATAACAAGACCTACTAAACTCGATTTTTTTCATATATCCCGATAATCGGCTATTTTTAATTTGCCAAAATATCTCCCTGAAACCTCACATTTTGTTTTAGCATAATAACCTTTGAACTATCTGGCACATTTTAGCAGATATCACATATATTAAAGTAGGCCTAAACATGACGTCATTTGGCCAATTCCTATTTTATACCGGATGCTATCGGCAGTAACAACGGTTAAAATACAGTATTCAACCATTGTTATTATGCGACTACATTTTTTGCCTTTATTGGCCCATTACTGGTCCAATGCGGAATATAGATCATAAACTGTATTGGCTGAAAACAGCACCAATGTGCAAGTAATAATGATAGTCAGGCCCGATTAAACCATTTTATTGGGCCAATACTGTGATGTTATCAGGGTGATTTTAAAATTGATGGGAGTTGAAATTTTTCTGGGCATTTCCCTCGATCTTTAAAACCTCACATTTTGTTTTCTTATTCTATGGTTTAGCTGTCTGGCAATATTTGCTGTAGTAGTAAATCTATTCGGCACAAAAGGTCTTTTAAGTGACATTGTAATACGATAAAAACGTTGTAGTCAATTGATGAGATGAATGATGTACAGATGATGATGATGTGAGGGTGGGGGTGATAGGGCATGGTGGGTTATTGAGAGCGTTTTCCTTCGCTCGCCCGATAAGGGGTTCTGGGCATGTCTAGGGGATATACCCCCAGATATGGCCAGACGACCGGAGACTTGAGTTTTCCCTGTGCAATTTAATGCTGAAACTCTGTGGCATTTTGCGCAGCCCCGCTATCCTTGGGTCGGATAGTCCCCAGAGTAACAATAGGAAGGATAACTTCCTCTGGGTAACTCCATTCATCCCACGTGAGAGACATAATGTCAAACACGCTATTGCCGGTTATTTAAGGCTACCACAGCCTACATCAGCGCCAGCACTGATGCGCGTGCTGCATCGGCTCCGCTGTTGAGCGGAGGAGCCAGGCTACGCCACTGGCAATCCACCCGAAGATTATGACCAGATACGAGGAGGCTGCAGCTGCCCTTGGATGATTGCTGTAGACGGCAATATTTGCTAGATATATCAGTTGGCCATTTTGAACCTGATAGATTTGGAAGTTTTTCGAGGCATACATGTATATTTTATGAATATAACTGGTATGCTGGCAACACTTTCTCAAACCTCACAATTTTTTATAGTTATAGTCTAGCTATATTAAACGATCTGCTTAGCCTTGCCCTCCTTAAAACCTCACATTTTATATTATATCAAATAATTGTCTGGCTATTTGGCATGGTTTGCCAGATATCACTATCAGGCATAGGTATGTAGTTCTCATTTCTGGTCATATTTTGAAAGTCAACAAGACATTTAAACTCATTTTTTGCAATAGGAAATGTATATGACAATCATACATTTAAACTAATAAATCCATTTTAAAGTAGGCGGGTCATCATGGTTCGCTGAGCAAACATTATCCACCCATCCGCATGTGCAGCATCGTCAAAGTCCACAGGAGTGGGGCCGCCGAAGCGAAACTATTATGGTTTGGTGAAGCAAAAAGACCCAGCTGCTACAAACACATTTTTTTTTTAATTCAAGTAGTCTAGTAGATTGTGTATCGGTACAGACCGCTTAAATCGCTTGACAAGCATGAAAAATACTTCAAGTTCTATACCTGAGTAACTACACTTTTAGTGTTACATACGTTCTGTCCCCTCCAGTACGCAGTGTACTGGCAGCCTATTATAGACAATATAGAGCACATTTGTTTGATGATATATACGCCATAAATGTATATATATTGTACTAGTAGGTCTTGTAAGTCAGAACAGTGAAGAAATTACATGAACATGCTAATATTGATTTAAAAATGAACAAAGGAAACACCCACAAAATATTTTTTGGTTACAACTTATCCATTAATGAAATACATATGTGTATTTTTAATAAATATCAATTTGTTGGAGTCTAGTGGCTGCCATTAACGAAGGCTTTATTATAATAATACATAATTACCAATATAGATCAGTAAATTACAAAAATTATGTCTTATCACACAAAGAATACTAAATATTGATATTATGTACTGGAGGTGACAATTCTAATTTAACACTATTTTCATCTAAAAATGTATAAATATGTGGTTGTTGTAGCATGAATTTCCAATTATTATCCACGTGGGGGCTCAAAGAGGCAGGTTATATTGCAATAATAATATATCTTAGAAAAACACACTGCGTGGATCTTGAATAGTGATGTACTGGAGGGGACATTATTTTAACGGAATTTTCACATACATACAGGTAATTCTAATTAATTTGCTAATGTTAATCAGCAATCAGTTTGAAGTATTTGTATGCCATATATAACCACCAGACCTATTCAAAAGAGTAATTGAATGTCTATATATATGTAGATAGTTCAAGCTGGGCAGTGATGTACTGGCGGGAAAAAATGAAAAAAACTTTTAACGGAAAATACTTTAAACTCAATAAATACACATTAAATCAGATTTTGTGACTCGATTTTTGTCAAACATGTGTCGTTTAACTCGTAAGACCAATAGCCATACCACAAATAAAACTTTATTTGTGTGTCAGATGCATATCTGGAATAGAAAAACCCTCCTATGAAGACAATTCCGGGATGAGACTGCAAAATGTGTTGAAAAAAACATAAATACCACTGATTCATAAAGAAATAATTGACAAAACTTTATAAAATTTGGTCTGTTGTTTCCCCATACAACACTTGTTAAAATAAAAAAATGCTTCATATAAATATCTAGCAGTATTTGCTAAAAAATTGTGTGAAGTTTCAATTTTTCCTAAATGCACCCTTTATGTGAAATTGCCCAATTACGGAAATACAAACAGTAGCCCTTGGGATAATTACCCATTAAGGCTTTCTTATCGCACATGATCTTTGCTGGAATGTTGCTGTAATGTTATCAGGCCAATGTTGAGTCAGGTGTTAGCTGGCTGTATCAAAAGTAATGAAATGAATGGGGTTTTAGGCCACATTTGTGCACATATAGGCTAAACTGGGCCAGGAGAAACTCCTGAGGATGGTGATATGAATGAGGTGACACTGCCTTCCAGACACAAGATTCGAAATTGAGCCCTGATGGTCAGCTAACTTTCAGTCACGGAGGCTGCCCACAATATTCAATTTTTACGATTGAACAGACAGGAAATATTTTGTTTCTTTGAAACTTGCATGCCAGAGCAGGAGATGAACCAGCGATCTCTGACTTTGCAAGCAGGCACCAGGGCCCCCGCCCTTTGGTATTGTTGTCACATATAATTTATACAAACACATTACCTGATTACTGATATCAAGATGATGTGCTATGTATTCTTGCTGGTATCTATAAGTTGATGAGCAAAACACTTCCAATTATTGATTTTTATGACATTGATGAACTCTATTGGTTTAAAGATAAATTGTTTTTTTTTTTAGTTTTCATATCCTGTCACAATGGACGCCGATAAACCAGTGTTGAGTTGACATACATTGTATGAGTGGCATGTGCTACGAGAAACCAGCCTAGCATTGTATTAATGTCTGGGACATAGCCTAGGCCACAAATGAATCCGCATTGTACCGGTAGGCCTACTTCTATCAAACCAAGACACGGGACCATGTGTAGGCCTAAACAACAATGCACAGACCTGTGTTGAACCAATACAGGACTGACCGCGATCTGAGTATGCACCAATGGTGACTCATTTTTTTTACCAGCGTTGTTGACGGTGGACCAGCATTGAACCTGCATTGGGTAATTGTCCTGTGGTCGCTGTGTGGTGTAGCCTATACATTCAGGTATTATAGTCTGCGGCTGTACAGTTTGGCTGTCTAGACATCTGCATCCCGAGGTGAATAAATATCATAAAGATGAATGAATATCATTGAAATTAACCTGGCTATATTTAAGTTGGACCAAAGTCAAAATATATAATAATGAACATCATCAAAATATCACGATGGAAAGTGATTTTCAGCGTCACATGAAGGATGGAAATAATTATGATGATATTGAGATGCCTGTGGGAATGAGAGAGTCGGGTTAAACACCCTAAGTATCACTGATTATAGCGACAAGAACAGAACAGAGCCAGGTAAAAGAGAAAAAACAATTAAATATAGGCTAGCTAAAATAGTATCAGACTTGGAAGCATGGTGCTCCAAATGGAGAATAAAATTAAATGCTAAGAAGACGCAGCTTATTATGCTTAAAACTATGAAAAAGATTGAACTAGAGCTTTTTGGTGAAAAACTCACTGCAGTAGGCCTACACCAAGAAAAATTACTAGGAGTATCTTTAGATAAGCAGCTTACTTTTAATGCTCATATAAATGAAAACGTCAAGAAATAAAGGCAACGCCTTGGTCCGCTCAAACTCAAACAAAGTGGGGCTGTACACCTAAAACACTAATGAGACTATTCTGTGAAACTCAATGACCTTGACCTCCTTTGTTTTCACCGAGCTGGTTAATACAATCAAGTATGGGGGAGGGGTATAATCTTGTTTTCACCGAGTGACGTCACTGCTTTTCACAGAATGTAAATGCTATACGTCTAGTACTAGAATATGTCGCTCCAGTAAGTCCGGGTAGTAGGAGCGTCCGCAACTAATATCAATTAAAAACAAGGAAATAAGAATAGCCTACAAATTGGATCCACTTTCGCACACTGAAGATATTCAGGATATTGCTAAGATCCCTCTGTCGTCTAGAGCTGTGGCAGTGTCGGTCCAGCGCCAACAGCGCTGGGCCGGCATTGAGACCGCGCTGACAGCAAGTGAGAGTGATATTGAAACAACGAGTGTTGTCACAGTGTGGCTACCGCAGTGCCAATGTCGGCCCAGCGCTAACAGCGCTGAACCGACATTGGCGCAACGCTGGCGGCAATGGCAGTACTCGAGAGTGCGACAACAGCAATGCCGCGTTGACGGTCCAACACTTCCAGTGTTGACCAGTCACCAGGACACGTTGTCACTCACCAGCGTGTCACAGAGTTGGGCGGGGGCCCTAGGGTAGTGGTTAGCACCGCTGCCTTTTACGCCAGAGCTCGGGGTTCGGTTCCCGGCTTCGGCGGTTTGAAAGAAACAAAAATGTTTCTTCCCCATCCACGTGTGAAAGTCAGTATTGTGGGGAGCCTCCGTGACCGAGAGGTAGCGTGCTCGGCCTCAGACCGCCAGGGCTCGAATTTCGTATCCTGTGTCTGGAGGACAGTCAGTTGGTGAGTAAGTGGCACTATTTCACAAACTTTCACGCATACACAAAACACTTATAAACAACAGATTAATAACTTTCACCTACAAACAAAAACGCACAAAACATCGAGAAAACATGCATACACTCAAAACACAACTCACAAATAATCAGAACAACAAGACAAAATAACAGACAGGATTCAAACACCACAAAGAATCCTGGAAGGGTTTAAAGCTTCTGGTGGCTCTGAAAAGAGACAATTCAGAACAAGCGAACTTTCTTAATTTCACAAATTAAGATAAGACGCTATAGCTTCTAGGAACTTTCTATTTTCCAAAATATCAACTTCAGACACTTTTAGACCATTTCAATCAAAATTACATAACTCTGACTTGTTTTTCTCTGGGCATGCTGGAGTATGGCGACGGCACACAGACAGTCAGGCAAACAACACAAGGTAAATTGATCACATTTGATCAAAAATTTATTGAGTAAGGAAGCATGGTGTCTCTACTGTCCACATGGCACAAATTATGCACACGGGATGACATTGGCGCACCGCGATATAAGTCATGGTGTCTCAAGTGTTGATTTAATTGGACCATGTTTGACAACTCAACCCAAAATATTCACATTAAAAAAAATAGCGACACAGCAAGTACTGGATTGCCACACTCTAAGTTTTCAACACTGAGTGTAAACAGGTCACATGTTGGACAGCGAAGCGTCGAGCGCAATTATAAGTTTGTTAACATACTAAGTGAATTTGAATATGCACGAGGGACATAGGTTTAATAAAAGAAATGTCTCAAATGTAAATTTAAAGGATCTGCTACATTACAACATCGTCGGCCTTTTCATTCACATTAGAGAGATAAGACACGAGATACAGGGTAGCTACTGGCTGATTCAACACCTCATTTAGACCACCGCGACCTTCTGTTCGCCGAGGGCGCATCTAAATTAATTAAATTAAAAAATGCTTCTGTTTCCAGGTTCATTGCCTCTCTTGCCAACCAGACATTTCCAATGAGTATTATACACTAATGAGGAATTTTGAAAGGCCGAACGCCGCCTTTACACAAGCTTCAATTCCTTTATCTTACTCTCGGCACCCTTCGGGTGCTAGGGTTCACTTTGCACAGAGCCGGATTACACAACAGGTGATGACATCAACAGGACTGAGCGCGTCGCCACCTGGTCACTACCACTGCAAAAACGCCAGGCACTCCACAATGTATATTTATTATTGTTCTGACGTCTTATTACACTGGCCCAACATTAAACCAACATTGGCTGAACGACTCCTCTCGCTGCAGAAGCAGTTCATATAGGGCCTTAATCAGAGCACAAACTGCCATTACATTTCGGCAAGCAGCAAGAACAGCATACTTTCGTAGTACACAGTTACTGCTGTTTGCTTTTGCACGGCAGCGTATTGGCGGTGAGAAATGAATATGATGTGTGAACGAGCATTGCAACGTTATTCAGACTATTACACGCTAGAAATGTATAAATTATATGAATTTGCAATGCCTTTAACAGCCAAGGCCAAAAATCGATTTTTAATAATACAAAATTTGATATTTTTGAAGATAGATCTCTTAGCCAAGACCTCACTCCTATATTGCATAACACTCCTCTAGATATCAGTTGTGGGAGAGATAGATAGATAGATAGATGGGTGATAGATAGATAGACAGAGAGGGTGGGCGGGGGCTACCACTCCACCACAGACAGCTGGTCACGTGAATCAGCCTCTCTGGTGTCACCTGGTCACAGCAACACAGCAAACACGAGACGTTGACACAATGTTATCCTAATGGTGGCCCACTGTTTACAACACTGGGCCAGTAGAATGGCCTTAACACGATATATGTTCACCCAGTTCTTGTTTAATGCTGGCCCATCATCTACAACATCTGGCTTAGCAGTAAAACAGCATTGGCTAAACGTCTCATTTGATGCACTGACACAATATTAGTTTAATGTTGGAACAGTGTCATATATGATGGCACAACATTGGGTCAGTGGATCATGTTGACTACCTAGAACCAACATGACATAGAACGCTTCTGCTCACAGCAAAACCAAGTATCTGCTTATTTCACAAGTGTGCAGATACAGTCTATTGAAAGTGCTGCTGCAAACAAGAAGGAGGCAGTCACATCAGCGTAAAGGAAGTATATACTTGCTTTACAAGTGAGCAAATACGGCCTTTTGTCAGCGCTATGGCAAGAAGAGCCAGTTAAAAAGCAGTAAATGCCTAGTTTACCAGGGAGTCGATAATGCCTTTTGACTTTGCACAGATAGGAAGAACAGATGTTAAGCAGAAGTTAACGACATTGTTAACAACAGACATTTGTTTTGAAAGTCAGTCTAAAAACTTGAAAACTCTGTCTCCAAGCTAAAAAGGCAGTGGTAATTGGAATACCATTACCGGTACAAAAAATTGACAACACTAAATCTCTGATTTGGGCGACTTGTCTCAAACAACATCGTCACAAGTGCAGTTGTCACGTCAATGAAATATATGAAAATAGTCATTGATTTCAACTTGCTGCAAGCATCCATCAGTTTATTGCTGTGCAAAATATGAAGTTGATCCATCAATGGAAAGATGCATAACCATAACACAAATGTATGCATGTTTCATTCTTAATTGTAGTATAATAGGTCTGAACATCTAAACGACACACTGTCACTGCCTCATATAGGGGGGGGGGTACTTATTCCGCTATTCTGGCTTTTTTTTAACTGTGATTCGTTATTAGGACTTGTAATTAGCTGTGATTTGGGCAATTACCTGTAACTTGATAAATATAACTGGGAACTGTGATCACTGATAATTTTTTTTGATAACTGATTGTATGAATTATCCGTTATAAAAAATACGGAAAATACTTTAAACTCAATAAATACACATTAAATCAGATTTTGTGACTCGATTTTTGTCAAACATGTGTCGTTTAACTCGTAAGACCAATAGCCATACCACAAATAAAACTTTATTTGTGTGTCAGATGCATATCTGGAATAGAAAAACCCTCCTATGAAGACAATTCCGGGATGAGACTGCAAAATGTGTTGAAAAAAACATAAATACCACTGATTCATAAAGAAATTATTGACAAAACTTTATAAAATTTGGTCTGTTGTTTCCCCATACAACACTTGTTAAAATAAAAAAATGCTTCATATAAATATCTAGCAGTATTTGCTAAAAAATTGTGTGAAGTTTCAATTTTTCCTAAATGCACCCTTTATGTGAAATTGCCCAATTACGGAAATACAAACAGTAGCCCTTGGGATAATTACCCATTAAGGCTTTCTTATCGCACATGATCTTTGCTGGAATGTTGCTGTAATGTTATCAGGCCAATGTTGAGTCAGGTGTTAGCTGGCTGTATCAAAAGTAATGAAATGAATGGGGTTTTAGGCCACATTTGTGCACATATAGGCTAAACTGGGCCAGGAGAAACTCCTGAGGATGGTGATATGAATGAGGTGACACTGCCTTCCAGACACAAGATTCGAAATTGAGCCCTGATGGTCAGCTAACTTTCAGTCACGGAGGCTGCCCACAATATTCAATTTTTACGATTGAACAGACAGGAAATATTTTGTTTCTTTGAAACTTGCATGCCAGAGCAGGAGATGAACCAGCGATCTCTGACTTTGCAAGCAGGCACCAGGGCCCCCGCCCTTTGGTATTGTTGTCACATATAATTTATACAAACACATTACCTGATTACTGATATCAAGATGATGTGCTATGTATTCTTGCTGGTATCTATAAGTTGATGAGCAAAACAGTTCCAATTATTGATTTTTATGACATTGATGAACTCTATTGGTTTAAAGATAAATTGTTTTTTTTTTAGTTTTCATATCCTGTCACAATGGACGCCGATAAACCAGTGTTGAGTTGACATACATTGTATGAGTGGCATGTGCTACGAGAAACCAGCCTAGCATTGTATTAATGTCTGGGACATAGCCTAGGCCACAAATGAATCCGCATTGTACCGGTAGGCCTACTTCTATCAAACCAAGACACGGGACCATGTGTAGGCCTAAACAACAATGCACAGACCTGTGTTGAACCAATACAGGACTGACCGCGATCTGAGTATGCACCAATGGTGACTCATTTTTTTTACCAGCGTTGTTGACGGTGGACCAGCATTGAACCTGCATTGGGTAATTGTCCTGTGGTCGCTGTGTGGTGTAGCCTATACATTCAGGTATTATAGTCTGCGGCTGTACAGTTTGGCTGTCTAGACATCTGCATCCCGAGGTGAATAAATATCATAAAGATGAATGAATATCATTGAAATTAACCTGGCTATATTTAAGTTGGACCAAAGTCAAAATATATAATAATGAACATCATCAAAATATCACGATGGAAAGTGATTTTCAGCGTCACATGAAGGATGGAAATAATTATGATGATATTGAGATGCCTGTGGGAATGAGAGAGTCGGGTTAAACACCCTAAGTATCACTGATTATAGCGACAAGAACAGAACAGAGCCAGGTAAAAGAGAAAAAACAATTAAATATAGGCTAGCTAAAATAGTATCAGACTTGGAAGCATGGTGCTCCAAATGGAGAATAAAATTAAATGCTAAGAAGACGCAGCTTATTATGCTTAAAACTATGAAAAAGATTGAACTAGAGCTTTTTGGTGAAAGACTCACTGCAGTAGGCCTACACCAAGAAAAATTACTAGGAGTATCTTTAGATAAGCAGCTTACTTTTAATGCTCATATAAATGAAAACGTCAAGAAATAAAGGCAACGCCTTGGTCCGCTCAAACTCAAACAAAGTGGGGCTGTACACCTAAAACACTAATGAGACTATTCTGTGAAACTCAATGACCTTGACCTCCTTTGTTTTCACCGAGCTGGTTAATACAATCAAGTATGGGGGAGGGGTATAATCTTGTTTTCACCGAGTGACGTCACTGCTTTTCACAGAATGTAAATGCTATACGTCTAGTACTAGAATATGTCGCTCCAGTAAGTCCGGGTAGTAGGAGCGTCCGCAACTAATATCAATTAAAAACAAGGAAATAAGAATAGCCTACAAATTGGATCCACTTTCGCACACTGAAGATATTCAGGATATTGCTAAGATCCCTCTGTCGTCTAGAGCTGTGGCAGTGTCGGTCCAGCGCCAACAGCGCTGGGCCGGCATTGAGACCGCGCTGACAGCAAGTGAGAGTGATATTGAAACAACGAGTGTTGTCACAGTGTGGCTACCGCAGTGCCAATGTCGGCCCAGCGCTAACAGCGCTGAACCGACATTGGCGCAACGCTGGCGGCAATGGCAGTACTCGAGAGTGCGACAACAGCAATGCCGCGTTGACGGTCCAACACTTCCAGTGTTGACCAGTCACCAGGACACGTTGTCACTCACCAGCGTGTCACAGAGTTGGGCGGGGGCCCTAGGGTAGTGGTTAGCACCGCTGCCTTTCACGCCAGAGCTCGGGGTTCGGTTCCCGGCTTCGGCGGTTTGAAAGAAACAAAAATGTTTCTTCCCCATCCACGTGTGAAAGTCAGTATTGTGGGGAGCCTCCGTGACCGAGAGGTAGCGTGCTCGGCCTCAGACCGCCAGGGCTCGAATTTCGTATCCTGTGTCTGGAGGACAGTCAGTTGGTGAGTAAGTGGCACTATTTCACAAACTTTCACGCATACACAAAACACTTATAAACAACAGATTAATAACTTTCACCTACAAACAAAAACGCACAAAACATCGAGAAAACATGCATACACTCAAAACACAACTCACAAATAATCAGAACAACAAGACAAAATAACAGACAGGATTCAAACACCACAAAGAATCCTGGAAGGGTTTAAAGCTTCTGGTGGCTCTGAAAAGAGACAATTCAGAACAAGCGAACTTTCTTAATTTCACAAATTAAGATAAGACGCTATAGCTTCTAGGAACTTTCTATTTTCCAAAATATCAACTTCAGACACTTTTAGACCATTTCAATCAAAATTACATAACTCTGACTTGTTTTTCTCTGGGCATGCTGGAGTATGGCGACGGCACACAGACAGTCAGGCAAACAACACAAGGTAAATTGATCACATTTGATCAAAAATTTATTGAGTAAGGAAGCATGGTGTCTCTACTGTCCACATGGCACAAATTATGCACACGGGATGACATTGGCGCACCGCGATATAAGTCATGGTGTCTCAAGTGTTGATTTAATTGGACCATGTTTGACAACTCAACCCAAAATATTCACATTAAAAAAAATAGCGACACAGCAAGTACTGGATTGCCACACTCTAAGTTTTCAACACTGAGTGTAAACAGGTCACATGTTGGACAGCGAAGCGTCGAGCGCAATTATAAGTTTGTTAACATACTAAGTGAATTTGAATATGCACGAGGGACATAGGTTTAATAAAAGAAATGTCTCAAATGTAAATTTAAAGGATCTGCTACATTACAACATCGTCGGCCTTTTCATTCACATTAGAGAGATAAGACACGAGATACAGGGTAGCTACTGGCTGATTCAACACCTCATTTAGACCACCGCGACCTTCTGTTCGCCGAGGGCGCATCTAAATTAATTAAATTAAAAAATGCTTCTGTTTCCAGGTTCATTGCCTCTCTTGCCAACCAGACATTTCCAATGAGTATTATACACTAATGAGGAATTTTGAAAGGCCGAACGCCGCCTTTACACAAGCTTCAATTCCTTTATCTTACTCTCGGCACCCTTCGGGTGCTAGGGTTCACTTTGCACAGAGCCGGATTACACAACAGGTGATGACATCAACAGGACTGAGCGCGTCGCCACCTGGTCACTACCACTGCAAAAACGCCAGGCACTCCACAATGTATATTTATTATTGTTCTGACGTCTTATTACACTGGCCCAACATTAAACCAACATTGGCTGAACGACTCCTCTCGCTGCAGAAGCAGTTCATATAGGGCCTTAATCAGAGCACAAACTGCCATTACATTTCGGCAAGCAGCAAGAACAGCATACTTTCGTAGTACACAGTTACTGCTGTTTGCTTTTGCACGGCAGCGTATTGGCGGTGAGAAATGAATATGATGTGTGAACGAGCATTGCAACATTATTCAGACTATTACACGCTAGAAATGTATAAATTATATGAATTTGCAATGCCTTTAACAGCCAAGGCCAAAAATCGATTTTTAATAATACAAAATTTGATATTTTTGAAGATAGATATCTTAGCCAAGACCTCACTCCTATATTGCATAACACTCCTCTAGATATCAGTTGTGGGAGAGATAGATAGATAGATAGATGGGTGATAGATAGATAGACAGAGAGGGTGGGCGGGGGCTACCACTCCACCACAGACAGCTGGTCACGTGAATCAGCCTCTCTGGTGTCACCTGGTCACAGCAACACAGCAAACACGAGACGTTGACACAATGTTATCCTAATGGTGGCCCACTGTTTACAACACTGGGCCAGTAGAATGGCCTTAACACGATATATGTTCACCCAGTTCTTGTTTAATGCTGGCCCATCATCTACAACATCTGGCTTAGCAGTAAAACAGCATTGGCTAAACGTCTCATTTGATGCACTGACACAATATTAGTTTAATGTTGGAACAGTGTCATAAATGATGGCACAACATTGGGTCAGTGGATCATGTTGACTACCTAGAACCAACATGACATAGAACGCTTCTGCTCACAGCAAAACCAAGTATCTGCTTATTTCACAAGTGTGCAGATACAGTCTATTGAAAGTGCTGTTGCAAACAAGAAGGAGGCAGTCACATCAGCGTAAAGGAAGTATATACTTGCTTTACAAGTGAGCAAATACGGCCTTTTGTCAGCGCTATGGCAAGAAGAGCCAGTTAAAAAGCAGTAAATGCCTAGTTTACCAGGGAGTCGATAATGCCTTTTGACTTTGCACAGATAGGAAGAACAGATGTTAAGCATAAGTTAACGACATTGTTAACAACAGACATTTGTTTTGAAAGTCAGTCTAAAAACTTGAAAACTCTGTCTCCAAGCTAAAAAGGCAGTGGTAATTGAAATACCATTACCGGTACAAAAAATTGACAACACTAAATCTCTGATTTGGGCGACTTGTCTCAAACAACATCGTCACAAGTGCAGTTGTCACGTCAATGAAATATATGAAAATAGTCATTGATTTCAACTTGCTGCAAGCATCCATCAGTTTAATGCTGTGCAAAATATGAAGTTGATCCATCAATGGAAAGATGCATAACCATAACACAAATGTATGCATGTTTCATTCTTAATTGTAGTATAATAGGTCTGAACATTTAAGCGACACACTGTCACTGCCTCATATAGGGGGGGGGGGGGGGTACTTATTCCGCTATTCTGGCTTTTTTTTAACTGTGATTCGTTATTAGGACTTGTAATTAGCTGTGATTTGGGCAATTACCTGTAACTTGATAAATATAACTGGGAACTGTGATCACTGATAATTTTTTTTGATAACTGATTGTATGAATTATCCGTTATAAAAAAATGTTTTTCATAAAAAAAAAATTATAATGGATTTATAATTCAAGATAGCCGCCCATATTGATTTTCTAATAGAGTCGCAGTATGAATGTGGTTAATTACCTGTGACTGTGATCTAACATCTGGATATACCTGTGATCGTGAGATGGGGTAAATAAATAGCTGTGAATTGTGATCAAGGGGGGTATTTCCCCCCTCTCATATATCGAGCATCACGAAAATGGAATGAATTCTAATCAATTAGCATGTATCACACAATCCACTTACCTGATATAGTCTGAGACACATGAAATAACAAGAAAGTATATATAATTGAGCAGGTCTCGCCGAAAGGGGGGGGGGTGCTTACTGTATTCCACACTGTCCGCCGCCTCCACGGTTATTTGTTTTCAAGATAGCTACTAATCTATCAACTTCTGCTTCCTCATACTTCACATATCCATCACATATCATTGGGGAATTGTTTTTGTGACATTATGATCCTCATATCATCAACCCTTTAATTACTAGGGCGACTAACGAGTGCTCGTTAGCGCGTTCCAGGAAAAAATCTTCATTAGATCTTCTTTTAATTTGGCAAATATGTTCAGCTATGTCAGCCAATGACCTGATTAACTTTTGAGAGCAAACAATTTGAAAATGGCCTAGTGGCCATTTTTTTAATTTTATTAATTTTGTGATATTTAAGTAGACCTAACGCAAAAAAAGCAAAATAGCTGGAACATGAATATAAAACAAAATGTAATGGCTCTCACAAGGATAACCCATGACAAATTTGGCACTAATAAAATCCAAAATGGCCGTCAGTCGGCCATTTAGATGTTTTTTTCTCATTATCTCGGAAATATTGCATACTACATGTAGCTAAGAACTTCTGCTTCCTCATACTTTACATAGCCCTCATATACCACCAGGAAAAAGTTTGCAGCAGATCTTTTTTTTATTTGGCTAATATGCACAGGAATGTCAGCCAATGACCTGATTAACATTTGGGAGCAAACAATTAAAATGGCGGTCAATTGACCATTTTGAAATTGAGTAATTTTGTGATATTTACGCAACTCTAAAACAAAGCAAAAGAGCTGGACCATGCATATAGAACAAAATGTAAGGACTCGCACATAGGACTCCAATAGCCTACCTACAAAATGAGCTGCCACACGACTCTATTCGATTAAGTTGAAAAAACATGTAGATTCGGAGGGGGGTTCGGGGTGTCTGAAAATGACCTCAATAACCCCGCCTCAAGATACATAATCGACAATAAAATCAATTTAATACAGCAAAATGTAGACTGGTAACACTTTTTTTTTTTTTTTTTTTATTGATTAAAATGTACAATACAAATACAAATTATGTATTATCAGTAAATAAATTGTTCACTTAAAAGCACATTCATTGAAGCCGTTGCCGACTCATTGTAAAAGAACAAAAAATCGACATCGGCCCAATGCGAGTTACTGACACAGTCATGTTCACAGAAAAACAAAAAACAAACTAGTACTCAGTGAACGCGAGACACTGTCACAATACCAGATCAATGTCGGGCCATAAACGCTGGCCCGGCACTGAACTAACACCATGCCAGCGTCTCCCGTTTTCTGGCTGTGGTATGGTATCACAGTTGACAATACATGACCCACCAGACACAAGGCGGTGAAAGCAACGCCGGTTCAACGCCGGTCCACTATCGACGACACCGAACCAACGCCAAAGCGTTTCAACACCCTGCGCCTGCTGGGGAAAGAAGATAATTTTGCTGTTGGTTCAGCGTTGGTCGACAATCGACGACGCTGAACCAACGCTAAAGTAACACCTATTCAACACCCTGCGCCTGCTGCTGGTCTAATGTCTGGCCACTGCCGGAAAGATGTCCAGCCACCAAATCAGGACATGGTCAACCGTCGTGCGTTTTGCCCAGCATACACAGCACGCCAAAAAAGGAGGCGGGGTCAGTGCTGGGCCAGCGTTTGCAGCGCTGGCCAAACACCGACCCAACAAATGGCTCGAGTCTTGTGTATGCCGTGCCACCAGTATATTATTTATTATTGTAACGCTGAATATTATGCTTGTAAGATATTGTTATTACACAATTCAAATATAATAGGGTTCAGTTGTGTATGCCTCTCTGGTCTTGAGAGCCAATATCAAGCGTTCTAGATCCTGACCCTCGAGGCCAGCTGCCGTGACCTCACCAATATTATGGTGAGGTCACAATAATATTTTTGGTGAGGTCACAACATTTAAAAGACACAACAACACAACATATTAACACTCACATGCACGGATATAAAAAAAAAGTATATCACCTGATCACGGCATGCATGTGTGTTGGAATATATAGTTATAGCTGCAGACAGATATCTTACTTATCACTCCTCCTTGCGAAAAGGGATGATGTATATTACACTTGTAAAAATCACGAAAAAGGAGGAATACATAAGTGCAATAACTGTAATTGGGTTTAGATGCTGTAATAGCTTGATATAATTTTCATTCTCTTGAGTTAATTAAATAAATTACATAAGATGATTTAATTAATACTTTAATATTACTTTTACGTACTAACAATGCTGAACGATTAGACTCAGAAGTATACCAAGCACTCTCAATATAAACAAAAAACGTATATAAACTTGTAGTCAATACCATACTAGGAATGTTTTGACATATGTTCTAAAACAATCTCGAACGTTTTTTTTGTATTTCCTTTAAACCAATGCAAATGTTTAAAAGTAGCATACCTGTATAACAATTCCCTTGAAATGAAGTCGTACATATTTGTATGTACTCTGTCTGTATTATTCATTTCGCCTATTATATATTCTTTATAAATTATATAACTGATCAGAGTAATAATAAAATCTGGTATAGAATAATGTCCACATATGATATGGATAGGTCTGATATTTACATTTAATACATCATTTAGAGATTGCCATATATGCCTTATTTGTCTACATGTGTACAATATATGGATAATGTCTTGGTTTCCTTTACATATACTGCAACTACTAATTTCTTTCAATTTCCATCGTTTTAAATTGGTTCCACATGGTAGTATATTATGTAGTAGTTTAAAATTAAATTCTTTTAATTTATTAGCAGGAATTATAAGAATTTTCTGTTTGTAAGCATCTTCGAACTTTAAATTATTGTTTGTATTTGAGAAGAAAAATTTCCAGTAGGTTTCGGAAGTAGGGATATGGTCTTTTTCTGTGCCCATATTATAAAAATCTTTTGCAGTATGATTACATGGTATATCTGTTTCGTTATCAGTTCTGGGCGTCGGAATATTATTCGGGTTTTGTTTTAGTATTGTTTTTATTGCCTTTTTTATTACAAGTATTTCACAAAGGTAATTTGTTCTATGTTGTAGTTTCTCATAAATATATACTTCATCAAGCTCTGAGCTAGTTATTTTCAAATCTGTTAAGAATATTAATCCGCTGTTTATCCAAGATTCAAAGAATAGTGACATGTTTATTTTTTTATCTTTGTTAAATATTGTAATATTATTGTTGCCCCATAAGGGTATTTTATTTTTATCTAGGTCTTCACATTTGTGAACTGAAATAAATGCTTTAACAATCGATCTGTAGATAAAAATCAATTTAATACAGCAAAATGTAGACTGGTAACAGTTAGTCGTTTCCGGGTAGAGAGACTAGGGCCTACTAAAGTTCATGCCAATTGGAATAATTTTCTTCAATGTGAAAAAAGTAAAACAACACACTGCAAGATGCCTCATTTCACTCAATTATTTGTCCGACTGTCATGTGCACCAAGTGAGGTAGACCTCTGCTGACATCGATTTGGAGCAAATGGAAAAAAAGGTGTGTTGTACCAGCGAACATCTCATGATGTGCTCTCAATTAATGAGATAAGTGTGAAATTTGATCGAGTATTTCAAAAGTTATTCATTTAGACGTCAACTCAGACTACAATTCTTAACCGATTTTCCTCTAATTTTGCAGGCATCATCTGCTGCTATTACGGCGACAGCCCTGAAAATTTAGTAAAGTTTGAGCGACTACTTCAAAAGTTATTAATGAGATAAGTGTAAAATTTGATTGAGTATTTTAAAAGTTATTCATTTAGAAGTCAATTCAGACGCCGATTCTCAACCGTTTTTCATGTAATTTCGCAGGCATCATCGGCTGGTATCACGGTAACAGCCCTGTAAATTTGGCGAAGTTTGATTGAGTACTTCAAAAGTTATTAATGCAAAACACTGAGCCAACATTGTTGCAACGTCGGCGGAGCGTTTTTCGTTAATATCTTAGTCAATTCTCAACCGTTTTACATTTAATTTTGCACACAAGTTTTAATTTTGATCAAGTATTCCAAAAGTTATTAATGTGATGCACTGAAACAACACTGTTCCCACGTCGCCAGAGCGCTGAAAATGCGGGCCGTCATTCAAACAGCACTGAGTAAGTGCCCCCATCGTACATATGTCACTGAGCAGTTCGAGCTGACAGGGCAGGTCGCCAGGAGTGAGAGAGTAATTACCAACACTACAGCGACATAGACCCAATATAGCTTTTTTTTGAACCAGAAGTAACCCAAACAAACTATTTGTATACCTGAAGGACAATTGAATGTTTACACAGAATTGGGCCACATGCTGATGGCATCGGCCCAGCGTTGGGCAGACAATCAGTGCTGCAGGTGTGTCCTCCCGTGTCTTGACTATAAGACACCAATTAGCGGCGAATGCTCTGATCTTACCAAAATTCTAATTTTTTCCAGAGGAAAATTGAGAAGACACCATATTTTTAATTTCGGAGAATTTATACTTGATACTGTAGAGGAGTATAACTACTTAGGATTAGTCTTCAACTACAATGCCAAATTCAAAATAGCAAAATCACATTTATATCAGAAAGGATGCAGAGCGATGTTCGCTCTACTTAAAAAATCCAGAAATCTATCTCTCCCGATGGATATAATGTTAAAACTTTTTAATGAACTTGTCAAACCGGTAGTGTTGTACGGAGCTGAAGTATGGGGCAGCGAAAAATGTGACATACTTGAAAGACTCCAGCTTAGATTTTTTAAATATGTGTTATCTGTAAATAAGTTCACTTCCTCTATGATGGTTTATGGAGAATTGGATGCAATTCCCCTAGATGTTGATATTAAATCACGTATGCTAACATTTTGGGCAAGATTATGTACTGGTGAAAAACACAAGATCTCAAATACGATCTACTATTTATTATATTTTTTAGATGAAAAAAATATATTTAAGTCTGAATGGGTGGAAACTGTTGAGACAACGCTGAACAATTGCGGATTTTCTGGATTATGGTTAAAGCAATCATTGCCTTGTTCTATCGAAGTATTCAAACATTCAGTGAAGATAAGATTAACAGATCAGTTTATTCAAAAATGGCACGAAATTATATCACAAGGAGGAAAATGTACAGTTTATCGTATTATTAAAACATCGTTTGGCTTCGAAAGTTATTTAAATGAATTACCAGACCTACTCAGGAAATATTTCACAAAATTTAGATGTCGAAATCATCGCTTACCCATAGAAGCCGGTGCTCGGTCACAAGTCCTTCGTGATATGCGTATATGCCAATTTTGTGAAACAGATATTGGTGATGAATTTCTTTATTTACTTTGTTGTCCTAATTTTAAAGAAGAGCGTAAACATTTTATCAATTCAAAATATTGGGTAAGACCTTCATCCTTTTACCTACATAAACTTTTTAAACAGACTAAGGGTGAAAACCTTAAAAAGCTGGCTATGTTTGTGAAAATAATAATATGTAAATTTAAATATTGCAAAATGTGAATATTGTATATATTATGTCATGTGCCTTCCTGGCAACTCTGTCTTGTCTTCAACTAAAGTGGACCATCAGAATAAATTACTTGTTACTTGTTACTTGTTGTCTGATACGTGGGAATATGTGATGTAAAGTGCTGAATATTGCTGACTTGTTTTGTTTACATGGCAATATACGACCTGGAAATACAACTATTTCAGTCTTTTTTCGGTGCTTTAAATTTTTTTTTGAGTTTTTTGTATTTTCAGTCAAGATCAGTAGGCTATATAGCTTTATATAAATTAAATTTTCAAAATCGGCAACATTGAAAATGTCTCATCCCAAGGGGTCCCTTTAACCGATTTCCCTGTAATTTTGCAGGCATTATCTGCTGCTACTAGATGACAGCCATTAAAATTTAGTAAAGTTTGAGCGACTACTTCAAAAGTTATTAATGAGAATATTGTGAAATTTGATTGAGTATGTCAAAATCTCTTAATTTAGACGTCAATTAAGACGTCAATTCTCAACCGATTTTCCCGTAAATTTGCAGGCATCATCTGCTGCTATTACGGCGACAGACCTGAAAATTAAGTAGAGTTTGAGCGACTGCTTCAAAAGTTATTAATGAGATTAGTGTGAAATTTAATTGAGTATTTCAAAAATTATTTATTTAGACGTCAATTCAGACGTCAATTCTTAACCAATTTCCATGTAATTTTGTAGGCATCATCTGCTGCTACTACGGCGACAGCCATTAAAATTTAGTAAAGTTTGAGCGACTACTTCAAAAGTTATTAATGAGATTATTGTGAAATTTGATTGAGTATGTCAAAATTTCTTAATTTAGACGTCAATTCAGACGTCAATTCTTAACTAATTTGCCTGTAATTTTGTAGGCATCATCTGCTGCTATTACGGCGACAGCCCTGAAAATTTAGCAGAGTTTGAGCAACTACTTCAGAAGTTATTGTTGTGATTAGTGTGAAATTCGATTGAGTATTTTAAAAGTTATTCATTTAGACTTCAATTCAGACGTAAATTCTCAACCGATTTTCCAGTTATTTTGCAGGCATCATCGGCTGGTATTACGGCGACAGCCCTGAAAATTTAGTAGAGTTTGAGCGACTACTTCAGAAGTTATTATTGAGATTACTGTGAAATTCGATTGAGTATTTCAAAATTTATTCATTTAGCCGTCAATTCAGACATCAATTCTTAACCGATTTTCCAGTTATTTTACAGGCATTATGTGCTGCTATTACGGCGACAGCCATTAAAATTTAGTAAAGTTAGAGCGACTACTTCAAAAGTTATTATTGAGATTAGTGTGAAATTTGATTGAGTATTTTGAAAGTTATTCATTTAGACGTCAATTCAGACGTCAATTCTCAACCGCTTTTCCAGTTATTTTGCAGGCATCATTTGCTTCTACTACGGCGACAGCCGTGAAAATTTAGTAAAGTTTGAGCGACTGCTTCAGAAGATATTAATGAGATTAGTGTGAAATTTGACTGAGTATTTTAAAATGTTATTCATATAGACGTCAATTCAGACGTCAATTCTCAATCGATTCTCCTGTAATTTTGCAGGCATCATCTGCTTCAACTACGGCGACAGCCAATAAAATTTAGTAAAGTTTGAGCGAATACTTCTAAAGTTTTTAATGAGATTAGTTTGAAAATTGACTGAGTATTTTAAAAGTTATTCATTTAGACGTCAATTCAGACGTCAATTTTCAACCGATTTTCCTGTAATTTCGCCGGCATTATCTGCTTCTACTACGGCGACAGCCGTGAAAATTTAGTGAAGTTTGAGCGACTAATTCAAAAGTTAATAATGAGATTAGTGTGAAATTTGATAGAGTATTTTAAAAATTATTCATTTAGACGTCAATTCAGACGTCAATTCTTAACCGATTTCCCAGTTATTTTGCAGGCATCATCTGCTTCTACTACGGCGACAGTCCTGAAAATTTAGTAGAGTTGGAGCGACTACTTCAGAAGTTATTAATGAGATCAGTTAGAAATTTGATTGAGTATTTCAAAATGTATTCATTTAGACGTCAATTCAGACGTCAATTCTTAACCGATTTACCTGTGATTTTGCAGGCATCATCTGCTGCTGCTACGGCGACAGCCAGTAAAATTTAGTAAAGTTTTAGCAACTGCTTCAAAAGTTATTAATGAGATTATTGTGAAATTTGATTTAGTTTTTTAAAATTTATTCACTTAGACGTCAATACAGACGTCAATTCTTACCCGATTTCCAAGTTATTTTGCAGGCATCATCTTCTGCTGCTACGGCGACAGCCACTAAAATTTAGTAAAGTTTTAGCAACTGCTTCAAAAGTTATTAATGAGATTATTGTGAAATTTGATTTAGTTTATTTAAAATTTATTCATTTAGACGTCAATACAGACGTCAATTCTTACCCGATTTTCCAGTTATTTTACAGGCATCATCTGCTGCTATTACGGCGACAGCGCTAAAAAATTAGTAATGTTTGAGCGACTACTTAAAAAATTATTAATGGGATTAGTGTGAAATTTGATTGAGTATTTTAAAAGTTATTCATTTAGACGTCAATTCAGACGTCAATATTAAACCGATTTTCTTGTGATTTTGCCGGCATCATCTGCTGCTATTAGGACGACAGCCCTGGAAATTTAGTGAGGTTTGAGCAATTACTTCAAAAGTTATTAATCAGATTAGTGTAAAATTTGATTGAGTATTTCAAAAGTTATTCATTTATACGTCAATTCAGACGCCAATTCTAAACCGTTTTTTATATAATTTCGCAGGCACCATAGGCTGGTATTACGGTAACAGCCCTGTAAATTTGGCGAAGTTTGATTGAGTACTTCAAAAGTTATTGATGCAAAACTATGAGCCAACATTGTTGCAACGCCGGCGGAGCGTTTTTCGTTAATATCTTCGTCAATTCTCAAACTTTTCACATTTAATTTTGCACACACCATTCGCAGCCATTACGGCGACTGCCCTGTAAATTTGTTGAAGTTTGATCAAGTATTCCAAAAGTTACTAATGCGATGCACTGAAACAACACTGTTTCCACGTCGCCAGAGCGATTAAAATGCGGGCCGTCATTGAAACAGCACTGAGTAAGTGCCCCCATCGTACATATGTCACTGAGCAGTTCGAGCTGACAGGGCAGGTCGCCAGGAGTGAGAGAGTAATTACCAACACTACAGCGACATAGACCCAATATAGCTTTTTTTGAACCAGAAGTAGCCCAAACAAACTATTTGTATACCTGAAGGACGATTGAATGTTTACACAGAATTGGGCCACATGCTGATGGCATCGGCCCAGCGTTGGGTAGACAATCAGTGCTGCAGGTGTGTCCTCCCGTGTCTTGAGTATAATACACCAATTAGCGGCGAATGCTCTGATCTTACCGTCTGATACGTGGGAATATGTGATGTAAAGTGTGGCATATTGCTGACTTGTTTTGTTTACATGGCAATATACGACCTGGAAATACAACTATTTCACTCTTTTTTCGGTGCTTTAAAATTTTTTTTTTGAGTTTTTCGTATTTTCAGTTAAGATCAGTAGGCTATATAGCTTTACATAAATTAAATTTTCAAAATTGGCAACATTGAAAATGTCTCATCCCAAGGGGTCCCTTTAACCGATTTCCCTGTAATTTTGCAGGCATCATCTGCTGCCACTAGATGACAGCCATTAAAATTTAGTAAAGTTTGAGCGACTACTTCAATAGTTAATAATGAGATTATTGTGAAATTTTTATTGAGTATGTCAAAATTTCTTAATTTAGACGTCAATTAAGACGTCAATACTCAACCGATTCTCCCGTAAATTTGCAGGCATCATCTGCTGCTATTACGGCGACAGACCTGAAAATTTAGTCGAGTTTGAGCGACTGCTTCAGAATTTATTAATGAGATTAGTGTGAAATTTGATTAGGTATTTCAAAAATTATTTATTCAGACGTCAATTCAGACGTCAATTCTTAACCAATTTCCCTGTAATTTTGTAGGCATCATTTGCTGCTACTACGGCGACAGCCATTAAAATTCAGTAAAGTTTGAGCGACTACTTCAAAAGTTATTAATGAGATTAGTGTGAAATTTGATTGAGTATTTTAAAAGTTATTCATTAAGACGTCAATTCAGACGTCAATTCTCAACCGATTATCCTGTAATTTTGCAGGCATCATCTGCTTCAACTACGGCGACAGCCATTAAAATTTAGTGAAGTTTGAGCGACTACTTCAAAAATTATTGATGAGATTAGTGTGAAGTTTGCTTTAGTATTTTAAAAGTTATTCACTTAGACGTCAATTCAGACGTCAATATTAAACCGATTTTCTTGTAATTTTGCCGGCATCATCTGCTGCTATTAGGACGACAGCCCTGGAAATTTAGTAAAGTTTGAGCGATTACTTTAAAAGTTATTAATGAGATTAGTGTAAAATTTGATTGAGTATTTCAAAAGTTATTCATTTATACGTCAATTAAGACGCCAATTCTGAACCGTTTTTTATATAATTTCGCAGGCACCATCGGCTGGTATTACGGTAACAGCCCTGTAAATTTGGTGAAGTTTTATTGAGTACTTCAAAAGTTATTAATGCAAAACACTGAGCCAACATTGTTGCAACGCCGGCGGAGCGTTTTTCGTTAATATCTTAGTCAATTCTCAACCGTTTTACATTTAATTTTGCACACACCATTTGCTGCCTTTACGGCGACTGCCATGTAAATTTGGTGAATTTTGATCAAGTATTCCAAAAGTTATTAATGTGATGCACTGAAACAACACTGTTCCCACGTCGCCAGAGCGCTGAAAATGCGGGCCGTCATTCAAACAGCACTGAGTAAGTGCCCCCATCGTACATATGTCACTGAGCAGTTCGAGCTGACAGGGCAGGTCGCCAGGAGTGAGAGAGTAATTACCAACACTACAGCGACATAGACCCAATATAGCTTTTTTTTGAACCAGAAGTAACCCAAACAAACTATTTGTATACCTGAAGGACAATTAAATGTTTACACAGAATTGGGCCACATGCTGATGGCATCGGCCCAGCGTTGGGCAGACAATCAGTGCTGCAGGTGTGTCCTCCCGTGTCTTGACTATAAGACACCAATTAGCGGCGAATGCTCTGATCTTACCAAAATTCTAATTTTTTCCAGAGGAAAATTGAGAAGACACCATATTTTTAATTTTGGAGAATTTATACTTGATACTGTAGAGGAGTATAACTACTTAGGATTAGTCTTCAACTACAATGCCAAATTCAAAATAGCAAAATCACATTTATATCAGAAAGGATGCAGAGCAATGTTCGCTCTACTTAAAAAATCCAGAAATCTATCTCTCCCGATGGATATAATGTTAAAACTTTTTAATGTACTTGTCAAACCGGTAGTGTTGTACGGAGCTGAAGTATGGGGCAGCGAAAAATGTGACATACTTGAAAGACTCCAGCTTAGATTTTTTAAATATGTGTTATCTGTAAATAAGTTCACTTCCTCTATGATGGTTTATGGAGAATTGGATGCAATTCCCCTAGATGTTGATATTAAATCACGTATGCTAACATTTTGGGCAAGATTATGTACTGGTGAAAAACACAAGATCTCAAATACGATCTACTATTTATTATATTTTTTAGATGAAAAAAATATATTGAGGTCTGAATGGGTGGAAACTGTTGAGACAACGCTGAACAATTGCGGATTTTCTGGATTATGGTTGAAGCAATCATTGCCTTGTTCTATCGAAGTATTCAAACATTCAGTGAAGATAAGATTAACAGATCAGTTTATTCAAAAATGGCACGAAATTATATCACAAGGAGGAAAATGTACAGTTTATCGTATTATTAAAACATCGTTTGGCTTCGAAAGTTATTTAAATGAATTACCAGACCTACTCAGGAAATATTTCACAAAATTTAGATGTCGAAATCATCGCTTACCCATAGAAGCCGGTGTTCGGTCACAAGTCCTTCGTGATATGCGTATATGCCAATTTTGTGAAACAGATATTGGTGATGAATTTCTTTATTTACTTTGTTGTCCTAATTTTAAAGAAGAGCGTAAACATTTTATCAATTCAAAATATTGGGTAAGACCTTCATCCTTTTACCTACATAAACTTTTTAAACAGACTAAGGGTGAAAACCTTAAAAAGCTGGCTATGTTTGTGAAAATAATAATATGTAAATTTAAATATTGCAAAATGTGAATATTGTATATACTATGTCATGTGCCTTCCTGGCAACTCTGTCTTGTCTTCTACTAAAGTGGACCATCAGAATAAATTACTTGTTACTTGTTACTTGTTGTCTGATACGTGGGAATATGTGATGTAAAGTGCTGAATATTGCTGACTTGTTTTGTTTACATGGCAATATACGACCTGGAAATACAACTATTTCAGTCTTTTTTCGGTGCTTTAAATTTTTTTTTGAGTTTTTTTGTATTTTCAGTCAAGATCAGTAGGCTATATAGCTTTATATAAATTAAATTTTCAAAATCGGCAACATTGAAAATGTCTCATCCCAAGGGGTCCCTTTAACCGATTTCCCTGTAATTTTGCAGGCATTATCTGCTGCTACTAGATGACAGCCATTAAAATTTAGTAAAGTTTGAGCGACTACTTCAAAAGTTATTAATGAGAATATTGTGAAATTTGATTGAGTATGTCAAAATCTCTTAATTTAGACGTCAATTAAGACGTCAATTCTCAACCGATTTTCCAGTTATTTTACAGGCATTATGTGCTGCTATTACGGCGACAGCCATTAAAATTTAGTAAAGTTAGAGCGACTACTTCAAATGTTATTATTGAGATTAGTGTGAAATTTGATTGAGTATTTTGAAAGTTATTCATTTAGACGTCAATTCAGACGTCAATTCTCAACCGCTTTTCCAGTTATTTTGCAGGCATCATTTGCTTCTACTACGGCGACAGCCGTGAAAATTTAGTAAAGTTTGAGCGACTGCTTCAGAAGATATTAATGAGATTAGTGTGAAATTTGACTGAGTATTTTAAAATGTTATTCATATAGACGTCAATTCAGACGTCAATTCTCAATCGATTCTCCTGTAATTTTGCAGGCATCATCTGCTTCAACTACGGCGACAGCCAATAAAATTTAGTAAAGTTTGAGCGAATACTTCTAAAGTTATTAATGAGATTAGTTTGAAAATTGACTGAGTATTTTAGAAGTTATTCATTTAGACGTCAATTCAGACGTCAATTTTCAACCGATTTTCCTGTAATTTCGCCGGCATTATCTGCTTCTACTACGGCGACAGCCGTGAAAGTTTAGTGAAGTTTGAGCGACTAATTCAAAAGTTATTAATGAGATTAGTGTGAAATTTGATTGAGTATTTTAAAAATTATTCATTTAGACGTCAATTCAGACGTCAATTCTTAACCGATTTCCCAGTTATTTTGCAGGCATCATCTGCTTCTACTACGGCGACAGTCCTGAAAATTTAGTAGAGTTGGAGCGACTACTTCAGAAGTTATTAATGAGATCAGTTAGAAATTTGATTGAGTATTTCAAAATGTATTCATTTAGACATCAATTCAGACGTCAATTCTTAACCGATTCACCTGTAATTTTGCAGGCATCATCTGCTGCTGCTACGGCGACAGCCATTAAAATTTAGTAAAGTTTTAGCAACTGCTTCAAAAGTTATTAATGAGATTATTGTGAAATTTGATTTAGTTTTTTAAAATTTATTCATTTAGACGTCAATTTAGGCGTCAATACAGACGTCAATTCTTACCCGATTTCCCAGTTATTATGCAGGCATCATCTTCTGCTGCTACGGCGACAGCCATTAAAATTTAGTAAAGTTTTAGCAACTGCTTCAAAAGTTATTAATGAAATTATTGTGAAATTTGATTTAGTTTATTTAAAATTTATTCATTTAGACGTCAATACAGACGTCAATTCTTACCCGATTTTCCAGTTATTTTACAGGCATCATCTGCTGCTATTACGGCGACAGCGCTAAAAAATTAGTAATGTTTGAGCGACTACTTAAAAAATTATTAATGGGATTAGTGTGAAATTTGATTGAGTATTTTAAAAGTTATTCATTTAGACGTCAATTCAGACGTCAATATTAAACCGATTTTCTTGTGATTTTGCCGGCATCATCTGCTGCTATTAGGACGACAGCCCTGGAAATTTAGTGAGGTTTGAGCAATTACTTCAAAAGTTATTAATCAGATTAGTGTAAAATTTGATTGAGTATTTCAAAAGTTATTCATTTATACGTCAATTCAGACGCCAATTCTAAACCGTTTTTTATATAATTTCGCAGGCACCATAGGCTGGTATTACGGTAACAGCCCTGTAAATTTGGCAAAGTTTGATTGAGTACTTCAAAAGTTATTGATGCAAAACTATGAGCCAACATTGTTGCAGCGCCGGCGGAGCGTTTTTCGTTAATATCTTAGTCAATTCTCAAACGTTTTACATTTAATTTTGCACACACCATTCGCAGCCATTACGGCGACTGCCCTGTAAATTTGTTGAAGTTTGATCAAGTATTCCAAAAGTTACTAATGCGATGCACTGAAACAACACTGTTTCCACGTCGCCAGAGCGATTAAAATGCGGGCCGTCATTGAAACAGCACTGAGTAAGTGCCCCCATCGTACATATGTCACTGAGCAGTTCGAGCTGACAGGGCAGGTCGCCAGGAGTGAGAGAGTAATTACCAACACTACAGCGACATAGACCCAATATAGCTTTTTTTGAACCAGAAGTAGCCCAAACAAACTATTTGTATACCTGAAGGACGATTGAATGTTTACACAGAATTGGGCCACATGCTGATGGCATCGGCCCAGCGTTGGGTAGACAATCAGTGCTGCAGGTGTGTCCTCCCGTGTCTTGAGTATAATACACCAATTAGCGGCGAATGCTCTGATCTTACCGTCTGATACGTGGGAATATGTGATGTAAAGTGTGGCATATTGCTGACTTGTTTTGTTTACATGGCAATATACGACCTGGAAATACAACTATTTCACTCTTTTTTCGGTGCTTTAAAATTTTTTTTTTGAGTTTTTTGTATTTTCAGTTAAGATCAGTAGGCTATATAGCTTTACATAAATTAAATTGTCAAAATTGGCAACATTGAAAATGTCTCATCCCAAGGGGTCCCTTTAACCGATTTCCCTGTAATTTTGCAGGCATCATCTGCTGCCACTAGATGACAGCCATTAAAATTTAGTAAAGTTTGAGCGACTACTTCAATAGTTAATAATGAGATTATTGTGAAATTTTTATTGAGTTTGTCAAAATTTCTTAATTTAGACGTCAATTAAGACGTCAATACTCAACCGATTCTCCCGTAAATTTGCAGGCATCATCTGCTGCTATTACGGCGACAGACCTGAAAATTTAGTCGAGTTTGAGCGACTGCTTCAGAATTTATTAATGAGATTAGTGTGAAATTTGATTAGGTATTTCAAAAATTATTTATTCAGACGTCAATTCAGACGTCAATTCTTAACCAATTTCCCTGTAATTTTGTAGGCATCATTTGCTGCTACTACGGCGACAGCCATTAAAATTCAGTAAAGTTTGAGCGACTACTTCAAAAGTTATTAATGAGATTAGTGTGAAATTTGATTGAGTATTTTAAAAGTTATTCATTAAGACGTCAATTCAGACGTCAATTCTCAACCGATTATCCTGTAATTTTGCAGGCATCATCTGCTTCAACTACGGCGACAGCCATTAAAATTTAGTGAAGTTTGAGCGACTACTTCAAAAATTATTGATGAGATTAGTGTGAAATTTGCTTTAGTATTTTAAAAGTTATTCACTTAGACGTCAATTCAGACGTCAATATTAAACCGATTTTCTTGTAATTTTGCCGGCATCATCTGCTGCTATTAGGACGACAGCCCTGGAAATTTAGTAAAGTTTGAGCGATTACTTTAAAAGTTATTAATGAGATTAGTGTAAAATTTGATTGAGTATTTCAAAAGTTATTCATGTATACGTCAATTCAGACGCCAATTCTGAACCGTTTTTTATATAATTTCGCAGGCACCATCGGCTGGTATTAAATTTGTAAATTTGGTGAAGTTTTATTGAGTACTTCAAAAGTTATTGATGCAAAACACTGAGCTAACATTGTTGCAAGGCGGCGGAGCGTTTTTCGTTAATACCTTAGTCAATTCTCAAACGTTTTACATTAAATTTTGCACACACCATTTGCAGCCATTACGGCGACTGCCCTGTAAATTTGGTGAAGTTTGATCAAGTATTCTAAAAGTTATTAATGTGATGCACTGAAACAACACTGTTTCCACGTCGCCAGAGCGCTGAAAATGAGTAAGTGCCCTCCATCGTACATATGTCACTGAGTAGTTCGAGCTGACAGGGCAGGTCGCCAGGAGTGAGAGAGTAATTACCAACACTACATCGACATAGACCCAATATAGCTTTTTTTAAGATATGATACCTAGCTGAAAAGGGCGGGGGCCCTAGGGTGGTGGTTAGCAGCGCTGCCTTTCACGCCAGAGTTCGGGGTTCGGTTCCCGGTCTCGGCGGTTTCAAAGAAACAAAAATGTTTCTTGCCCATCCACGTGTGAAAGTCAGTATTGTGGGGAGCCTCCGTGACCGAGAGGTAGCGTGCTCGGCCTCAGACCGCCAGGGCTCGAATTTTGAATCCTGTGTCTGGAGGACAGTGTCATCACATTCATCTCACCATCCTCAGGAGGTTCTCCTGGCCCAGTTTAGCCTATATATTTCAAAAGTTATTCATTCAGACGTCAATTCAGACGTCAATTCCTAACCGATTTTTCTGTAATTTTGCAGGCAGCATCGGCTGCTATGACGGCGACAGCCTTGAAAATTTAGTAAAGTTTGAACAAATACTCCAAAAGTTATTGATGAGATTAGTGTGAAATTTGATCGAGTATTTCAAAAGTTATTCATTTAGACGTCAATTCAGACGTCAATTCTCAACCGATCTTCCTGTAATTTTCCAGACATCATCTGCTGCTATGACGGCGACAGCCCTGAAAAATTTAGTAAAGCTTGAACTAGTACTCCAAAAGTTATTGATGAGATTAGTGTGAAATTTGATTGAGTATTTCAAAAGTTATTCATTTAGACGTCAATTCAGACGTGAATTCTTAACCGATTTTCCTGTGATTTTACAGGCATCATTTGCTGCTACTACGGCGACAGCCCTGAAAATGTAGTAAAGTTTGAGCAGCGACTCCAATAGTTATTAGTGAGATTAGTGTGAAATTTGATTGAGTATTTCAAAAGTTATTCATTTAGACGTCAATTCAGACGTCAATTCCCATCTGTTTTTTATGTAATTTTGCAGGCACCTTTGGGTGGTATTACGGCGGCAGCTCGGGAAATATAGTAGAGTTTGAGCGAATACTTCAAAAGTAATTAATGAGATTAGTGTTAAATTTGATTGAGTATTTCAAAAGTTATTCATTTAGACGTCAATTCAGACGCCAATTCTTAACCGATTTCCCTGTAATTTTGCAGGCATCATCGGCTGCTATGACGGCGACAGCCCTGAAAATTTAGTCAAGTTTGAGCGACTACTCCAAAAGTTATTGATGAGATTAGTGTGAAATTTGATTGAGTATTTTAAAAGTTATTCATTTAGACGACAATTTAGACGTCAATTCTCAAGCGATTTTCCTGTAATTTTACAGGCATCATTTGCTGCTACTACGGCGACAGTTTTTTATGTAATTTTGCAGGCACCTTTGGCTGGTATTACGGCGGCAGCCCGGAAAATTTAATAAAGTTTTAGCAAATACTTCAAAAGTAATTAATGAGATTAGTGTTAAATTTGATTAAGTACTTCAAAAGTTATTCATTGAGACGTCAATTCAGACGTCAATTCTTAATAGATTCTCCTGTAATTTTGCAGGCATCATCTGCTGCTATGACGGAGACAGCCTTTAAAATTTAGTAAAGTTTGAGCAACGACTCCAAAAGTTATTGATGAGATTAGTGTGAAATTTGATTGAGTATTTCAAATGTTATTCATTTAGACGTTAATTTAGACGTCAATTCAAAACCGATTTTCCTCTAATTTTGCAGGCATCATCTGCTGCTATGACTGCGACAGCCCTTAATATTTAGTCAAGTTTGAGCGACAATTCCAAAAGTTATTGATGAGATTAGTGTGAAATTTGATTAAGTATTTCAAAAGTTATTTATTTAGACGAATACTCCTAAAGTTATTAATGAGATTAGTTTGAAATTTGATTGAGTATTTTAAAAGTTATTCATTGAGACGTCAATATAGACATCAATTCTTAACAGATTTTCTTTTAATTTTACAAGCATTATCTGCTGCTACTACGGCGACAGCCTTGAACATTTAGTAAAGTTTGAGCAACGACTTCAAAAGTTATTAATGAGATTAGTGTGAAATTTGATTGAGTATTTCAAAAGTTATTCATTTAGACGTCAATCCAGACGTCAATTCTTAACCGATTTTCTTGTAATTTTGCAGGCATTATGTGCAGCTATAACGGCGACAGCCTCGAAAATTTAGTAAAGTTTGAGAAGCGACTTCAAAAGTTATTAATGAAATTAGTGTGAAATTTGATTGAGTCTTTCAAAAGTTATTATTTCAGACGTCAATTCAGACGTCAATTCTTAACCGATTTTCTTGTAGTTTTGCAGGCATTATCAGCAGCTATAACGGCGACAGCCCTGAAAATTTAGTAAAGTTTGAGCGACTACTTAAAAAGTTATTAATGAGATTAGTGTATAGTTTGATTGAGTATTTCAAAAGTTATTCATTTAGACGTCAATTCAGACGTCAATCCTTAACCGATTTTCCTGTAATTTTGCAGGCATCATCTGCTGCTATGACTGCGACAGCCCTGAATATTTAGTCAAGTTTGAGCGACAATTCCAAAAGTTATTGATGAGATTAGTGTGAAATTTGATTGAGTATTTCAAAAGTTATTTATTTAGACGTCAATTTAGACGTCAATTCTCAACCGATTTTCCTGTAATTTTGCAGGCGTCATCTGGTGCTATGACGGCAACAGCCCTGAACATTTAGTAAAGTTTGAACGAATACTCCAAAAGTTATTGACTAGATAAGTGTGAAATTTGATTGAGTATGCAACAGTTTTTTTATTTAGACGTCAATTCAGACGTCAATTCTTAACCGATTCTCCTGTAATTTTACAGGCATCATCTGCTGTCACTACGGCGACAGCCCTGAAAATTTAGTAAAGTTTGAGCAACGACTTCAAAAGTTAATGATGAGATTAGTGTGAAATTTGATTGAGTATTTCAAAAGTTATTCATTTAGACGTCAATTCAGACGTCAATTCTCGATCGATTTTCCTGTAATTTTGCAGGCATTATCTGCAGCTATAACGGCGACAGCCTTGAAAATTTAGCAAAGTTTGAGCAACGACTTCAACAGTTAATGATGAGTTTAGTGTGAAATTTGATTGAGTATTTCAAAAGTTATTCAGTTAGACGTCAATTCAGACACCAATTCTTAACCGATTTCCCTGTAATTTTACAGGCATTATCTGCTGGCACTACGGCGACAGCCTAGAACATTTAGTAAAGTTTGAACAAAGACTTAAAAAGTTATTAATGAGATTAGTGTGAAATTTGATTGAGTATTGCAAAAGTTATTCATTTAGAGGTCAATTCAGACATCAATTCTCAACCGATTTTCCTGTAATTTTTCAGGCATCATCTGCTGCTATGACTGCGACAGCCCTGAAAATTTAGTCAAGTTTGAGCGACTACTTCAAAAGTTTTTATTGAGATTATTGTGTAATTTGATTTAGTATTTTAAAAGTTATTCATTTAGACGTCAATTCAGACGTCAATTCTAAACCGATTTTCCTGTAATTTTGAAGGCATCATCTGCTGCTAGGACTGCGACAGCCCTTAAAATATAGTCAAGTTTGAGCGACAATTCCAAAAGTTTTTTATGAGATTAGTGTGAAATTTGATTGAGTATTTCAAAAGTTATTATTTAGACATCAATTCAGTCGTCAATTCTCAACCGATTTTCCTGTAATTTTGCAGGCATCATCTGCAGCTATAACGGCGACAGCCCTGAAAATTCAGTTAAGTTTGAGCGGATACTTCAAAAGTTATTGACTAGAATAGTGTGAAATTTGATTAAGTATTTCAACAGTTATTTATTTAGACGCCAAATTAGACGTCAATTCTTAACCGATTCTCCTGTAATTTCACAGGCATCATCTGCTGTCACTACGGCGACAGCTCTAAAAATTTAGTAAAGTTTGAGCAACGACTTCAAAAGTTAATGATGAGATTAGTGTGAAATTTGATTGAGTATTTCAAAAGTTATTCATTTAGACGTCAATTCAGACGTCACTTCTCAACAGATTTTCCTGTAATTTTGCAGGCATTATCTGCTGCCACTACGGCGACAGCCTTGAACATTTAGTAAAGTTTGAGCAACGACTTCAAAAGTTAATGATGAGATTAGTGTGAAATTTGATTGAGTATTTCAAAAGTTATTCATTTAGACGTCAATTCAGACATGAATTCTTAACCGTTTTTCCTGTAATTTTACAGGCATTATCTGCTGCCACTACGGCGGAAGCCTTGAACATTTAGTCAAGTTTGAGCGACAATTCCAAAAGTTATTTATGAGATTAGTGTGAAATTTGATTGAGTATTTTAAAAGTTATTTATTTAGACGTCAATTCAGACGTCAATTCTCAACCGTTTTTTATGTAATTTTGCAGGCACCTTAGGCTGGTATTACGGTGGCAGCCCTTAATATTTAGTCAAGTTTGAGCGACTACTTCAAAAGTTATTAACGAGATCAGTGTGTAATTTGAATGAGTATTTCAAAAGTTATTCATTTAGACGTCAATTCAGACGTCAATTCTAAACCGATTTTCCTCTAATTTTGCAGGCATCATCTGCTGCTATGACTGCGACAGCCCTTAATATTTAGTCAAGTTTGAGCGACAATTCCAAAAGTTATTGATGAGATTAGTGTGAAATTTGATTGAGTATTTCAAAAGTTTTTTATTTAGACGAATACTCCTAAACTTATTAATGAGATTAGTTTGAAATTTGATTGAGTATTTTAAAAGTTATTCATTGAGACGTCAATGTAGACATCAATTCTTAACAGATTTTCCTTTAATTTTACAAGAATTATCTGCTGCTACTACGGCGACAGCATTGAACATTTAGTAAAGTTTGAGCAACGACTTCAAAAGTTATTAATGAGATTAGTGTGAAATTTGATTGAGTATTTCAAAAATTATTCATTTAGACGTCAATCCAGACGTCAATTCTTAACCGATTTTCCTGTAATTTTACAGGCATTATCTGCTGCCACTACGGCGACAGCCTTGAACATTTAGTAAAGTTTGAGCAAAGACTTGAAAAGTTATTAATGAGATTAGTGTGAAATTTGATTGAGTATTGCAAAAGTTATTTATTTAGACGTCAATTCAGACATCAATTCTCAACCGATTTTCCTGTAATTTTTCAGGCATCATCTGCTGCTATGACTGCGACAGCCCTGAAAATTTAGTCAAGTTTGAGCGACTACTTCAAAAGTTATTATTGAGATTAGTGTGTAATTTGATTTAGTATTTCAAAAGTTATTCATTTAGACGTCAATTCAGTCGTCAATTCTCAACCGATTTTCCTGTAATTTTGCAGGCATCATCTGCAGCTATGACGGCGACAGCCCTAGAAATTTAGTAAACTTTGAGCAAATACTCCAAAAGTTATTGATTAGATTAGTGTATTTCAAAAGTTATTTATTTAGACGTCAATTCAGACGTCAATTCTCAACCGATTTCCCTGTAATTTTGCAGGCATCATCTGGTGCTATGATTGCGACAGCCCTGAAAATTTAGTTAAGTTTGAGCGACTACTTCAAAAGTTATTATTGAGATTAGTGTGTAATTTGATTTAGTATTTCAAAAGTTATTCATTTAGACGTCAATTCAGACGTCAATTGTAAACCGATTTTCCTGTAATTTTGCAGGCATCATCTGCTGCTAGGACTGCGACAGCCCTGAAAATATAGTCATGTTTGAGCGACAATTCCAAAAGTTTTTTTATGAGATTAGTGTGAAATTTGATTGAGTATTTCAAAAGTTATTATTTAGACGTCAATTCAGTCGTCAATTCTCAACCGATTTTCCTGTAATTTTGCAGGCATCATCTGCAGTTATGACGGCGACAGCCCTAGAAATTTAGTAAACTTTGAGCTGTTACTCCAAAAGTTATTGATTAGATTAGTGTGCAATTTGATTGAGTATTTCAAAAGTTATTTATTTAGACGTCAATTCAGACGTCAATTCTCAACCGATTTTCCTGTAATTTTGCAGGCATCATTTGCTGCTAGGACTGCGACAGCCCTGAAAATATAGTCAAGTTTGAGCGACAATTCCAAAAGTTTTTTATGAGATTAGTGTGAAATTTGATTGAGTATTTCAAAAGTTATTATTTAGACATCAATTCAGTCGTCAATTCTCAACCGATTTTCCTGTAATTTTGCAGGCATCATCTGCAGCTATAACGGCGACAGCCCTGAAAATTCAGTTAAGTTTGAGCGGATACTTCAAAAGTTATTGACTAGAATAGTGTGAAATTTGATTAAGTATTTCAACAGTTATTTATTTAGACGCCAATTCAGACGTCAATTCTTAACCGATTCTCCTGTAATTTTACAGGCATCATCTGCTGTCACTACGGCGACAGCTCTAAAAATTTAGTAAAGTTTGAGCAACGACTTCAAAAGTTAATGATGAGATTAGTGTGAAATTTGATTGAGTATTTCAAAAGTTATTCATTTAGACGTCAATTCAGACGTCACTTCTCAACAGATTTTCCTGTAATTTTGCAGGCATTATCTGCTGCCACTACGGCGACAGCCTTGAACATTTAGTAAAGTTTGAGCAACGACTTCAAAAGTTAATGATGAGATTAGTGTGAAATTTGATTGAGTATTTCAAAAGTTATTCATTTAGACGTCAATTCAGACATCAATTCTTAACCGTTTTTCCTGTAATTTTACAGGCATTATCTGCTGCCACTACGGCGGAAGCCTTGAACATTTAGTCAAGTTTGAGCGACAATTCCAAAAGTTATTTATGAGATTAGTGTGAAATTTGATTGAGTATTTCAAAAGTTATTTATTTAGACGTCAATTCAGACGTCAATTCTCAACCGTTTTTTATGTAATTTTGCAGGCACCCTAGGCTGGTATTACGGTGGCAGCCCTTAATATTTAGTCAAGTTTGAGCGACTACTTCAAAAGTTATTAACGAGATTAGTGTGTAATTTGAATGAGTATTTCAAAAGTTATTCATTTAGACGTCAATTCAGACGTCAATTCTAAACCGATTTTCCTCTTATTTTGCAGGCATCATCTGCTGCTATGACTGCGACAGCCCTTAATATTTAGTCAAGTTTGAGCGACAATTCCAAAAGTTATTGATGAGATTAGTGTGAAATTTGATTGAGTATTTCAAAAGTTATTTATTTAGACGAATACTCCTAAACTTATTAATGAGATTAGTTGAAATTTGATTGAGTATTTTAAAAGTTATTCATTGAGACGTCAATATAGACATCAATTCTTAACAGATTTTCCTTTAATTTTACAAGAATTATCTGCTGCTACTACGGCGACAGCATTGAACATTTAGTAAAGTTTGAGCAACGACTTCAAAAGTTATTAATGAGATTAGTGTGAAATTTGATTGAGTATTTCAAAAATTATTCATTTAGACGTCAATCCAGACGTCAATTCTTAACCGATTTTCCTGTAATTTTACAGGCATTATCTGCTGCCACTACGGCGACAGCCTTGAACATTTAGTAAAGTTTGAGCAAAGACTTGAAAAGTTATTAATGAGATTAGTGTGAAATTTGATTGAGTATTGCAAAAGTTATTCATTTAGACGTCAATTCAGACATCAATTCTCAACCGATTTTCCTGTAATTTTTCAGGCATCATCTGCTGCTATGACTGCGACAGCCCTGAAAATTTAGTCAAGTTTGAGCGACTACTTCAAAAGTTATTATTGAGATTAGTGTGTGATTTGATTTAGTATTTCAAAAGTTATTCATTTAGACGTCAATTCAGTCGTCAATTCTCAACCGATTTTCCTGTAATTTTGCAGGCATCATCTGCAGCTATGACGGCGACAGCCCTAGAAATTTAGTAAACTTTGAGCAACGACTTCAAAAGTTAATGATGAGATTAGTGTGAAATTTGATTGAGTATTTCAAAAGTTATTCATTTAGACGTCAATTCAGACGTCACTTCTCAACAGATTTTCCTGTAATTTTGCAGGCATTATCTGCTGCCACTACGGCGACAGCCTTGAACATTTAGTAAAGTTTGAGCAACGACTTCAAAAGTTAATGATGCGATTAGTGTGAAATTTGATTGAGTATTTCAAAAGTTATTCATTTAGACGTCAATTCAGACATCAATTCTTAACCGTTTTTCCTGTAATTTTACAGGCATTATCTGCTGCCACTACGGCGGAAGCCTTGAACATTTAGTCAAGTTTGAGCGACAATTCCAAAAGTTATTTATGAGATTATTGTGAAATTTGATTGAGTATTTCAAAAGTTATTTATTTAGACGTCAATTCAGACGTCAATTCTCAACCGTTTTATATGTAATTTTGCAGGCACCTTAGGCTGGTATTACGGTGGCAGCCCTTAATATTTAGTCAAGTTTGAGCGACTACTTCAAAAGTTATTAACGAGATTAGTGTGTAATTTGAATGAGTATTTCAAAAGTTATTCATTTAGACGTCAATTCAGACGTCAATTCTAAACCGATTTTCCTCTAATTTTGCAGGCATCATCTGCTGCTATGACTGCGACAGCCCTTAATATTTAGTCAAGTTTGAGCGACAATTCCAAAAGTTATTGATGAGATTAGTGTGAAATTTGATTGAGTATTTCAAAAGTTTTTTATTTAGACGAATACTCCTAAACTTATTAATGAGATTAGTTTGAAATTTGATTGAGTATTTTAAAAGTTATTCATTGAGACGTCAATATAGACATCAATTCTTAACAGATTTTCCTTTAATTTTACAAGAATTATCTGCTGCTACTACGGCGACAGCATTGAACATTTAGTAAAGTTTGAGCAACGACTTCAAAAGTTATTAATGAGATTAGTGTGAAATTTGATTGAGTATTTCAAAAATTATTCACTTAGACGTCAATCCAGACGTCAATTCTTAACCGATTTTCCTGTAATTTTACAGGCAATATCTGCTGCCACTACGGCGACAGCCTTGAACATTTAGTAAAGTTTGAGCAAAGACTTGAAAAGTTATTAATGAGATTAGTGTGAAATTTGATTGAGTATTGCAAAAGTTATTCATTTAGACGTCAATTCAGACATCAATTCTCAACCGATTTTCCTGTAATTTTTCAGGCATCATCTGCTGCTATGACTGCGACAGCCCTGAAAATTTAATCAAGTTTGAGCGACTACTTCAAAAGTTATTATTGAGATTAGTGTGTAATTTGATTTAGTATTTCAAAAGTTATTCATTTAGACGTCAATTCAGTCGTCAATTCTCAACCGATTTTCCTGTAATTTTGCAGGCATCATCTGCAGCTATGACGGCGACAGCCCTAGAAATTTAGTAAACTTTGAGCAAATACTCCAAAAGTTATTGATTAGATTAGTGTGAAATTTGATTGAGTATTTCAAAAGTTATTTATTTAGACGTCAATTCAGACGTCAATTCTCAACCGATTTCCCTGTAATTTTGCAGGCATCATCTGGTGCTATGATTGCGACAGCCCTGAAAATTTAGTTAGGTTTGAGCTACTACTTCAAAAGTTATTATTGAGATTAGTGTGTAATTTGATTTAGTATTTCAAAAGTTATTCATTTAGACGTCAATTCAGACGTCAATTCTAAACCGATTTTCCTGTAATTTTGCAGGCATCATCTGCTGCTAGGACTGCGACAGCCCTGAAAATATAGTCATGTTTGAGCGACAATTCCAAAAGTTTTTTATGAGATTAGTGTGAAATTTGATTGAGTATTTCAAAAGTTATTATTTAGACGTCAATTCAGTCGTCAATTCTCAACCGATTTTCCTGTAATTTTGCAGGCATCATCTGCAGTTATGACGGCGACAGCCCTAGAAATTTAGTAAACTTTGAGCTGTTACTCCAAAAGTTATTGATTAGATTAGTGTGCAATTTGATTGAGTATTTCAAAAGTTATTTATTTAGACGTCAATTCAGACGTCAATTCTCAACCGATTTTCCTGTAATTTTGCAGGCGTCATCTGGTGCTATGACGGCAACAGCCCCGAACATTTAGTAAAGTTTGAGCGGATACTTCAAAAGTTATTGACTAGAATAGTGTGAAATTTGATTAAGTATTTCAACAGTTATTTATTTATACGCCAATTCAGACGTCAATTCTTAAATGATTCTCCTGTAATTTTACAGGCATCATCTGCTGTCACTACGGCGACAGCTCTAAAAATTTAGTAAAGTTTGAACAACGACTTCAAAAGTTAATGATGAGATTAGTGTGAAATTTGATTGAGTATTTCAAAAGTTATTCATTTAGACGTAAATTCAGACGTCAATTCTTAATCGATTTTCCTGTAATTTTGCAGGAATTATCTGCTGCCACTACGGCGATAGCCTTGAACATTTAGTAATGTTTGAGCAACGACTTCAAAAGTTAATGATGAGATTAGTGTGAAATTTGATTGAGTATTTCAAAAGTTATTCATTTAGACGTCAATTCAGACATCAATTCTTAACCGATTTTCCTGTAATTTTACAGGCATTATCTGTTGCCACTACGGCGGAAGCCTTGAACATTTAGTAAAGTTTGAGCAACGACTTCAAAAGTTATTAATGAGATTAGTGTAAAATTTGATTGAGTATTTCATAAGTTATTCATTTAGACGTCAATTCAGACGTCAATTCATAAACCGATTTTCCTCTAATTTTGCAGGCATCATCTGCTGCTATGACTGCGACAGCCCTTAATATTTAGTCAAGTTTGAGCGACAATTCCAAAAGTTATTTATGACATTAGTGTGAAATTTGATTGAATATTTCAAAAGTTATTTATTAAGACGTCAATTCAGACGTCAATTCTCAACCGTTTTTAATGTAATTTTGCAGGCACCTTAGGCTGGTATTACGGTGGCAGCCCTTAATATTTAGTCAAGTTTGAGCGACTACTTCAAAAGTTATTAACGAGATTAGTGTGTAATTTGAATGAGTATTTCAAAAGTTATTCATTTAGACGTCAATTCAGACGTCAATTCTAAACCGATTTTCCTTTAATTTTGCAGGCATCATCTGCTGCTATGACTGCGATAGCCCTTAATATTTAGTCAAGTTTGAGCGACAATTCCAAAAGTTATTGATGAGATTAGTGTGAAATTTGATTGAGTATTTCAAAAGTTATTTATTTAGACGAATACTCCTAAAGTTATTAATGAGATTAGTTTGAAATTTGATTGAGTATTTTAAAAGTTATTCATTGAGACGTCAATATAGACATCAATTCTTAACAGATTTTCCTTTAATTTTACAAGCATGATATGCTGCTACTACGGCGACAGCCTTGAACATTTAGTAAAGTTTGAGCAACGACTTCAAAAGTTATTAATAAGATTAGCGTGAAATTTGATTGAGTATTTCAAAAGTTATTCATTTAGACGTCAATCCAGACGTCAATTCTTAACCGATTTTCTTGTAATTTTGCAGGCATTATCTGCAGCTATAACGGCGATAGCCCCGAAAATTTAGTAAAGTTTGAGAAACGACTTCAAAAGTTATTAATGAAATTAGTTTGAAATTTGATCGAGTATTTCAAAAGTTATTATTTCAGACGTCAATTCAGACGTCAATTCTTAACCGATTTTCCCGTAGTTTTGCAGGCATTATCTGCAGCTATAACGGCGACAGCCCTGAAATTTAGTAAAGTTTGAGCGACTACTTAAAAAGTTATTAATGAGATTAGTGTATAATTTGATTGAGTATTTCAAAAATTATTCATTCAGACGTCAATTCAGACATGAATTCTTAACCGATTTTCCTGTAATTTTGCAGGCATCATCTGCTGCTAGGACTGCGACAGCCCTGAAAATATAGTCAAGTTTGAGCGACAATTCCAAAAGTTTTTTATGAGATTAGTGTGAAATTTGATTGAGTATTTCAAAAGTTATTATTTAGACGTCAATTCAGTCGTCAATTCTCAAACGATTTTCCTGTAATTTTGCAGGCATCATCTGCAGGTATGACGGCGACAGCCCTAGAAATTTAGAAAACTTTGAGCAAATACTCCAAAAGTTATTGATTAGATTAGTGTGAAATTTGATTGAGTATTTCAAAAGTTATTTATTTAGACGTCAATTCCGACGTCAATTCTCAACTGATTTCCCTGTAATTTTGCAGGCATCATCTGGTGCTATGACGGCGACAGCCCTAAAAATTTAGTAAAGTTTGAGTGGATACTCCAAAAGTTATTGACTAGAATAGTGTGAAATTTGATTAAGTATTTCAACAGTTATTTATTTAGACGCCAATTCAGACGTCAATTCTCAATCGATTTTCCTGTAATTTTGCAGGCATTATCTGCAGCTATCACGGCGACAGCCTTGAAAATTTAGTAAAGTTTGAGCAACGACTTCGAAAGTTAATAATGAGATTAATGTGAAATTTGATTGAATATTTCAAAAGTTATTCATTTAGACGTCAATTCAGACGTCAATTCTCAACCGATTTTCCTGTAATTTTGCAGGCATTATCTGCAGCTATAACGGCGACAGCCTTGAAAATTTAGTAAAGTTTGAGCAACGACTTCAAAAGTTAATAATGAGATTAATGTGAAATTTGATTCAGTATTTCAAAAGTTATTCATTTAGACGTAAATTCAGACGTCAATTCTTAATCGATTTTCTTGTAATTTTGCAGGCATTATCTGCTGCCACTACGGCGACAGCCTTGAACATTTAGTAAATTTTGAGCAACGACTTCAAAAGTTAATGATGTGATTAGTGTGAAATTTGATTGAGTATTTCAAAAGTTATTCATTTAGACGTCAATTCAGACATCAATTCTTAACCGATTTTCCTGTAATTTTACAGGCATTATCTGCTGCCACTACGGCGACAGTCTTGAACATTTAGTAAAGTTTGAGCAAAGACTTAAAAAGTTATTAATGAGATTGATGTGAAATGTGATTGAGTATTGTAAAAGTTATTCATTTAGACGTCAATTCAGACATCAATTCTCAACCGATTTTCCTGTAATTTTGCAGGCATCATCTGCTGCTATGACTGCGACAGCCCTGAAAATTAAGTCAAGTTTGAGCGAATACTTCAAAAGTTAATAATGAGATTAGTGTGTAATTTGATTTAGTATTTCAAAAGTTATTCATTTAGACGTCAATTCAGACATCAATTCTTAAACGATTTCCCTGTAATTTTACAGGCATTATCTGCTGCCACTACGACGACAGCCTTGAACATTTAGTAAAGTTTAAGCAACGACTTAAAAAGTTATTAATGAGATTAATGTGAAATTTGATTGAGTATTTCAAAACGTATTCATTAGACGTCAATCTAGACGTCAATTCTTAACCGATTTTCTTGTAATTTTGCAGGCATTATCTGCAGCTATAGCGGCGAAAGCTCCGAAAATTTAGTAAAGTTTGAGCAACGACTTTAAAAGTTATTAATGAGATTAATGTGAAATTTGATTGAGTATTTCAAAAGTTATTATTTTAGACGTCAATTTAGACGTCAAGTCTTAACCGATTTTCCTGTAGATTTGAAGGCATTATCTGCAGCTATAACGGCGACAGCCCTGAAAATTTAGTAAAGTTTGAGCGACTACTTAAAAAGTTAATAATGAGATTAGTGTGAAAGCTGATTGAGTATTTCAATAGGTATTCATTTAGACATCAATTCAGACGTCAATTCATGAACCGTTTTTTATGTAATTTCCCAACCAACGGCTGGTATTGCGGCGACTGCGCTGTAAATTTGACGAAGTTTTATTGACTACTTTAAAAGTTACTAATGAGATTAGTGTGAAATTTGATTGAGTATTTCAAAAGTTATTCATTTAGACGTCAATTCAGACGTCAATTCTCAACCGTTTTCCATGTAATTTTGCAGGCACCATAGGCAGGTATTACGGCAACTGCCTGTAAATTTGGCGGAGTTTCATTGATTCCTTCAAAAGTTATTAATGAGATTAGTGTGAAATTTGATTGAGTATTTTTAAAAGTTATTAATTTAGACGTCAATTCAGACGTCAATTCTCAACCGTTTTCCATGTAATTTTGCAGGCACCATCGGCTAGTACTACGGCAGCTGCCCTGTGAATTTGTCGACGTTTCATTGACTACTTCAAAAGTTATTAATGAGATTAGTGTGAAATTTGATTGAGTATTTCAAAAGTTATTCATTTAGACGTCAAATCAGACGTCAATTCTTAACCGTTTTCCATGTAAATTTGCAGGCACCATCGGCTGGTACTACGGCAACTGCCCTGTAAATTTGGCGAAGATTGTTTAAGTACTTCAAAAGTTATTGATGACATTAGTGTGAAATTTTCCTGTAAATTTGGCAAAGTTTGATTAAGTACTTCAAAAGTTATCAATAAGATTAGTAGGAAATTTGATTGAGTATTTTTAAAAATTATGATTTAGACGTCAATTCAGACGTCAATTCTTAACCGTTTTCCATGTAAATTTGCAGGCACCATCGGCTGGTACTACGGCAACTGCCCTGTAAATTTGGCGAAGATTGTTTAAGTACTTCAAAAGTTATTGATGACATTAGTGTGAAATTTTCCTGTAAATTTGGCGAAGTTTGATTAAGTACTTCAAAAGTTATCAATAAGATTAGTAGGAAATTTGATTGAGTATTTTTAAAAATTATGATTTAGACGTCAATTCAGACGTCAATTCTTAACCGTTTTCCATTTAATTTTGCAGGCACCATCGGCTGGTATTACGGAAACTGCCCTGTAAATTTGGCGGAGTTTCATTGATTACTTCAAAAGTTATTAATGAGATTAGTGTGAAATTTGATTGAGTATTTTTAAAAGTTTTTCATTTAGACGTCAATTCAGACGTCAATTCTCAACCGTTTTCCATGTAATTTTGCAGGCACCATCGGCTAGTACTACTGCAACTGCCCTGTGAATTTGTCGACGTTTCATTGACTACTTCAAAAGTTATTAATGAGATTAGTGTGAAATTTGATTGAGTATTTCAAAAGTTATTCATTTAGACGTCAATTCAGACGTCAATTCTTAACCGTTTTCCATGTAAATTTGCAGGCACCATCGGCTGGTACTAAGGCAACTGCCCTGTGAATTTGTCGACGTTTCATTGACTACTTCAAAAGTTATTAATGAGATTAGTGTGAAATTTGATTGAGTATTTTAAAAGTTATTCATTTAGACGTCAATTCAGACGTCAATTCTTAACCGTTTTCCATGTAAATATGCAGGCACCATTGGCTGGTATTACGGCAATTGCCCTGTAAATTTGGCGGAGTTTCATTAATTACTTCAAAAGTTATTGATGAGATTAGTGTAAAATTTGATTGAGTATTTTTAAAAGTTATTCATTTAGACGTCAATTCAGACTTCAATTCTTAACCGTTTTCCATGTAATTTTGCAGGCACCATCGGCAGGTATTACGGCAACTGCCCTGTAAATTTGGCGGAGTTTCATTGATTACTTCAAAAGTTATTAATGAGATTAGTGTGAAATTTGATAGAGTATTTTTAAAAGTTATTCATTTAGACGTCAATTCAGACGTCAATTCTCAACCGTTTTTCATGTAATTTTGCAGGCACCATCGGCTGGTACTACGGCAACTGCCCTGTGAATTAGTCGACGTTTCATTGACTACGTCAAAAGTTATTAATGAGATTAGTGTGAAATTTGATTGAGTATTTCAAAAGTTATTATTTAGACGTCAATTCAGTTGTCAATTCTCAACCGATTTTCCTGTAATTTTGCAGGCATCATCTGCAGTTATGACGGCGACAGCCCTAGAAATTTAGTAAACTTTGAGCTGTTACTCCAAAAGTTATTGATTAGATTAGTGTGCAATTTGATTGAGTATTTCAAAAGTTATTTATTTAGACGTCAATTCAGACGTCAATTCTCAACCGATTTCCCTGTAATTTTGCAGGCGTCATCTGGTGCTATGACGGCAACAGCCCCGAACATTTAGTAAAGTTTGAGCGGATACTTCAAAAGTTATTGACTAGAATAGTGTGAAATTTGATTAAGTATGTCAACAGTTATTTATTTATACGCCAATTCAGACGTCAATTCTTAAATGATTCTCCTGTAATTTTACAGGCATCATCTGCTGTCACTACGGCGACAGCTCTAAAAATTTAGTAAAGTTTGAACAACGACTTCAAAAGTTAATGATGAGATTAGTGTGAAATTTGATTGAGTATTTCAAAAGTTATTCATTTAGACGTAAATTCAGACGTCAATTCTTAATCGATTTTCCTGTAATTTTGCAGGAATTATCTGCTGCCACTACGGCGATAGCCTTGAACATTTAGTAATGTTTGAGCAACGACTTCAAAAGTTAATGATGAGATTAGTGTGAAATTTGATTGAGTATTTCAAAAGTTATTCATTTAGACGTCAATTCAGACATCAATTCTTAACCGATTTTCCTGTAATTTTACAGGCATTATCTGTTGCCACTACGGCGGAAGCCTTGAACATTTAGTAATGTTTGAGCAACGACTTCAAAAGTTATTAATGAGATTAATGTAAAATTTGATTGAGTATTTCATAAGTTATTCATTTAGACGTCAATTCAGACGTCAATTCATAAACCGATTTTCCTCTAATTTTGCAGGCATCATCTGCTGCTATGACTGCGACAGCCCTTAATATTTAGTCAAGTTTGAGCGACAATTCCAAAAGTTATTTATGACATTAGTGTGAAATTTGATTGAGTATTTCAAAAGTTATTTATTTAGACGTCAATTCAGACGTCAATTCTCAACCGTTTTTTATGTAATTTTGCAGGCACCTTAGGCTGGTATTACGGTGGCAGCCCTTTATATTTAGTCAAGTTTGAGCGACTACTTCAAAAGTTATTAACGAGATTAGTGTGTAATTTGAATGAGTATTTAAAAAGTTATTCATTTAGACGTCAATTCAGACGTCAATTCTAAACCGATTTTCCTTTAATTTTGCAGGCATCATCTGCTGCTATGACTGCGGCAGCCCTTAATATTTAGTCAAGTTTGAGCGACAATTCCAAAAGTTATTGATGAGATTAGTGTGAAATTTGATTGAGTATTTCAAAAGTTATTTATTTAGACGAATACTCCTAAAGTTATTAATGAGATTAGTTTGAAATTTGATTGAGTATTTTAAAAGTTATTCATTGATACGTCAATATAGACATCAATTCTTAACAGATTTTCCTTTAATTTTACAAGCATGATATGCTGCTACTACGGCGACAGCCTTGAACATTTAGTAAAGTTTGAGCAACGACTTCAAAAGTTATTAATAAGATTAGTGTGAAATTTGATTGAGTATTTCAAAAGTTATTCATTTAGACGTCAATCCAGACGTCAATTCTTAACCGATTTTCTTGTAATTTTGCAGGCATTATCTGCAGCTATAACGGCGATAGCCCCGAAAATTTAGTAAAGTTTGAGAAACGACTTCAAAAGTTATTAATGAAATTAGTTTGAAATTTGATCGAGTATTTCAAAAGTTATTATTTCAGACGTCAATTCAGACGTCAATTCTTAACCGATTTTCCCGTAGTTTTGCAGGCATTATCTGCAGCTATAACGGCGACAGCCCTGAAAATTTAGTAAAGTTTGAGCGACTACTTAAAAAGTTATTAATGAGATTAGTGTATAATTTGATTGAGTATTTCAAAAATTATTCATTTATACGTCAATTCAGACATCAATTCTTAACCGATTTTCCTGTAATTTTGCAGGCATCATCTGCTGCTAGGACTGCGACAGCCCTGAAAATATAGTCAAGTTTGAGCGACAATTCCAAAAGTTTTTTATGAGATTAGTGTGAAATTTGATTGAGTATTTCAAAAGTTATTATTTAGACGTCAATTCAGTCGTCAATTCTCAAACGATTTTCCTGTAATTTTGCAGGCATCATCTGCAGGTATGACGGCGACAGCCCTAGAAATTTAGAAAACTTCGAGCAAATACTCCAAAAGTTATTGATTAGATTAGTGTGAAATTTGATTGAGTATTTCAAAAGTTATTTATTTAGACGTCAATTCAGACGTCAATTCTCAACCGATTTCCCTGTAATTTTGCAGGCATCATCTGGTGCCATGACGGCGACAGCCCTAAAAATTTTAGTATAGTTTGAGTGGATACTCCAAAAGTTATTGACTAGAATAGTGTGAAATTTGATTAGGTATTTCAACAGTTATTTATTTAGACGCCAATTCAGACGTCAATTCTCAATCGATTTTCCTGTAATTTTGCAGGCATTATCTGCAGCTATCACGGCGACAGCCTTGAAAATTTAGTAAAGTTTGAGCAACGACTTCGAAAGTTAATAATGAGATTAATGTGAAATTTGATTGAATATTTCAAAAGTTATTCATTTAGACGTCAATTCAGACGTCAATTCTCAACCGATTTTCCTGTAATTTTGCAGGCATTATCTGCAGCTATAACGGCGACAGCCTTGAAAATTTAGTAAAGTTTGAGCAACGACTTCAAAAGTTAATAATGAGATTAATGTGAAATTTGATTCAGTATTTCAAAAGTTATTCATTTAGACGTAAATTCAGACGTCAATTCTTAATCGATTTTCTTGTAATTTTGCAGGCATTATCTGCTGCCACTACGGCGACAGCCTTGAACATTTAGTAAATTTTGAGCAACGACTTCAAAAGTTAATGATGTGATTAGTGTGAAATTTGATTGAGTATTTCAAAAGTTATTCATTTAGACGTCAATTCAGACATCAATTCTTAACCGATTTTCCTGTAATTTTACAGGCATTATCTGCTGCCACTACGGCGACAGTCTTGAACATTTAGTAAAGTTTGAGCAAAGACTTAAAAAGTTATTAATGAGATTGATGTGAAATGTGATTGAGTATTGTAAAAGTTATTCATTTAGACGTCAATTCAGACATCAATTCTCAACCGATTTTCCTGTAATTTTGCAGGCATCATCTGCTGCTATGACTGCGACAGCCCTGAAAATTAAGTCAAGTTTGAGCAAATACTTCAAAAGTTATTAATGAGATTAGTGTGTAATTTGATTTAGTATTTCAAAAGTTATTCATTTAGACGTCAATTCAGACATCAATTCTTAAACGATTTCCCTGTAATTTTACAGGCATTATCTGCTGCCACTACGACGACAGCCTTGAACATTTAGTAAAGTTTAAGCAACGACTTAAAAAGTTATTAATGAGATTAATGTGAAATTTGATTGAGTATTTCAAAAGTTATTATTTTAGACGTCAATTTAGACGTCAAGTCTTAACCGATTTTCCTGTAGATTTGCAGGCATTATCTGCAGCTATAACGGCGACAGCCCTGAAAATTTAGTAAAGTTTGAGCGACTACTTAAAAAGTTAATAATGAGATTAGTGTGAAAGCTGATTGAGTATTTCAATAGGTATTCATTTAGACATCAATTCAGACGTCAATTCATTAACCGTTTTTTATGTAATTTCCCAACCAACGGCTGGTATTGCGGCGACTGCGCTGTAAATTTGACGAAGTTTTATTGACTACTTTAAAAGTTACTAATGAGATTAGTGTGAAATTTGATTGAGTATTTCAAAAGTTATTCATTTAGACGTCAATTCAGACGTCAATTCTTAACCGTTTTCCATGTAAATTTGCAGGCACCATCGGCTGTTATTACGGCAATTGCCCTGTAAATTTGGCGGAGTTTCATTGATACTTCAAAAGTTATTAATGAGAATAGTGTGAAATTTGATTGAGTATTTTTAAAAGTTATTCATTTAGACGTCAATTTAGACGTCAATTCTCAACCGTTTTCCATGTAATTTTGCAGGCACCATCGGCAGGTACTACAGCAACTGCCCTGTAAATTTGGCGAAGATTGATTAAGTACTTCAAAAGTTATTAATGACATTAGTGTGAAATTTTCCAGTAAATTTGGCGAAGTTTGATTAAGTACTTCAAAAGTTATCAATAAGTTTAGTAGGAAATTTTGATTGAGTATTTTTAAAAATTATGATTTAGACGTCAATTCAGACGTCAATTCTTAACCGTTTTCCATGTAATTTTGCAGGCACTATCGGCTGGTATTACGGCAACTGCCCTGTAAATTTGGCGATGTTTCATTGATTACTTCAAAAGTTATTAATGAGATTAGTGTGGAATTTGATTGAGTATTGTAAAAGTTATTCATTTAGACGTCAATTCAGACATCAATTCTCAACCGATTTTCCTGTAATTTTGCAGGCATCATCTGCTGCTATGACTGCGACAGCCCTGAAAATTAAGTCAAGTTTGAGCAAATACTTCAAAAGTTATTAATGAGATTAGTGTGTAATTTGATTTAGTATTTCAAAAGTTATTCATTTAGACGTCAATTCAGACATCAATTCTTAAACGATTTCCCTGTAATTTTGCAGGCACTATCGGCTGGTATTACGGCAACTGCCCTGTAAATTTGACGATGTTTCATTGATTACTTCAAAAGTTATTAATGAGATTAGTGTGGAATTTGATTGAGTATTTTTAAAAGTTTTTCATTTGGACGTCATTTCAGACGTCAATTCTTAACCGTTTTCCATGTAATTTTGCAGGCACCATCGGCAGGTATTACGGCAATTGCCCTGTAAATTTGGCGGAGTTTCATTAATTACTTCAAAAGTTATTAATGAGATTAATGTGAAATTTGATTGAGTATTTTTAAAAGGTATTCATTTAGACGTCAATGCAGACGTCAATTTTCAACCGTTTTCCATGTAATTTTGCAGGCACCATCGGCAGGTATTACGGCAACTGCCTGTAAATTTGGCGGAGTTTCATTGATTCCTTCAAAAGTTATTAATGAGATTAGTGTGAAATTTGATTGAGTATTTTTAAAAGTTATTAATTTAGACGTCAATTTAGACGTCAATTCTCAACCGTTTTCCATGTAATTTTGCAGGCACCATCGGCTAGTACTACGGCAACTGCCCTGTGAATTTGTCGACGTTTCATTGACTACTTCAAAAGTTATCAATAAGATTAGTAGGAAATTTGATTGAGTATTTGTAAAAATTATGATTTAGACGTCAATTCAGACGTCAATTCTTAACCGTTTTCAATGTAATTTTGCAGGCACCATCGGCTGGTATTACGGCAACTGCCCTGTAAATTTGGCGGAGTTGATTACTTCAAAAGTTATTAATGAGATTAGTGTGAAATTTGATTGAGTATTTTTAAAAGTTTTTCATCTAGACGTCAATTCAGACGTCAATTCTTAACCGTTTTCCATGTAATTTTGCAGGCACCATCGGCAGGTATTACGGCAACTGCCTGTAAATTTGGCGGAGTTTCATTGATTCCTTCAAAAGTTATTAATGAGATTAGTGTGAAATTTGATTGAGTATTTTTAAAAGTTATTAATTTAGACGTCAATTCAGACGTCAATTCTTAACCGTTTTCTATGTAAATTTGCAGGCACCATCGGCTGGTATTACGGCAACTGCCCTGTAAATTTGGCGACGTTTCATTGACTACTTCAAAAGTCATTAATGAGATTAGTGTGAAATTTGATAGAGTATTTCAAAAGTTATTCATTTAGACGTCAATTCAGACGTCAATTCTTAACCGTTTTCCATGTAAATTTGCAGGCACCATCGGCTGGTACTAAGGCAACTGCCCTGTGAATTTGTCGACGTTTCATTGACTACTTCAAAAGTTATTAATGAGATTAGTGTGAAATTTGATTGAGTATTTTAAGTTATTCATTTAGACGTCAATTCAGACGTCAATTCTTAACCGTTTTCCATTTAATTTTGCAGGCACCATCGGCTGGTATTACGGCAACTGCCCTGTAAATTTGGCAGAGTTTCATTGATTACTTCAAAAGTTATTAATGAGATTAGTGTGAAATTTGATTGAGTATTTTTAAAAGTTTTTCATTTAGACGTCAATTCAGACGTCAATTCTCAACCGTTTTCCATGTAATTTTGCAGGCACCATCGGCTGGTATTACGGCAACTGCCCTGTAAATTTGGCGGAGTTTTATTGATTACTTCAAAAGTTATTAATGAGATTAGTGTGAAATTTGATAGAGTATTTTTAAAAGTTATTCATTTAGACGTCAATTCAGACGTCAATTCTCAACCGTTTTCCATGTAATTTTGCAGGCACCATCGGCTGGTACTACGGCAACTGCCCTGTGAATTTGTCGAAGTTTCATTGACTACGTCAAAAGTTATTAATGAGATTAGTGTGAAATTTGATTGAGTATTTCAAAAGTTATTCATTTAGACGTCAATTCAGACGTCAATTCTTAACCGTTTTCCATGTAATTTTGCAGGCACCATCGGCAGGTATTACGGCAATTGCCCTGTAAATTTGGCGGAGTTTCATTAATTACTTCAAAAGTTATTATTGAGATTAGTGTGAAATTTGATTTAGTATTTTTAAAAGTTATTCATTTAGACGTCAATGCAGATGTCAATTTTCAACCGTTTTCCATGTAATTTTGCAGGCACCATCGGCAGGTATTACGGCAAGTGCCTGTAAATTTGGCGGAGTTTCATTGATTCCTTCAAAAGTTATTAATGAGATTAGTGTGAAATTTGATTGAGTATTTAAAAGTTATTCATTTAGACGTCAATTCAGACGTCAATTCTTAACCGTTTTCCATGTAATTTTGCAGGCACCATCGGCAGGTACTACGGCAACTGCCCTGTAAATTTGGCGAAGATTGTTTTAGTACTTCAAAAGTTATTGATGACATTAGTGTGAAATTTTCCTGTAAATTTGTCGAAGTTTGATTAAGTACTTCAAAAGTTATCAATAAGATTAGTAGGAAATTTCATTGAGTATTTTTAAAAATTATGATTTAGACGTCAATTCAGACGTCAATTCTTTCCATGTAATTTTTGCAGGCACCATCGGCTGGTATTACGGCAACTGCCCTGTAAATTTGGCGGAGTTTCATTGATTACTTCAAAAGTTATTAATAAGATTAGTGTGAAATTTGATTGAGTATTTTTAAAAGTTTTTCATTCAGACGTCAATTCAGACGTCAATTCTCAACCGTTTTCTATGTAAATTTGCAGGCACCATTGGCTGGTATTACGGCATTTGCCCTGTAAATTTGGCGGAGTTTCATTAATTACTTCAAAAGTTATTAATGAGATTAGTGTGAAATTTGATTGAGTATTTTTAAAAGTTATTCATTTAGACGTCAATTCAGACGTCAATTTTCAACCGTTTTCCATGTAATTTTGCAGGCACCATCGGCTGGTACTACGGCAACTGCCCTGTAAATTTGGCGAAGATTGACTAAGTACTTCAAAAGTTATTAATGACATTAGTGTGATATTTTCCTGTAAATTTGGCGAAGTTTGATTAAGTACTTCAAAAGTTATCAATAAGATTAGTAGGAAATTTCATTGAGTATTTTTAAAAATTATGATTTAGACGTCAATTCAGACGTCAATTTTTAACCGTTTTCCATGTAATTTTGCAGGCACTATCGGCTGGTATTACGGCAACTGCCCTGTAAATTTGGCGATGTTTCATTGATTACTTCAAAAGTTATTAATGAGATTAGTGTGGAATTTGATTGAGTATTTTTAAAAGTTTTTCATTTAGACGTCATTTCAGACGTCAATTCTTAACCGTTTTCCATGTAATTTTGCAGGCACCATCGGCAGGTATTACGGCAATTGCCCTGTAAATTTGGCGGAGTTTCATTAATTACTTCAAAAGTTATTAATGAGATTAATGTGAAATTTGATTGAGTATTTTTAAAAGGTATTCATTTAGACGTCAATGCAGACGTCAATTTTCAACCGTTTTCCATGTAATTTTGCAGGCACCATCGGCAGGTATTACGGCAACTGCCTGTAAATTTGGCGGAGTTTCATTGATTCCTTCAAAAGTTATTAATGAGATTATTTTGAAATTTGATTGAGTATTTTTAAAAGTTATTAATTTAGACGTCAATTCAGACGTCAATTCTCAACCGTTTTCCATGTAATTTTGCAGGCACCATCGGCTAGTACTACGGCAACTGCCCTGTGAATTTGTCGACGTTTCATTGACTACTTCAAAAGTTATCAATAAGATTAGTAGGAAATTTGATTGAGTATTTGTAAAAATTATGATTTAGACGTCAATTCAGACGTCAATTCTTAACCGTTTTCAATGTAATTTTGCAGGCACCATCGGCTGGTATTACGGCAACTGCCCTGTAAATTTGGCGGAGTTGATTACTTCAAAAGTTATTAATGAGATTAGTGTGAAATTTGATTGAGTATTTTTAAAAGTTTTTCATTTAGACGTCAATTCAGACGTCAATTCTTAACCGTTTTCCATGTAATTTTGCAGGCACCATCGGCAGGTATTACGGCAACTGCCTGTAAATTTGGCGGAGTTTCATTGATTCCTTCAAAAGTTATTAATGAGATTAGTGTGAAATTTGATTGAGTATTTTTAAAAGTTATTAATTTAGACGTCAATTCAGACGTCAATTCTTAACCGTTTTCTATGTAAATTTGCAGGCACCATCGGCTGGTATTACGGCAACTGCCCTGTAAATTTGGCGACGTTTCATTGACTACTTCAAAAGTCATTAATGAGATTAGTGTGAAATTTGATAGAGTATTTCAAAAGTTATTCATTTAGACGTCAATTCAGACGTCAATTCTTAACCGTTTTCCATGTAAATTTGCAGGCACCATCGGCTGGTACTAAGGCAACTGCCCTGTGAATTTGTCGACGTTTCATTGACTACTTCAAAAGTTATTAATGAGATTAGTGTGAAATTTGATTGAGTATTTTAAAAGTTATTCATTTAGACGTCAATTCAGACGTCAATTTTTAACCGTTTAACATTTAATTTTGCAGGCACCATCGGCTGGTATTACGGCAACTGCCCTGTAAATTTGGCAGAGTTTCATTGATTACTTCAAAAGTTATTAATGAGATTAGTGTGAAATTTGATTGAGTATTTTTAAAAGGTTTTCATTTAGACGTCAATTCAGACGTCAATTCTCAACCGTTTTCCATGTAATTTTGCAGGCACCATCGGCTGGTATTACGGCAACTGCCCTGTAAATTTGGCGGAGTTTTATTGATTACTTCAAAAGTTATTAATGAGATTAGTGTGAAATTTGATAGAGTATTTTTAAAAGTTATTCATTTAGACGTCAATTCAGACGTCAATTCTCAACCGTTTTCCATGTAATTTTGCAGGCACCATCGGCTGGTACTACGGCAACTGCCCTGTGAATTTGTCGACGTTTCATTGACTACTTCAAAAGTTATCAATAAGATTAGTAGGAAATTTGATTGAGTATTTGTAAAAATTATGATTTAGACGTCAATTCAGACGTCAATTCTTAACCGTTTTCAATGTAATTTTGCAGGCACCATCGGCTGGTATTACGGCAACTGCCCTGTAAATTTGGCGGAGTTGATTACTTCAAAAGTTATTAATGAGATTAGTGTGAAATTTGATTGAGTATTTTTAAAAGTTTTTCATTTAGACGTCAATTCAGACGTCAATTCTTAACCGTTTTCCATGTAATTTTGCAGGCACCATCGGCAGGTATTACGGCAACTGCCTGTAAATTTGGCGGAGTTTCATTGATTCCTTCAAAAGTTATTAATGAGATTAGTGTGAAATTTGATTGAGTATTTTTAAAAGTTATTAATTTAGACGTCAATTCAGACGTCAATTCTTAACCGTTTTCTATGTAAATTTGCAGGCACCATCGGCTGGTATTACGGCAACTGCCCTGTAAATTTGGCGACGTTTCATTGACTACTTCAAAAGTCATTAATGAGATTAGTGTGAAATTTGATAGAGTATTTCAAAAGTTATTCATTTAGACGTCAATTCAGACGTCAATTCTTAACCGTTTTCCATGTAAATTTGCAGGCACCATCGGCTGGTACTAAGGCAACTGCCCTGTGAATTTGTCGACGTTTCATTGACTACTTCAAAAGTTATTAATGAGATTAGTGTGAAATTTGATTGAGTATTTTAAAAGTTATTCATTTAGACGTCAATTCAGACGTCAATTTTTAACCGTTTAACATTTAATTTTGCAGGCACCATCGGCTGGTATTACGGCAACTGCCCTGTAAATTTGGCAGAGTTTCATTGATTACTTCAAAAGTTATTAATGAGATTAGTGTGAAATTTGATTGAGTATTTTTAAAAGGTTTTCATTTAGACGTCAATTCAGACGTCAATTCTCAACCGTTTTCCATGTAATTTTGCAGGCACCATCGGCTGGTATTACGGCAACTGCCCTGTAAATTTGGCGGAGTTTTATTGATTACTTCAAAAGTTATTAATGAGATTAGTGTGAAATTTGATAGAGTATTTTTAAAAGTTATTCATTTAGACGTCAATTCAGACGTCAATTCTCAACCGTTTTCCATGTAATTTTGCAGGCACCATCGGCTGGTACTACGGCAACTGCCCTGTGAATTTGTAGAAGTTTCATTGACTACGTCAAAAGTTATTAATGAGATTAGTGTGAAATTTGATTGAGTATTTCAAAAGTTATTCATTTAGACGTCAATTCAGACGTCAATTCTTAACCGTTTTCCATGTAATTTTGCAGGCACCATCGGCAGGTATTACGGCAATTGCCCTGTAAATTTGGCGGAGTTTCATTAATTACTTCAAAAGTTATTAATGAGATTAGTGTGAAATTTGATTTAGTATTTTTAAAAGTTATTCATTTAGACGTCAATGCAGATGTCAATTTTCAACCGTTTTCCATGTAATTTTGCAGGCACCATCGGCAGGTATTACGGCAAGTGCCTGTAAATTTGGCGGAGTTTCATTGATTCCTTCAAAAGTTATTAATGAGATTAGTGTGAAATTTGATTGAGTATTTAAAAGTTATTCATTTAGACGTCAATTCAGACGTCAATTCTTAACCGTTTTCCATGTAATTTTGCAGGCACCATCGGCAGGTACTACGGCAACTGCCCTGTAAATTTGGCGAAGATTGTTTTAGTACTTCAAAAGTTATTGATGACATTAGTGTGAAATTTTCCTGTAAATTTGGCGAAGTTTGATTAAGTACTTCAAAAGTTATCAATAAGATTAGTAGGAAATTTCATTGAGTATTTTTAAAAATTATGATTTAGACGTCAATTCAGACGTCAATTCTTTCCATGTAATTTTTGCAGGCACCATCGGCTGGTATTACGGCAACTGCCCTGTAAATTTGGCGGAGTTTCATTGATTACTTCAAAAGTTATTAATAAGATTAGTGTGAAATTTGATTGAGTATTTTTAAAAGTTTTTCATTCAGACGTCAATTCAGACGTCAATTCTCAACCGTTTTCCATGTAATTTTGCAGGCACCATCGGCTGGTACTACGGCAACTGCCCTGTGAATTTGTCGACGTTTCATTGACTACTTCAAAAGTTATTAATGAGATTAGTGTGAAATTTGATAGAGTATTTCAAAAGTTATTCATTTAGACGTCAATTCAGACGTCAATTCTTAACCGTTTTCTATGTAAATTTGCAGGCACCATTGGCTGGTATTACGGCATTTGCCCTGTAAATTTGGCGGAGTTTCATTAATTACTTCAAAAGTTATTAATGAGATTAGTGTGAAATTTGATTGAGTATTTTTAAAAGTTATTCATTTAGACGTCAATTCAGACGTCAATTTTCAACCGTTTTCCATGTAATTTTGCAGGCACCATCGGCTGGTACTACGGCAACTGCCCTGTAAATTTGGCGAAGATTGACTAAGTACTTCAAAAGTTATTAATGACATTAGTGTGATATTTTCCTGTAAATTTGGCGAAGTTTGATTAAGTACTTCAAAAGTTATCAATAAGATTAGTAGGAAATTTCATTGAGTATTTTTAAAAATTATGATTTAGACGTCAATTCAGACGTCAATTCTTAACCGTTTTCCATGTAATTTTGCAGGCACTATCGGCTGGTATTACGGCAACTGCCCTGTAAATTTGGCGATGTTTCATTGATTACTTCAAAAGTTATTAATGAGATTAGTGTGGAATTTGATTGAGTATTTTTAAAAGTTTTTCATTTAGACGTCATTTCAGACGTCAATTCTTAACCGTTTTCCATGTAATTTTGCAGGCACCATCGGCAGGTATTACGGCAATTGCCCTGTAAATTTGGCGGAGTTTCATTAATTACTTCAAAAGTTATTAATGAGATTAATGTGAAATTTGATTGAGTATTTTTAAAAGGTATTCATTTAGACGTCAATGCAGACGTCAATTTTCAACCGTTTTCCATGTAATTTTGCAGGCACCATCGGCAGGTATTACGGCAACTGCCTGTAAATTTGGCGGAGTTTCATTGATTCCTTCAAAAGTTATTAATGAGATTAGTGTGAAATTTGATTGAGTATTTTTAAAAGTTATTAATTTAGACGTCAATTCAGACGTCAATTCTCAACCGTTTTCCATGTAATTTTGCAGGCACCATCGGCTAGTACTACGGCAACTGCCCTGTGAATTTGTCGACGTTTCATTGACTACTTCAAAAGTTATCAATAAGATTAGTAGGAAATTTGATTGAGTATTTGTAAAAATTATGATTTAGACGTCAATTCAGACGTCAATTCTTAACCATTTTCAATGTAATTTTGCAGGCACCATCGGCTGGTATTACGGCACATGCCCTGTAAATTTGGCGGAGTTGATTACTTCAAAAGTTATTAATGAGATTAGTGTGAAATTTGATTGAGTATTTTTAAAAGTTTTTCATTTAGACGTCAATTCAGACGTCAATTCTTAACCGTTTTCCATGTAATTTTGCAGGCACCATCGGCAGGTATTACGGCAACTGCCTGTAAATTTGGCGGAGTTTCATTGATTCCTTCAAAAGTTACTAATGAGATTAGTGTGAAATTTGATTGAGTATTTTTAAAAGTTATTAATTTAGACGTCAATTCAGACGTCAATTCTTAACCGTTTTCTATGTAAATTTGCAGGCACCATCGGCTGGTATTACGGCAACTGCCCTGTAAATTTGGCGACGTTTCATTGACTACTTCAAAAGTCATTAATGAGATTAGTGTGAAATTTGATAGAGTATTTCAAAAGTTATTCATTTAGACGTCAATTCAGACGTCAATTCTTAACCGTTTTCCATGTAAATTTGCAGGCACCATCGGCTGGTACTAAGGCAACTGCCCTGTGAATTTGTCGACGTTTCATTGACTACTTCAAAAGTTATTAATGAGATTAGTGTGAAATTTGATTGAGTATTTTAAAAGTTATTCATTTAGACGTCAATTCAGACGTCAATTCTTAACCGTTTTCCATTTAATTTTGCAGGCACCATCGGCTGGTATTACGGCAACTGCCCTGTGAATTTGTCGAAGTTTCATTGACTACGTCAAAAGTTATTAATGAGATTAGTGTGAAATTTGATTGAGTATTTCAAAAGTTATTCATTTAGACGTCAATTCAGACGTCAATTCTTAACCGTTTTCCATGTAATTTTGCAGGCACCATCGGCAGGTATTACGGCAATTGCCCTGTAAATTTGGCGGAGTTTCATTAATTACTTCAAAAGTTATTAATGAGATTAGTGTGAAATTTGATTTAGTATTTTTAAAAGTTATTCATTTAGACGTCAATGCAGATGTCAATTTTCAACCGTTTTCCATGTAATTTTGCAGGCACCATCGACAGGTATTACGGCAAGTGCCTGTAAATTTGGCGGAGTTTCATTGATTCCTTCAAAAGTTATTAATGAGATTAGTGTGAAATTTGATTGAGTATTTAAAAGTTATTCATTTAGACGTCAATTCAGACGTCAATTCTTAACCGTTTTCCATGTAATTTTGCAGGCACCATCGGCAGGTACTACGGCAACTGCCCTGTAAATTTGGCGAAGATTGTTTTAGTACTTCAAAAGTTATTGATGACATTAGTGTGAAATTTTCCTGTAAATTTGGCGAAGTTTGATTAAGTACTTCAAAAGTTATCAATAAGATTAGTAGGAAATTTCATTGAGTATTTTTAAAAATTATGATTTAGACGTCAATTCAGACGTCAATTCTTTGCATGTAATTTTTGCAGGCACCATCGGCTGGTATTACGGCAACTGCCCTGTAAATTTGGCGGAGATTCATTGATTACTTCAAAAGTTATTAATAAGATTAGTGTGAAATTTGATTGAGTATTTTTAAAAGTTTTTCATTCAGACGTCAATTCAGACGTCAATTCTCAACCGTTTTCCATGTAATTTTGCAGGCACCATCGGCTGGTACTACGGCAACTGCCCTGTGAATTTGTCGACGTTTCATTGACTACTTCAAAAGTTATTAATGAGATTAGTGTGAAATTTGATAGAGTATTTCAAAAGTTATTCATTTAGACGTCAATTCAGACGTCAATTCTTAACCGTTTTCTATGTAAATTTGCAGGCACCATTGGCTGGTATTACGGCATTTGCCCTGTAAATTTGGCGGAGTTTCATTAATTACTTCAAAAGTTATTAATGAGATTAGTGTGAAATTTGATTGAGTATTTTTAAAAGTTATTCATTTAGACGTCAATTCAGACGTCAATTTTCAACCGTTTTCCATGTAATTTTGCAGGCACCATCGGCTGGTACTACGGCAACTGCCCTGTAAATTTGGCGAAGATTGACTAAGTACTTCAAAAGTTATTAATGACATTAGTGTGATATTTTCCTGTAAATTTGGCGAAGTTTGATTAAGTACTTCAAAAGTTATCAATAAGATTAGTAGGAAATTTCATTGAGTATTTTTAAAAATTATGATTTAGACGTCAATTCAGACGTCAATTCTTAACCGTTTTCCATGTAATTTTTGCAGGCACCATCGGCTGGTACTACGGCAACTGCCCTGTGAATTTGTCGAAGTTTCATTGACTACTTCAAAAGTTATTAATGAGATTAGTGTGAAATTTGATTGAGTATTTCAAAAGTTATTCATTTAGACGTCAATTCAGACGTCAATTCTTAACCGTTTTCCATGTAAATTTGCAGGCACCATTGGCTGGTATTACGGCATTTGCCCTGTAAATTTGGCGGAGTTTCATTAATTACTTCAAAAGTTATTAATGAGATTAGTGTGAAATTTGATTGAGTATTTTTAAAAGTTATTCATTTAGACGTCAATTTAGACGTCAATTTTCAACCGTTTTCCATGTAATTTTGCAGGCACCATCGGCTGGTACTACGGCAACTGCCCTGTAAATTTGGCGAAGATTGATTAAGTACTTCAAAAGTAATTAATGACATTAGTGTGATATTTTCCTGTAAATTTGGCGAAGTTTGATTAAGTACTTCGAAAGTTATCAATAAGATTAGTAGGAAATTTGATTGACTATTTTTTAAAATTATGATTTAGACGTCAATTCAGACGTCAATTCTTAACCGTTTTCAATGTAATTTTGCAGGCACCATCGGCTGGTATTACGGCAACTGCCCTGTAAATTTGGCGGAGTTGATTACTTCAAAAGTTATTAATGAGATTAGTGTGAAATTTGATTGAGTATTTTTAAAAGTTTTTCATTTAGACGTCAATTCAGACGTCAATTCTTAACCGTTTTCCATGTACTTTTGCAGGCACCATCGGCAGGTATTACGGCAACTGCCTGTAAATTTGGCGGAGTTTCATTGATTCCTTCAAAAGTTATTAATGAGATTAGTGTGAAATTTGATTGAGTATTTTTAAAAGTTATTAATTTAGACGTCAATGCAGACGTCAACTCTTAACCGTTTTCCATGTAATTTTGCAGGCACCATCGGCTAGTACCACGGCAGCTGCCCTGTGAATTTGACGACGTTTCATTGACTACTTCAAAAGTTATTAATGAGATTAGTGTGAAATTTGATTGAGTATTTCAAAAGTTATTCATTTAGACGTCAAATCAGACGTCGATTCTTAACCGTTTTCCATGTAAATTTGCAGGCACCATCGGCTGGTACTACGGCAACTGCCCTGTAAATTTGGCGAAGATTGTTTAAGTACTTCAAAAGTTATTGATGACATTAGTGTGAAATTTTCCTGTAAATTTGGCGAAGTTTGATTAAGTACTTCAAAAGTTATTAATCAGATTAGTAGGAAATTTGATTGAGTATTTTTAAAAATTATGATTTAGACGTCAATTCAGACGTCAATTCTTAACCGTTTTCCATGTAATTTTGCAGGCACCATCGCCTGGTATTACGGCAACTGCCCTGTAAATCTGGCGGAGTTTCATTGATTACTTCAAAAGTTATTAATGAGATTAGTGTGAAATTTGATTGAGTATTTTTAAAAGTTATTCATTTTCACGTCAATTAAGACGTCAATTCTCAACCGTTTTCCATGTAATTTTGCAGGCACCATCGGCTGGTACTACGGCAACTGCCCTGTGAATTTGTCGACGTTTCATTGACTACTTCAAAAGTTATTAATGAGATTAGTGTGAAATTTGATTGAATATTTCAAAAGTTATTCATTTAGACGTCAATTCAGAAGTCAATTCTTAACCGTTTTCCATGTAAATTTGCAGGCACCATTGGCTGGTATTACGGCAATAGCCCTGTAAATTTGGCGGAGTTTCATTAATTACTTCAAAAGTTATTAATGAGATTAGTGTGAAATTTGATTGAGTATTTTTAAAAGTTATTCATTTAGACGTCAATTCAGACGTCAATTTTCAACCTTTTTCCATGTAATTTTGCAGGCACCATCGGCTGGTACTACGGCAACTGCCCTGTGAATTTGGCAAAGATTGATTAAGTACTTCAAAAGTTATTAATGACATTAGTGTGATATTTTCCTGTAAATTTGGCGAAGTTTGATTAAGTACTTCAAAAGTTATCAATAAGATTAGTAGGAAATTTGATTGAGTATTTTTTAAAATTATGATTTAGACGTCAATTCAGACGTCAATTCTTAACCGTTTTCCATGTAATTTTGCAGGCACCATCGGCTGGTATTACGGCAAATGCTCTGTAAATTTGGCGGAGTTTCATTTATTACTACAAAAGTTATTAATGAGATTAGTGTGAAATTTGATTGAGTATTTTTAAAAGTTTTTCATTTAGACGTCAATTCAGACGTCAATTCTCAACCGTTTTCCATGTAATTTTGCAGGCACCATCGGCTTGTATTACGGCACTTGCCCTGTAAATTTGTCGACGTTTCATTGACTACTTCAAAAGTTATTGATGAGATTAGTGTGAAATTTGATTGAGTATTTCAAAAGTTATTCATTTAGACGTCAATTCAGACGTCAATTCTTAACCGTTTTCCATGTAAATTTGCAGGCACCATTGGCTGGTATTACGGCAATTGCCCTGTAAATTTGGCGGAGTTTCATTAATTACTTCAAAAGTTATTAATGAGATTAGTGTGAAATTTGATTGAGTATTTTTAAAAGTTATTCATTTAGACGTCAATTCAGACGTCAATTTTCAACCGTTTTCCATGTAATTTTGCAGGCACCATCGGCTGGTACTACGGCAACTGCCCTGTAAATTTGGCGAAGATTGTTTAAGTACTTCAAAAGTTATTGATGACATTAGTGTAAAATTTTCCTGTAAATTTGGCGAAGTTTGATTAAGTACTTCAAAAGTTATCAATAAGATTAGTAGGAAATTTGATTGAGTATTTTTAAAAATTATGATTTAGACGTCAATTCAGACGTCAATTCTTAACCGTTTTCCATTTAATTTTGCAGGCACCATCGGCTGGTATTACGGCAACTGCCCTGTAAATTTGGCGGAGTTTCATTGATTACTTCAAAAGTTATTAATGAGAATAGTGTGAAATTTGATTGAGAATTTTTACAAGTTTTTCATTTAGACGTCAATTCAGACGTCAATCTCAACCGTTTTCCATGTAAATTTGCAGGCACCATCGGCTGGTACTACGGCAACTGCCCTGTAAATTTGGCGAAGATTGTTTAAGTACTTCAAAAGTTATTGATGACATTAGTGTGAAATGTTCCTGTAAATTTGGCGAAGTTTGATTAAGTACTTCAAAAGTTATTAATCAGATTAGTAGGAAATTTGATTGAGTATTTTTAAAAATTATGATTTAGACGTCAATTCAGACGTCAATTCTTAACCGTTTTCCATGTAATTTTGCAGGCACAATCGCCTGGTATTACGGCAACTGCCCTGTAAATTTGGCGGAGTTTCATTGATTACTTCAAAAGTTATTAATGAGATTAGTGTGAAATTTGATTGAGTATTTTTAAAAGTTATTCATTTACACGTCAATTAAGACGTCAATTCTCAACCGTTTTCCATGTAATTTTGCAGGCACCATCGGCTGGTACTACGGCAACTGCCCTGTGAATTTGTCGACGTTTCATTGACTACTTCAAAAGTTATTAATGAGATTAGTGTGAAATTTGATTGAATATTTCAAAAGTTATTCATTTAGACGTCAATTCAGAAGTCAATTCTTAACCGTTTTCCATGTAAATTTGCAGGCACCATTGGCTGGTATTACGGCAATAGCCCTGTAAATTTGGCGGAGTTTCATTAATTACTTCAAAAGTTATTAATGAGATTAGTGTGAAATTTGATTGAGTATTTTTAAAAGTTATTCATTTAGACGTCAATTCAGACGTCAATTTTCAACCTTTTTCCATGTAATTTTGCAGGCACCATCGGCTGGTACTACGGCAACTGCCCTGTGAATTTGGCAAAGATTGATTAAGTACTTCAAAAGTTATTAATGACATTAGTGTGATATTTTCCTGTAAATTTGGCGAAGTTTGATTAAGTACTTCAAAAGTTATCAATAAGATTAGTAGGAAATTTGATTGAGTATTTTTTAAAATTATGATTTAGACGTCAATTCAGACGTCAATTCTTAACCGTTTTCCATGTAATTTTGCAGGCACCATCGGCTGGTATTACGGCAACTGCTCTGTAAATTTGGCGGAGTTTCATTTATTACTACAAAAGTTATTAATGAGATTAGTGTGAAATTTGATTGAGTATTTTTAAAAGTTTTTCATTTAGACGTCAATTCAGACGTCAATTCTCAACCGTTTTCCATGTAATTTTGCAGGCACCATCGGCTTGTATTACGGCACTTGCCCTGTAAATTTGTCGACGTTTCATTGACTACTTCAAAAGTTATTGATGAGATTAGTGTGAAATTTGATTGAGTATTTCAAAAGTTATTCATTTAGACGTCAATTCAGACGTCAATTCTTAACCGTTTTCCATGTAAATTTGCAGGCACCATTGGCTGGTATTACGGCAATTGCCCTGTAAATTTGGCGGAGTTTCATTAATTACTTCAAAAGTTATTAATGAGATTAGTGTGAAATTTGATTGAGTATTTTTAAAAGTTATTCATTTAGACGTCAATTCAGACGTCAATTTTCAACCGTTTTCCATGTAATTTTGCAGGCACCATCGGCTGGTACTACGGCAACTACCCTGTGAATTTGTCGACGTTTCATTGACTACTTCAAAAGTTATTAATGAGATTAGTGTGAAATTTGATTGAATATTTCAAAAGTTATTCATTTAGACGTCAATTCAGAAGTCAATTCTTAACCGTTTTCCATGTAAATTTGCAGGCACCATTGGCTGGTATTACGGCAATAGCCCTGTAAATTTGGCGGAGTTTCATTAATTACTTCAAAAGTTATTAATGAGATTAGTGTGAAATTTGATTGAGTATTTTTAAAAGTTATTCATTTAGACGTCAATTCAGACGTCAATTTTCAACCTTTTTCCATGTAATTTTGCAGGCACCATCGGCTGGTACTACGGCAACTGCCCTGTGAATTTGGCAAAGATTGATTAAGTACTTCAAAAGTTATTAATGACATTAGTGTGATATTTTCCTGTAAATTTGGCGAAGTTTGATTAAGTACTTCAAAAGTTATCAATAAGATTAGTAGGAAATTTGATTGAGTATTTTTTAAAATTATGATTTAGACGTCAATTCAGACGTCAATTCTTAACCGTTTTCCATGTAATTTTGCAGGCACCATCGGCTGGTATTACGGCAAATGCTCTGTAAATTTGGCGGAGTTTCATTTATTACTACAAAAGTTATTAATGAGATTAGTGTGAAATTTGATTGAGTATTTTTAAAAGTTTTTCATTTAGACGTCAATTCAGACGTCAATTCTCAACCGTTTTCCATGTAATTTTGCAGGCACCATCGGCTTGTATTACGGCACTTGCCCTGTAAATTTGTCGACGTTTCATTGACTACTTCAAAAGTTATTGATGAGATTAGTGTGAAATTTGATTGAGTATTTCAAAAGTTATTCATTTAGACGTCAATTCAGACGTCAATTCTTAACCGTTTTCCATGTAAATTTGCAGGCACCATTGGCTGGTATTACGGCAATTGCCCTGTAAATTTGGCGGAGTTTCATTAATTACTTCAAAAGTTATTAATGAGATTAGTGTGAAATTTGATTGAGTATTTTTAAAAGTTATTCATTTAGACGTCAATTCAGACGTCAATTTTCAACCGTTTTCCATGTAATTTTGCAGGCACCATCGGCTGGTACTACGGCAACTGCCCTGTAAATTTGGCGAAGATTGTTTAAGTACTTCAAAAGTTATTGATGACATTAGTGTAAAATTTTCCTGTAAATTTGGCGAAGTTTGATTAAGTACTTCAAAAGTTATCAATAAGATTAGTAGGAAATTTGATTGAGTATTTTTAAAAATTATGATTTAGACGTCAATTCAGACGTCAATTCTTAACCGTTTTCCATTTAATTTTGCAGGCACCATCGGCTGGTATTACGGCAACTGCCCTGTAAATTTGGCGGAGTTTCATTGATTACTTCAAAAGTTATTAATGAGAATAGTGTGAAATTTGATTGAGAATTTTTAAAAGTTTTTCATTTAGACGTCAATTCAGACGTCAATCTCAACCGTTTTCCATGTAAATTTGCAGGCACCATCGGCTGGTACTACGGCAACTGCCCTGTAAATTTGGCGAAGATTGTTTAAGTACTTCAAAAGTTATTGATGACATTAGTGTGAAATTTTCCTGTAAATTTGGCGAAGTTTGATTAAGTACTTCAAAAGTTATTAATCAGATTAGTAGGAAATTTGATTGAGTATTTTTAAAAATTATGATTTAGACGTCAATTCAGACGTCAATTCTTAACCGTTTTCCATGTAATTTTGCAGGCACAATCGCCTGGTATTACGGCAACTGCCCTGTAAATTTGGCGGAGTTTCATTGATTACTTCAAAAGTTATTAATGAGATTAGTGTGAAATTTGATTGAGTATTTTTAAAAGTTATTCATTTACACGTCAATTAAGACGTCAATTCTCAACCGTTTTCCATGTAATTTTGCAGGCACCATCGGCTGGTACTACGGCAACTGCCCTGTGAATTTGTCGACGTTTCATTGACTACTTCAAAAGTTATTAATGAGATTAGTGTGAAATTTGATTGAATATTTCAAAAGTTATTCATTTAGACGTCAATTCAGAAGTCAATTCTTAACCGTTTTCCATGTAAATTTGCAGGCACCATTGGCTGGTATTACGGCAATAGCCCTGTAAATTTGGCGGAGTTTCATTAATTACTTCAAAAGTTATTAATGAGATTAGTGTGAAATTTGATTGAGTATTTTTAAAAGTTATTCATTTAGACGTCAATTCAGACGTCAATTTTCAACCTTTTTCCATGTAATTTTGCAGGCACCATCGGCTGGTACTACGGCAACTGCCCTGTGAATTTGGCAAAGATTGATTAAGTACTTCAAAAGTTATTAATGACATTAGTGTGATATTTTCCTGTAAATTTGGCGAAGTTTGATTAAGTACTTCAAAAGTTATCAATAAGATTAGTAGGAAATTTGATTGAGTATTTTTTAAAATTATGATTTAGACGTCAATTCAGACGTCAATTCTTAACCGTTTTCCATGTAATTTTGCAGGCACCATCGGCTGGTATTACGGCAATTGCCCTGTAAATTTGGCGGAGTTTCATTAATTACTTCAAAAGTTATTAATGAGATTAGTGTGAAATTTGATTGAGTATTTTTAAAAGTTATTCATTTAGACGTCAATTCAGACGTCAATTTTCAACCGTTTTCCATGTAATTTTGCAGGCACCATCGGCTGGTACTACGGCAACTGCCCTGTAAATTTGGCGAAGATTGTTTAAGTACTTCAAAAGTTATTGATGACATTAGTGTAAAATTTTCCTGTAAATTTGGCGAAGTTTGATTAAGTACTTCAAAAGTTATCAATAAGATTAGTAGGAAATTTGATTGAGTATTTTTAAAAATTATGATTTAGACGTCAATTCAGACGTCAATTCTTAACCGTTTTCCATTTAATTTTGCAGGCACCATCGGCTGGTATTACGGCAACTGCCCTGTAAATTTGGCGGAGTTTCATTGATTACTTCAAAAGTTATTAATGAGAATAGTGTGAAATTTGATTGAGAATTTTTAAAAGTTTTTCATTTAGACGTCAATTCAGACGTCAATCTCAACCGTTTTCCATGTAATTTTGCAGGCACCATCGGCTAGTACTACGGCAACTGCCCTGTGAATTTGTCGACGTTTCATTGACTACTTCAAAAGTTATTAATGAGATTAGTGTGAAATTTGATTGAGTATTTCAAAAGTTATTCATTTAGACGTCAATTCAGACGTCAATTCTTAACCGTTTTCCATGTAAATTTGCAGGCACCATTGGCTGGTATACGGCAATTGCCCTGTAAGTTTGGCGGAGTTTCATTAATTACTTCAAAAGTTATTAATGAGATTAGTGTGAAATTTGATTGAATATTTTTAAAAGTTTTTCATTTAGACGTCAATTCAGACGTCAATTCTCAACCGTTTTCCATGTAATTTTGCAGGCACCATCGGCTAGTACTACGGCAACTGCCCTGTGAATTTGTCGACGTTTCATTGACTACTTCAAAAGTTATTAATGAGATTAGTGTGAAATTTGATTGAATATTTTTAAAAGTTTTTCATTTAGACGTCAATTCAGACGTCAATTCTCAACCGTTTTCCATGTAATTTTGCAGGCACCATCGGCTAGTACTACGGCAACTGCCCTGTGAATTTGTCGACGTTTCATTGACTACTTCAAAAGTTATTAATGAGATTAGTGTGAAATTTGATTGAGTATTTCAAAAGTTATTCATTTAGACGTCAATTCAGACGTCAATTCTTAACCGTTTTCCATGTAAATTTGCAGGCACCATTGGCTGGTATTACGGCAATTGCCCTGTAAATTTGGCGGAGTTTCATTAATTACTTCAAAAGTTATTAATGAGATTAGTGTAAAATTTGATTGAGTATTTTTAAAAGTTATTCTTTTAGACGTCAATTCAGACTTCAATTCTTAACCGTTTTCCATGTAATTTTGCAGGCACCATCGGCTGGTACTACGGCAACTGCCCTGTGAATTTGTCTAAGTTTCATTGACTACTTCAAAAGTTATCAATAAGATTAGTAGGAAATTTGATTGAGTATTTGTAAAAAATATGATTTAGACGTCAATTCAGACGTCAATTCTTAACCGTTTTCCATGTAATTTTGCAGGCACCATCGGCTGGTATTACGGCAACTGCCCTGTAAATTTGGCGGAGTTGATTACTTCAAAAGTTATTAATGAGGTTAGTGTGAAATTTGATTGAGTATTTTTCAAAGTTTTTCATTTAGACGTCAATTCAGACGTCAATTCTTAACCGTTTTCCATGTAATTTTGCAGGCACCATCGGCAGGTATTACGGCAACTGCCTGTAAATTTGGCGGAGGTTCATTGATTCCTTCAAAAGTTATTAATGCGATTAGTGTGAAATTTGATTGAGTATTTTTAAAAGCTATTAATTTAGACGTGAATTCAGACGTCAATTCTCAACCGTTTTCCATGTAATTTTGCAGGCACCATCGGCTAGTACTACGGCAACTGCCCTGTGAATTTGTCGACGTTTCATTGACTACTTCAAAAGTTATTAATGAGATTAGTGTGAAATTTGATTGAGTATTTCAAAAGTTATTCATTTAGACGTTAATTCAGACGTCAATTCTTAACCGTTTTCCATGTAAATTTGCAGGCACCATTGGCTGGTATTACAGCAATTGCCCTGTAAATTTGGCGGAGTTTCATTAATTACTTCAAAAGTTATTAATGAGATTAGTGTGAAATTTGATTGAGTATTTTTAAAAGTTATTCATTTAGACGTCAATTCAGACGTCAATTTTCAACCGTTTTCCATGTAATTTTGCAGGCACCATCGGCTGGTAATACGGCAACTGCCCTGTAAATTTGGACGTCAATTTTCAACCGTTTTCCATGTAATTTTGCAGGCACCATCGGCTGGTACTACGGCAACTGCCCTGTGAATTTGGCAAAGATTGATTAAGTACTTCAAAAGTTATTAATGACATTAGTGTGATATTTTCCTGTAAATTTGGCGAAGTTTGATTAAGTACTTCAAAAGTTATCAATAAGATTAGTAGGAAATTTGATTGAGTATTTTTTAAAATTATGATTTAGACGTCAATTCAGACGTCAATTCTTAACCGTTTTCCATGTAATTTTGCAGGCACCACCGGCTGGTATTACGGCAACTGCTCTGTAAATTTGGCGGAGTTTCATTTATTACTACAAAAGTTATTAATGAGATTAGTGTGAAATTTGATTGAGTATTTTTAAAAGTTTTTCATTTAGACGTCAATTCAGACGTCAATTCTTAACCGTTTTCCACGTAATTTTGCAGGCACCATCGGCAGGTATTACGGCAACTGCCCTGTAAATTTGACGGAGTTTCATTGATTACTTCAAAAGTTATTAATGAGAATAGTGTGAAATTTGATTGAGAATTTTTAAAAGTTTTTCATTTAGACGTCAATTCAGACGTCAATTCTCAACCGTTTTCCATGTAATTTTGCAGGCACCATCGGCTTGTATTACGGCATTTGCCCTGTAAATTTGTCGACGTTTCATTGACTACTTCAAAAGTTATTAATGAGATTAGTGTGAAATTTGATTGAGTATTTCAAAAGTTATTCATTTAGACGTCAATTCAGACGTCAATTCTTAACCGTTTTCCATGTAAATTTGCAGGCACCATTGGCTGGTATACGGCAATTGCCCTGTAAGTTTGGCGGAGTTTCATTAATTACTTCAAAAGTTATTAATGAGATTAGTGTGAAATTTGATTGAGTATTTTTAAAAGTTATTCATTTAGACGTCAATTCAGACGTCAATTTTCAACCGTTTTCCATGTAATTTTGCAGGCACCATCGGCTGGTACTACGGCAACTGCCCTGTAAATTTGGCGAAGATTGTTTAAGTACTTCAAAAGTTATTGATGACATTAGTGTGAAATTTTCTTGTAAATTTGGCGAAGTTTGATTAAGTACTTCAAAAGTTATCAATAAGATTAGTAGTAAATTTGATTGAGTATTTTTAAAAATTATGATTTAGACGTCAATTCAGACGTCAATTCTTAACCGTTTTCCATGTAATTTTGCAGGCACAATCGCCTGGTATTACGGCAACTGCCCTGTAAATTTGGCGGAGTTTCATTGATTACTTCAAAAGTTATTAATGAGATTAGTGTGAAATTTGATTGAGTATTTTTAAAAGTTATTCATTTACACGTCAATTAAGACGTCAATTCTCAACCGTTTTCCATGTAATTTTGCAGGCACCATCGGCTGGTACTACGGCAACTGCCCTGTGAATTTGTCGACGTTTCATTGACTACTTCAAAAGTTATTAATGAGATTAGTGTGAAATTTGATTGAATATTTCAAAAGTTATTCATTTAGACGTCAATTCAGAAGTCAATTCTTAACCGTTTTCCATGTAAATTTGCAGGCACCATTGGCTGGTATTACGGCAATAGCCCTGTAAATTTGGCGGAGTTTCATTAATTACTTCAAAAGTTATTAATGAGATTAGTGTGAAATTTGATTGAGTATTTTTAAAAGTTATTCATTTAGACGTCAATTCAGACGTCAATTTTCAACCTTTTTCCATGTAATTTTGCAGGCACCATCGGCTGGTACTACGGCAACTGCCCTGTGAATTTGGCAAAGATTGATTAAGTACTTCAAAAGTTATTAATGACATTAGTGTGATATTTTCCTGTAAATTTGGCGAAGTTTGATTAAGTACTTCAAAAGTTATCAATAAGATTAGTAGGAAATTTGATTGAGTATTTTTTAAAATTATGATTTAGACGTCAATTCAGACGTCAATTCTTAACCGTTTTCCATGTAATTTTGCAGGCACCATCGGCTGGTATTACGGCAATTGCCCTGTAAATTTGGCGGAGTTTCATTAATTACTTCAAAAGTTATTAATGAGATTAGTGTGAAATTTGATTGAGTATTTTTAAAAGTTATTCATTTAGACGTCAATTCAGACGTCAATTTTCAACCGTTTTCCATGTAATTTTGCAGGCACCATCGGCTGGTACTACGGCAACTGCCCTGTAAATTTGGCGAAGATTGTTTAAGTACTTCAAAAGTTATTGATGACATTAGTGTAAAATTTTCCTGTAAATTTGGCGAAGTTTGATTAAGTACTTCAAAAGTTATCAATAAGATTAGTAGGAAATTTGATTGAGTATTTTTAAAAATTATGATTTAGACGTCAATTCAGACGTCAATTCTTAACCGTTTTCCATTTAATTTTGCAGGCACCATCGGCTGGTATTACGGCAACTGCCCTGTAAATTTGGCGGAGTTTCATTGATTACTTCAAAAGTTATTAATGAGAATAGTGTGAAATTTGATTGAGAATTTTTAAAAGTTTTTCATTTAGACGTCAATTCAGACGTCAATCTCAACCGTTTTCCATGTAATTTTGCAGGCACCATCGGCTAGTACTACGGCAACTGCCCTGTGAATTTGTCGACGTTTCATTGACTACTTCAAAAGTTATTAATGAGATTAGTGTGAAATTTGATTGAGTATTTCAAAAGTTATTCATTTAGACGTCAATTCAGACGTCAATTCTTAACCGTTTTCCATGTAAATTTGCAGGCACCATTGGCTGGTATACGGCAATTGCCCTGTAAGTTTGGCGGAGTTTCATTAATTACTTCAAAAGTTATTAATGAGATTAGTGTGAAATTTGATTGAATATTTTTAAAAGTTTTTCATTTAGACGTCAATTCAGACGTCAATTCTCAACCGTTTTCCATGTAATTTTGCAGGCACCATCGGCTAGTACTACGGCAACTGCCCTGTGAATTTGTCGACGTTTCATTGACTACTTCAAAAGTTATTAATGAGATTAGTGTGAAATTTGATTGAATATTTTTAAAAGTTTTTCATTTAGACGTCAATTCAGACGTCAATTCTCAACCGTTTTCCATGTAATTTTGCAGGCACCATCGGCTAGTACTACGGCAACTGCCCTGTGAATTTGTCGACGTTTCATTGACTACTTCAAAAGTTATTAATGAGATTAGTGTGAAATTTGATTGAGTATTTCAAAAGTTATTCATTTAGACGTCAATTCAGACGTCAATTCTTAACCGTTTTCCATGTAAATTTGCAGGCACCATTGGCTGGTATTACGGCAATTGCCCTGTAAATTTGGCGGAGTTTCATTAATTACTTCAAAAGTTATTAATGAGATTAGTGTAAAATTTGATTGAGTATTTTTAAAAGTTATTCTTTTAGACGTCAATTCAGACTTCAATTCTTAACCGTTTTCCATGTAATTTTGCAGGCACCATCGGCTGGTACTACGGCAACTGCCCTGTGAATTTGTCTAAGTTTCATTGACTACTTCAAAAGTTATCAATAAGATTAGTAGGAAATTTGATTGAGTATTTGTAAAAAATATGATTTAGACGTCAATTCAGACGTCAATTCTTAACCGTTTTCCATGTAATTTTGCAGGCACCATCGGCTGGTATTACGGCAACTGCCCTGTAAATTTGGCGGAGTTGATTACTTCAAAAGTTATTAATGAGGTTAGTGTGAAATTTGATTGAGTATTTTTCAAAGTTTTTCATTTAGACGTCAATTCAGACGTCAATTCTTAACCGTTTTCCATGTAATTTTGCAGGCACCATCGGCAGGTATTACGGCAACTGCCTGTAAATTTGGCGGAGGTTCATTGATTCCTTCAAAAGTTATTAATGCGATTAGTGTGAAATTTGATTGAGTATTTTTAAAAGCTATTAATTTAGACGTGAATTCAGACGTCAATTCTCAACCGTTTTCCATGTAATTTTGCAGGCACCATCGGCTAGTACTACGGCAACTGCCCTGTGAATTTGTCGACGTTTCATTGACTACTTCAAAAGTTATTAATGAGATTAGTGTGAAATTTGATTGAGTATTTCAAAAGTTATTCATTTAGACGTTAATTCAGACGTCAATTCTTAACCGTTTTCCATGTAAATTTGCAGGCACCATTGGCTGGTATTACGGCAATTGCCCTGTAAATTTGGCGGAGTTTCATTAATTACTTCAAAAGTTATTAATGAGATTAGTGTGAAATTTGATTGAGTATTTTTAAAAGTTATTCATTTAGACGTCAATTCAGACGTCAATTTTCAACCGTTTTCCATGTAATTTTGCAGGCACCATCGGCTGGTAATACGGCAACTGCCCTGTAAATTTGGACGTCAATTTTCAACCGTTTTCCATGTAATTTTGCAGGCACCATCGGCTGGTACTACGGCAACTGCCCTGTGAATTTGGCAAAGATTGATTAAGTACTTCAAAAGTTATTAATGACATTAGTGTGATATTTTCCTGTAAATTTGGCGAAGTTTGATTAAGTACTTCAAAAGTTATCAATAAGATTAGTAGGAAATTTGATTGAGTATTTTTTAAAATTATGATTTAGACGTCAATTCAGACGTCAATTCTTAACCGTTTTCCATGTAATTTTGCAGGCACCACCGGCTGGTATTACGGCAACTGCTCTGTAAATTTGGCGGAGTTTCATTTATTACTACAAAAGTTATTAATGAGATTAGTGTGAAATTTGATTGAGTATTTTTAAAAGTTTTTCATTTAGACGTCAATTCAGACGTCAATTCTTAACCGTTTTCCACGTAATTTTGCAGGCACCATCGGCAGGTATTACGGCAACTGCCCTGTAAATTTGACGGAGTTTCATTGATTACTTCAAAAGTTATTAATGAGAATAGTGTGAAATTTGATTGAGAATTTTTAAAAGTTTTTCATTTAGACGTCAATTCAGACGTCAATTCTCAACCGTTTTCCATGTAATTTTGCAGGCACCATCGGCTTGTATTACGGCATTTGCCCTGTAAATTTGTCGACGTTTCATTGACTACTTCAAAAGTTATTAATGAGATTAGTGTGAAATTTGATTGAGTATTTCAAAAGTTATTCATTTAGACGTCAATTCAGACGTCAATTCTTAACCGTTTTCCATGTAAATTTGCAGGCACCATTGGCTGGTATACGGCAATTGCCCTGTAAGTTTGGCGGAGTTTCATTAATTACTTCAAAAGTTATTAATGAGATTAGTGTGAAATTTGATTGAGTATTTTTAAAAGTTATTCATTTAGACGTCAATTCAGACGTCAATTTTCAACCGTTTTCCATGTAATTTTGCAGGCACCATCGGCTGGTACTACGGCAACTGCCCTGTAAATTTGGCGAAGATTGTTTAAGTACTTCAAAAGTTATTGATGACATTAGTGTGAAATTTTCTTGTAAATTTGGCGAAGTTTGATTAAGTACTTCAAAAGTTATCAATAAGATTAGTAGTAAATTTGATTGAGTATTTTTAAAAATTATGATTTAGACGTCAATTCAGACGTCAATTCTTAACCGTTTTCCATTTAATTTTGCAGGCACCATCGGCTGGTATTACGGCAACTGCTCTGTAAATTTGGCGGAGTTTCATTGATTACTTCAAAAGTTATTAATGAGATTAGTGTGAAATTTGATTGAGTATTTTTAAAAGTTTTTCATTTAGACGTCAATTCAGACGTCAATTCTTAACCGTTTTCCACGTAATTTTGCAGGCACCATCGGCAGGTATTACGGCAACTGCCCTGTAAATTTGACGGAGTTTCATTGATTACTTCAAAAGTTATTAATGAGAATAGTGTGAAATTTGATTGAGAATTTTTAAAAGTTTTTCATTTAGACGTCAATTCAGACGTCAATTCTCAACCGTTTTCCATGTAATTTTGCAGGCACCATCGGCTTGTATTACGGCATTTGCCCTGTAAATTTGTCGACGTTTCATTGACTACTTCAAAAGTTATTAATGAGATTAGTGTGAAATTTGATTGAGTATTTCAAAAGTTATTCATTTAGACGTCAATTCAGACGTCAATTCTTAACCGTTTTCCATGTAAATTTGCAGGCACCATTGGCTGGTATACGGCAATTGCCCTGTAAGTTTGGCGGAGTTTCATTAATTACTTCAAAAGTTATTAATGAGATTAGTGTGAAATTTGATTGAGTATTTTTAAAAGTTATTCATTTAGACGTCAATTCAGACGTCAATTTTCAACCGTTTTCCATGTAATTTTGCAGGCACCATCGGCTGGTACTACGGCAACTGCCCTGTAAATTTGGCGAAGATTGTTTAAGTACTTCAAAAGTTATTGATGACATTAGTGTGAAATTTTCTTGTAAATTTGGCGAAGTTTGATTAAGTACTTCAAAAGTTATCAATAAGATTAGTAGTAAATTTGATTGAGTATTTTTAAAAATTATGATTTAGACGTCAATTCAGACGTCAATTCTTAACCGTTTTCCATTTAATTTTGCAGGCACCATCGGCTGGTATTACGGCAACTGCCCTGTAAATTTGGCAGAGTTTCATTGATTACTTCAAAAGTTATTAATGAGATTAGTGTGAAATTTGATTGAGTATTTTTAAAAGTTTTTCATTTAGACGTCAATTCAGACGTCAATCTCAACCGTTTTCCATGTAATTTTGCAGGCACCATCGGCTAGTACTACGGCAACTGCCCTGTGAATTTGTCGACGTTTCATTGACTACTTCAAAAGTTATTAATGAGATTAGTGTGAAATTTGATTGAGTATTTCAAAAGTTATTCATTTAGACGTCAATTCAGACGTCAATTCTTAACCGTTTTCCATGTAAATTTGCAGGCACCATTGGCTGGTATTACGGCATTTGCCCTGTAAATTTGGCGGAGTTTCATTAATTACTTCAAAAGTTATTAATGAGATTAGTGTGAAATTTGATTGAGTATTTTTAAAAGTTATTCATTTAGACGTCAATTCAGACGTCAATTTTCAACCGTTTTCCATGTAATTTTGCAGGCACCATCGGCTGGTACTACGGCAACTGCCCTGTAAATTTGGCGAAGATTGATTAAGTACTTCAAAAGTAATAATGACATTAGTGTGATATTTTCCTGTAAATTTGGCGAAGTTTGATTAAGTACTTCGAAAGTTATCAATAAGATTAGTAGGAAATTTGGTTGACTATTTTTTAAAATTATGATTTAGACGTCAATTCAGACGTCAATTCTTTCCATGTAATTTTTGCAGGCACCATCGGCTGGTATTACGGCAACTGCCCTGTAAATTTGGCGGAGTTTCATTGATTACTTCAAAAGTTATTAATAAGATTAGTGTGAAATTTGATTGAGTATTTTTAAAAGTTTTTCATTCAGACGTCAATTCAGACGTCAATTCTCAACCGTTTTCCATGTAATTTTGCAGGCACCATCGGCTGGTACTACGGCAACTGCCCTGTGAATTTGTCGACGTTTCATTGACTACTTCAAAAGTTATTAATGAGATTAGTGTGAAATTTGATAGAGTATTTCAAAAGTTATTCATTTAGACGTCAATTCAGACGTCAATTCTTAACCGTTTTCTATGTAAATTTGCAGGCACCATTGGCTGGTATTACGGCATTTGCCCTGTAAATTTGGCGGAGTTTCATTAATTACTTCAAAAGTTATTAATGAGATTAGTGTGAAATTTGATTGAGTATTTTTAAAAGTTTTTCATTTAGACGTCAATTCAGACGTCAATTTTCAACCGTTTTCCATGTAATTTTGCAGGCACCATCGGCTGGTACTACGGCAACTGCCCTGTAAATTTGGCGAAGATTGATTAAGTACTTCAAAAGTAATAATGACATTAGTGTGATATTTTCCTGTAAATTTGGCGAAGTTTGATTAAGTACTTCGAAAGTTATCAATAAGATTAGTAGGAAATTTGGTTGACTATTTTTTAAAATTATGATTTAGACGTCAATTCAGACGTCAATTCTTTCCATGTAATTTTTGCAGGCACCATCGGCTGGTATTACGGCAACTGCCCTGTAAATTTGGCGGAGTTTCATTGATTACTTCAAAAGTTATTAATAAGATTAGTGTGAAATTTGATTGAGTATTTTTAAAAGTTTTTCATTCAGACGTCAATTCAGACGTCAATTCTCAACCGTTTTCCATGTAATTTTGCAGGCACCATCGGCTGGTACTACGGCAACTGCCCTGTGAATTTGTCGACGTTTCATTGACTACTTCAAAAGTTATTAATGAGATTAATGTGAAATTTGATAGAGTATTTCAAAAGTTATTCATTTAGACGTCAATTCAGACGTCAATTCTTAACCGTTTTCTATGTAAATTTGCAGGCACCATTGGCTGGTATTACGGCATTTGCCCTGTAAATTTGGCGGAGTTTCATTAATTACTTCAAAAGTTATTAATGAGATTAGTGTGAAATTTGATTGAGTATTTTTAAAAGTTATTCATTTAGACGTCAATTCAGACGTCAATTTTCAACCGTTTTCCATGTAATTTTGCAGGCACCATCGGCTGGTACTACGGCAACTGCCCTGTAAATTTGGCGAAGATTGATTAAGTACTTCAAAAGTTATTAATGACATTAGTGTGATATTTTCCTGTAAATTTGGCGAAGTTTGATTAAGTACTTCAAAAGTTATCAATAAGATTAGTAGGAAATTTCATTGAGTATTTTTAAAAATTATGATTTAGACGTCAATTCAGACGTCAATTCTTAACCGTTTTCCATGTAATTTTTGCAAGCACCATCGGCTGGTATTACGGCAACTGCCCTGTAAATTTGGCGGAGTTTCATTAATTACTTCAAAAGTTATTAATAAGATTAGTGTGAAATTTGATTGAGTATTTTTAAAAGTTTTTCATTCAGACGTCAATTCAGACGTCAATTCTCAACCGTTTTCCATGTAATTTTGCAGGCACCATCGGCTGGTACTACGGCAACTGCCCTGTGAATTTGTCGACGTTTCATTGATTACTTCAAAAGTTATTAATGAGAATAGTGTGAAATTTGATTGAGTATTTTTAAAAGTTTTTCATTTAGACGTCAATGCAGACGTCAATTCTCAACCGTTTTCCATGTAATTTTGCAGGCACCATCGGCAGGTACTAAGACAACTGCCCTGTGAATTTGTCGACGTTTCATTGACTACTTCAAAAGTTATTAATGAGATTAGTGTGAAATTTGATTGAGTATTTCAAAAGTTATTCATTTAGACGTCAATTCAGACGTCAATTCTTAACCGTTTTCCATGTAAATTTGCAGGCACCATTGGCTGGTATTACGGCATTTGCCCTGTAAATTTGGCGGAGTTTCATTAATTACTTCAAAAGTTATTAATGAGATTAGTGTGAAATTTGATTGAGTATTTTTAAAAGTTTTTCATTTAGACGTCAATTCAGACGTCAATTTTCAACCGTTTTCCATGTAATTTTGCAGGCACCATCGGCTGGTACTACGGCAACTGCCCTGTAAATTTGGCGAAGATTGATTAAGTACTTCAAAAGTAATAATGACATTAGTGTGATATTTTCCTGTAAATTTGGCGAAGTTTGATTAAGGACTTCGAAAGTTATCAATAAGATTAGTAGGAAATTTGGTTGACTATTTTTTAAAATTATGATTTAGACGTCAATTCAGACGTCAATTCTTAACCGTTTTCTATGTAATTTTTGCAGGCACCATCGGCTGGTATTACGGCAACTGCCCTGTAAATTTGGCGGAGTTTCATTAATTACTTCAAAAGTTATTAATAAGATTAGTGTGAAATTTGATTGAGTATTTTTAAAAGTTTTTCATTCAGACGTCAATTCAGACGTCAATTCTCAACCGTTTTCCATGTAATTTTGCAGGCACCATCGGCTGGTACTACGGCAACTGCCCTGTGAATTTGTCGACGTTTCATTGATTACTTCAAAAGTTATTAATGAGAATAGTGTGAAATTTAATTGAGTATTTTTAAAAGTTTTTCATTTAGACGTCAATGCAGACGTCAATTCTCAACCGTTTTCCATGTAATTTTGCAGGCACCATCGGCAGGTACTACGGCAACTGCCCTGTAAATTTGGCGAAGATTGTTTAAGTACTTCAAAAGTTATTGATGACATTAGTGTGAAATTTTCCAGTAAATTTGGCGAAGTTTGATTAAGTACTTCAAAAGTTATCAATAAGATTAGTAGGAAATTTCATTGAGTATTTTAAAAAATTATGATTTAGACGTCAATTCAGACGTCAATTCTTAACCGTTTTCCATGTAATTTTTGCAGGCACCATCGGCTGGTATTACGGCAACGGCCCTGTAAATTTGGCGGAGTTTCATTGATTACTTCAAAAGTTATTAATAAGATTAGTGTGAAATTTGATTGAGTATTTTTAAAAGTTTTTCATTCCGACGTCAATTCAGACGTCAATTCTCAACCGTTTTCCATGTAATTTTGCAGGCACCATCGGCTGGTACTAGGGCAACTGCCCTGTGAATTTGTCGACGTTTCATTGACTACTTCAAAAGTTATTAATGAGATTAGTGTGAAATTTGATTGAGTATTTCAAAAGTTATTCATTTAGACGTCAATTCAGACGTCAATTCTTAACCGTTTTACATGTAAATTTGCAGGCACCATTGGCTGGTATTACGGCATTTGCCCTATAAATTTGGCGGAGTTTCATTAATTACTTCAAAAGTTATTAATAAGATTAGTGTGAAATTTGATTGAGTATTTTTAAAAGTTTTTCATTCCGACGTCAATTCAGACGTCAATTCTCAACCGTTTTCCATGTAATTTTGCAGGCACCATCGGCTGGTACTAGGGCAACTGCCCTGTGAATTTGTCGACGTTTCATTGACTACTTCAAAAGTTATTAATGAGATTAGTGTGAAATTTGATTGAGTATTTCAAAAGTTATTCATTTAGACGTCAATTCAGACGTCAATTCTTAACCGTTTTACATGTAAATTTGCAGGCACCATTGGCTGGTATTACGGCATTTGCCCTATAAATTTGGCGGAGTTTCATTAATTACTTCAAAAGTTATTAATGAGATTAGTGTGAAATTTGATTGAGTATTTTTAAAAGTTATTCATTTAGACGTCAATTCAGACGTCAATTTTCAACCGTTTTCCATGTAATTTTGCAGGCACCATCGGCTGGTACTACGGCAACTGCCCTGTAAATTTGGCGAAGATTGATTAAGTACTTCAAAAGTAATTAATGACATTAGTGTGATATTTTCCTGTAAATTTGGCGAAGTTTGATTAAGTACTTCAAAAGTTATCAATAAGATTAGTAGGAAATTTGATTGAGTATTTTAAAAATTATGATTTAGACGTCAATTCAAACGTCAATTCTTAACCGTTTTCCTTGTAATTTTGCAGGCACCATTGGCTGGTATTACGGCAACTGCCCTGTAAATTTGGCGGAGTTTCATGTATTACTACAAAAGTTATTAATGAGATTAGTGTGAAATTTGATTGAGTATTTCAAAAGTTATTCATTTAGACGTCAATTCAGACGTCAATTCTTAACCGTTTTCCATGTAATTTTGCAGGCACCATCGGCAGGTACTACGGCAACTGCCCTGTAAATTTGGCGAAGATTGTTCAAGTACTTCAAAAGTTATTGATGACATTAGTGTGAAATTTTCCTGTAAATTTGGCGAAGTTTGATTAAGTACTTCAAAAGTTATCAATAAGATTAGTAGGAAATTTCATTGAGTATTTTTAAAAATTATGATTTAGACGTCAATTCAGACGTCAATTCTTAACCGTTTTCCATGCAATTTTTGCAGGCACCATCGGCTGGTATTACGGCAACTGCCCTGTAAATTTGGCGGAGTTTTATTGATTACTTCAAAAGTTATTAATGAGAATAGTGTGAAATTTGATTGAGTATTTTTAAAAGTTTTTCATTCAGACGTCAATTCAGACGTCAATTCTCAACCGTTTTCCATGTAATTTTGCAGGCACCATCGGCTGGTACTACGTCAGCTGCCCTGTGAATTTGTCGACGTTTCATTGACTACTTCAAAAGTTATTAATGAGATTAGTGTGAAATTTGATTGAGTATTCCAAAAGTTATTCATTTAGACGTCAATTCAGACGTCAATTCTTAACCGTTTTCCATGTAATTTTGCAGGCACCATCGGCTGGTATTACGGCAACTGCCCTGTAAATTTGGCGGAGTTTCATTTATTACTACAAAAGTTATTAATGAGACTAGTGTGAAATTTGATTGAGTATTTTTAAAAGTTTTTCATTTAGACGTCAATTCAGACGTCAATTCTCAACCGTTTTCCATGTAATTTTGCAGGCACCATCGGCTGGTACTACGTCAGCTGCCCTGTGAATTTGTCGACGTTTCATTGACTACTTCAAAAGTTATTAATGAGATTAGTGTGAAATTTGATTGAGTATTTCAAAAGTTATTCATTTAGACGTCAATGCAGACGTCAATTCTTAACCGTTTTCCATGTAAATTTGCAGGCACCATTGGCTGGTATTACGGCATTTGCCCTGTAAATTTGGCGGAGTTTCATTAATTACTTCAAAAGTTATTAATGAGATTAGTGTGAAATTTGATTGAGTATTTTTAAAAGTTATTCATTTAGACGTCAATTCAGACGTCAATTTTCAACCGTTTTCCATGTAATTTTGCAGGCACCATCGGCTGGTACTACGGCAACTGCCCTGTAAATTTGGCGAAGATTGATTAAGTACTTCAAAAGTAATAATGACATTAGTGTGATATTTTCCTGTAAATTTGGCGAAGTTTGATTAAGTACTTCGAAAGTTATCAATAAGATTAGTAGGAAATTTGGTTGACTATTTTTTAAAATTATGATTTAGACGTCAATTCAGACGTCAATTCTTAACCGTTTTCCATGTAATTTTTGCAGGCACCATCGGCTGGTATTACGGCAACTGCCCTGTAAATTTGGCGGAGTTTCATTAATTACTTCAAAAGTTATTAATAAGATTAGTGTGAAATTTGATTGAGTATTTTTAAAAGTTTTTCATTCAGACGTTAATTCAGACGTCAATTCTCAACCGTTTTCCATGTAATTTTGCAGGCACCATCGGCTGGTACTACGGCAACTGCCCTGTGAATTTGTCGACGTTTCATTGATTACTTCAAAAGTTATTAATGAGAATAGTGTGAAATTTGATTGAGTATTTTTAAAAGTTTTTCATTTAGACGTCAATGCAGACGTCAATTCTCAACCGTTTTCCATGTAATTTTGCAGGCACCATCGGCAGGTACTACGGCAACTGCCCTGTAAATTTGGCGAAGATTGTTTAAGTACTTCAAAAGTTATTGATGACATTAGTGTGAAATTTTCCAGTAAATTTGGCGAAGTTTGATTAAGTACTTCAAAAGTTATCAATAAGATTAGTAGGAAATTTCATTGAGTATTTTAAAAAATTATGATTTAGACGTCAATTCAGACGTCAATTCTTAACCGTTTTCCATGTAATTTTTGCAGGCACCATCGGCTGGTATTACGGCAACGTCCCTGTAAATTTGGCGGAGTTTCATTGATTACTTCAAAAGTTATTAATAAGATTAGTGTGAAATTTGATTGAGTATTTTTAAAAGTTTTTCATTCCGACGTCAATTCAGACGTCAATTCTCAACCGTTTTCCATGTAATTTTGCAGGCACCATCGGCTGGTACTACGGCAACTGCCCTGTGAATTTGTCGACGTTTCATTGACTACTTCAAAAGTTATTAATGAGATTAGTGTGAAATTTGATTGAGTATTTCAAAAGTTACTCATTTAGACGTCAATTCAGACGTCAATTCTTAACCGTTTTACATGTAAATTTGCAGGCACCATTGGCTGGTATTACGGCATTTGCCCTATAAATTTGGCGGAGTTTCATTAATTACTTCAAAAGTTATTAATGAGATTAGTGTGAAATTTGATTGAGTATTTTTAAAAGTTATTCATTTAGACGTCAATTCAGACGTCAATTTTCAACCGTTTTCCATGTAATTTTGCAGGCACCATCGGCTGGTACTACGGCAACTGCCCTGTAAATTTGGCGAAGATTGATTAAGTACTTCAAAAGTAATTAATGACATTAGTGTGATATTTTCCTGTAAATTTGGCGAAGTTTGATTAAGTACTTCAAAAGTTATCAATAAGATTAGTAGGAAATTTGATTGAGTATTTTTAAAAATTATGATTTAGACGTCAATTCAAACGTCAATTCTTAACCGTTTTCCTTGTAATTTTGCAGGCACCATTGGCTGGTATTACGGCAACTGCCCTGTAAATTTGGCGGAGTTTCATGTATTACTACAAAAGTTATTAATGAGATTAGTGTGAAATTTGATTGAGTATTTCAAAAGTTATTCATTTAGACGTCAATTCAGACGTCAATTCTTAACCGTTTTCCATGTAATTTTGCAGGCACCATCGGCAGGTACTACGGCAACTGTCCTGTAAATTTGGCAAAGATTGTTCAAGTACTTCAAAAGTTATTGATGACATTAGTGTGAAATTTTCCTGTAAATTTGGCGAAGTTTGATTAAGTACTTCAAAAGTTATCAATAAGATTAGTAGGAAATTTGATTGAGTATTTTTAAAAATTATGATTTAGACGTCAATTCAGACGTCAATTCTTAACCGTTTTCCATGTAATTTTTGCAGGCACCATCGGCTGGTATTACGGCAACTGCCCTGTAAATTTGGCGGAGTTTTATTGATTACTTCAAAAGTTATTAATAAGATTAGTGGTAAATTTGATTGAGTATTTTTAAAAGTTTTTCATTCAGACGTCAATTCAGACGTCAATTCTCAACCGTTTTCCATGTAATTTTGCAGGCACCATCGGCTGGTACTACGTCAGCTGCCCTGTGAATTTGTCGACGTTTCATTGACTACTTCAAAAGTTATTAATGAGATTAGTGTGAAATTTGATTGAGTATTTCAAAAGTTATTCATTTAGACGTCAATTCAGACGTCAATTCTTAACCGTTTTCCATGTAAATTTGCAGGCACCATTGGCTGGTATTACGGCATTTGCCCTGTAAATTTGGCGGAGTTTCATTAATTACTTCAAAAGTTATTAATGAGATTAGTGTGAAATTTGATTGAGTATTTTTAAAAGTTATTCATTTAGACGTCAATTCAGACGTCAATTTTCAACCGTTTTCCATGTAATTTTGCAGGCACCATCGGCTGGTACTACGGCAACTGCCCTGTAAATTTGGCGAAGATTGATTAAGTACTTCAAAAGTAATAATGACATTAGTGTGATATTTTCCTGTAAATTTGGCGAAGTTTGATTAAGTACTTCGAAAGTTATCAATAAGATTAGTAGGAAATTTGGTTGACTATTTTTTAAAATTATGATTTAGACGTCAATTCAGACGTCAATTCTTAACCGTTTTCCATGTAATTTTTGCAGGCACCATCGGCTGGTATTACGGCAACTGCCCTGTAAATTTGGCGGAGTTTCATTAATTACTTCAAAAGTTATTAATAAGATTAGTGTGAAATTTGATTGAGTATTTTTAAAAGTTTTTCATTCAGACGTTAATTCAGACGTCAATTCTCAACCGTTTTCCATGTAATTTTGCAGGCACCATCGGCTGGTATTACGGCAACTGCCCTGTGAATTTGTCGACGTTTCATTGATTACTTCAAAAGTTATTAATGAGAATAGTGTGAAATTTGATTGAGTATTTTTAAAAGTTTTTCATTTAGACGTCAATGCAGACGTCAATTCTCAACCGTTTTCCATGTAATTTTTGCAGGCACCATCGGCAGGTAACTACGGCAAACTGCCCTGTAAAATTTTGGCGAAGATTGTTTTAAGTACTTCAAAAGTTATTGATGACATTAGTGTGAAATTTTCCAGTAAATTTGGCGAAGTTTGATTAAGTACTTCAAAAGTTATCAATAAGATTAGTAAGAAATTTCATTGAGTATTTTAAAAATTATGATTTAGACGTCAATTCAGACGTTCAATTCTTAACCGTTTTTCCATGTAATTTTTTGCAGGCACCATCGGCTGGTATTACGGCAACGTCCCTGTAAATTTGGCGGAGTTTCATTGATTACTTCAAAAGTTATTAATAAGATTAGTGTGAAATTTGATTGAGTATTTTTAAAAGTTTTTCATTCCGACGTCAATTCAGACGTCAATTCTCAACCGTTTTCCATGTAATTTTGCAGGCACCATCGGCTGGTACTACGGCAACTGCCCTGTGAATTTGTCGACGTTTCATTGACTACTTCAAAAGTTATTAATGAGAATAGTGTGAAATTTGATTGAGTATTTCAAAAGTTACTCATTTAGACGTCAATTCAGACGTCAATTCTTAACCGTTTTACATGTAAATTTGCAGGCACCATTGGCTGGTATTACGGCATTTGCCCTATAAATTTGGCGGAGTTTCATTAATTACTTCAAAAGTTATTAATGAGATTAGTGTGAAATTTGATTGAGTATTTTTAAAAGTTATTCATTTAGACGTCAATTCAGACGTCAATTTTCAACCGTTTTCCATGTAATTTTGCAGGCACCATCGGCTGGTACTACGGCAACTGCCCTGTAAATTTGGCGAAGATTGATTAAGTACTTCAAAAGTAATTAATGACATTAGTGTGATATTTTCCTGTAAATTTGGCGAAGTTTGATTAAGTACTTCAAAAGTTATCAATAAGATTAGTAGGAAATTTGATTGAGTATTTTTAAAAATTATGATTTAGACGTCAATTCAAACGTCAATTCTTAACCGTTTTCCTTGTAATTTTGCAGGCACCATTGGCTGGTATTACGGCAACTGCCCTGTAAATTTGGCGGAGTTTCATGTATTACTACAAAAGTTATTAATGAGATTAGTGTGAAATTTGATTGAGTATTTCAAAAGTTATTCATTTAGACGTCAATTCAGACGTCAATTCTTAACCGTTTTCCATGTAATTTTGCAGGCACCATCGGCAGGTACTACGGCAACTGCCCTGTAAATTTGGCGAAGATTGTTCAAGTACTTCAAAAGTTATTGATGACATTAGTGTGACGACGTCAATTCTTAACCGTTTTCCATGTAATTTTGCAGGCACCATCGGCTGGTACTACGGCAACTGCCCTGTAAATTTGGCGAAGATTGATTAAGTACTTCAAAAGTAATTAATGACATTAGTGTGATATTTTCCTGTAAATTTGGCGAAGTTTGATTAAGTACTTCAAAAGTTATCAATAAGATTAGTAGGAAATTTGATTGAGTATTTTTAAAAATTATGATTTAGACGTCAATTCAGACGTCAATTCTTAACCGTTTTCCATGTAATTTTTGCAGGCACCATCGGCTGGTATTACGGTAACTGCCCTGTAAATTTGGCGGAGTTTTATTGATTACTTCAAAAGTTATTAATAAGATTAGTGGTAAATTTGATTGAGTATTTTTAAAAGTTTTTCATTCAGACGTCAATTCAGACGTCAATTCTCAACCGTTTTCCATGTAATTTTGCAGGCACCATCGGCTGGTACTACGTCAGCTGCCCTGTGAATTTGTCGACGTTTCATTGACTACTTCAAAAGTTATTAATGAGATTAGTGTGAAATTTGATTGAGTATTTCAAAAGTTATTCATTTAGACGTCAATTCAGACGTCAATTCTTAACCGTTTTCCATGTAATTTTGCAGGCACCATCTGCTGGTATTACGGCAACTGCCCTGTAAATTTGGCGGAGTTTCATTTATTACTACAAAAGTTATTAATGAGATTAGTGTGAAATTTGATTGAGTATTTTTAAAAGTTTTTCATTTAGACGTCAATTCAGACGTCAATTCTTAACCGTTTTCCATGTAGTTTTGCAGGCACCATCGGCAGGTATTACGGCAACTGCCCTGTAAATTTGGCCGAGTTTCATTGATTACTTCAAAAGTTATTAATGAGAATAGTGTGAAATTTGATTGAGTATTTTTAAAAGTTTTTCATTCAGACGTCAATTCAGACGTCAATTCTCAACCGTTTTCCATGTAATTTTGCAGGCACCATCGGCTGGTACTACGTCAGCTGCCCTGTGAATTTGTCGACGTTTCATTGACTACTTCAAAAGTTATTAATGAGATTAGTGTGAAATTTGATTGAGTATTTCAAAAGTTATTCATTTAGACGTCAATTCAGACGTCAATTCTTAACCGTTTTCCATGTGATTTTGCAGGCACCATCGGCTGGTATTACGGCAACTGTCCTGTAAATTTGGCGGAGTTTCATTTATTACTACAAAAGTTATTAATGAGACTAGTGTGAAATTTGATTGAGTATTTTTAAAAGTTTTTCATTTAGACGTCAATTCAGACGTCAATTCTTAACCGTTTTCCATGTAGTTTTGCAGGCACCATCGGCAGGTATTACGGCAACTGCCCTGTAAATTTGGCCGAGTTTCATTGATTACTTCAAAAGTTATTAATGAGAATAGTGTGAAATTTGATTGAGAATTTTTAAAAGTTTTTCATTTAGACGTCAATTCAGACGTCAATTCTCAACCGTTTTCCATGTAATTTTGCAGGCACCATCGGCTGGTATTACGGCAACTGCCCTGTAAATTTGGCGGAGTTTCATTGATTACTTCAAAAGTTATTAATGAGATTAGTGTGAAATTTAATTGAGTATTTTTAAAAGTTTTTCATTCTGACGTCAATTCAGACGTCAATTCTCAACCGTTTTCCATGTAATTTTGCAGGAACCATCGGCTAGTACTACGGCAACTGCCCTGTGAATTTGTCGACGTTTCATTGATTACTTCAAAAGTTATTAATAAGAATAGTGTGAAATTTGATTGAGTATTTTTAAAAGTTTTTCATTTAGACGTCAATGCAGACGTCAATTCTCAACCGTTTTCCATGTAATTTTGCAGGCACCATGGGCAGGTACTACGGCAACTGCCCTGTGAATTTGTCGACGTTTCATTGACTACTTCAAAAGTTAATAATGAGATTAGTGTGAAATTTGATTGAGTATTTCAAAAGTTATTCATTTAGACGTCAATGCAGACGTCAATTCTTAACCGTTTTCCATGTAATTTTGCAGGCACCATCGGCAGGTACTACGGCAACTGCCCTGTAAATTTGGCGAAGATTGTTTAAGTACTTCAAAAGTTATTGATGACATTAGTGTGAAATTTTCCTGTAAATTTGGCGAAGTTAGATTAAGTACTTCAAAAGTTATCAATAAGATTAGTAGGAAATTTGATTGAGTATTTTTAAAAATTATGATTTAGACGTCAATTCAGACGTCAATTCTCAAGCGTTTTCCATGTAATTTTGCAGGCACCATCGGCAGGTACTACGGCAACTGCCCTGTAAATTTGGCGAAGATTGTTTAAGTACTTCAAAAGTTATTGATGACATTAGTGTGAAATTTTCTTGTAAATTTGGCGAAGTTTGATTAAGTACTTCAAAAGTTATCAATAAGATTAGTAGGAAATTTGATTGAGTATTTTTAAAAATTATGATTTAGACGTCAATTCAGACGTCAATTCTTAACCGTTTTCCATGTAATTTTGCAGGCACCATCGGCTGGTATTACGGCAACTGCCCTGTAAATTTGGCGGAGTTTCATTGATTACTTCAAAAGTTATTAATGAGATTAGTGTGAAATTTGATTGAGTATTTTTAAAAGTTTTTCATTCAGACGTCAATTCAGACGTCAATTCTCAACCGTTTTCCATGTAATTTTGCAGGCACCATCGGCAGGTACTACGGCAACTGCCCTGTAAATTTGGCGAAGATTGTTTAAGTACTTCAAAAGTTATTGATGACATTAGTGTGAAATTTTCCTGTAAATTTGGCGAAGTTTGATTAAGTACTTCAAAAGTTATCAATAAGATTAGTAGGAAATTTGATTGAGTATTTTTAAAAATTATGATTTAGACGTCAATTCAGACGTCAATTCTTAACCGTTTTCCATGTGATTTTGCAGGCACCATCGGCTGGTATTACGGCAATTGCCCTGTAAATTTGGCGGAGTTTCATTGATTACTTCAAAAGTTATTAATGAGAATAGTGTGAAATTTGATTGAGTATTTCAAAAGTTTTTCATTTAGACGTCAATTCAGACGTCAATTCTTAACCGTTTTCCATGTAATTTTGCAGGCACCATCGGCTAGTACTACGGAAACTGCCCTGTGAATTTGTCGACGTTTCATTGATTACTTCAAAAGTTATTAATGAGATTAGTGTGAAATTTGATTGAGTATTTCAAAAGTTTTTCATTTAGACGTCAATTCAGACGTCAATTCTTAACCGTTTTCCATGTGATTTTGCAGGCACCATCGGCTGGTATTACGGCAATCGCCCTGTAAATTTGGCGGAGGTTCATTTATTACTACAAAAGTTATTAATGAGATTAGTGTGAAATTTGATTGAGAATTTTTAAAAGTTTTTTATTTAGACGTCAATTCAGACGTCAATTCTCAACCGTTTTCCATGTAATTTTGCAGGCACCATCGGCAGGTACTACGGCAACTGTCCTGTAAATTTGGCAAAGATTGATTAAGTACTTCAAAAGTTATAATTGACATTAGTGTGATATTTTCCTGTAAATTTGGCGAAGTTTGATTAAGTACTTCAAAAGTTATCAATAAGATTAGTAGGAAATTTCATTGAGTATTTTTAAAAATTATGATTTAGACGTCAATTCAGACGTCAATTCTTAACCGTTTTCCATGTAATTTTTGCAGGCACCATCGGCTGGTATTACGGCAACTGCCCTGTAAATTTGGCGGAGTTTCATTAATTACTTCAAAAGTTATTAATAAGATTAGTGTGAAATTTGATTGAGTATTTTTAAAAGTTTTTCATTCAGACGTCAATTCAGACGTCAATTCTCAACCGTTTTCCATGTAATTTTGCAGGAACCATCGGCTAGTACTACGGCAACTGCCCTGTGAATTTGTCGACGTTTCATTGATTACTTCAAAAGTTATTAATAAGAATAGTGTGAAATTTGATTGAGTATTTTTAAAAGTTTTTCATTTAGACGTCAATGCAGACGTCAATTCTCAACCGTTTTCCATGTAATTTTGCAGGCACCATGGGCAGGTACTACGGCAACTGCCCTGTGAATTTGTCGACGTTTCATTGACTACTTCAAAAGTTAATAATGAGATTAGTGTGAAATTTGATTGAGTATTTCAAAAGTTATTCATTTAGACGTCAATGCAGACGTCAATTCTTAACCGTTTTCCATGTAATTTTGCAGGCACCATCGGCAGGTACTACGGCAACTGCCCTGTAAATTTGGCGAAGATTGTTTAAGTACTTCAAAAGTTATTGATGACATTAGTGTGAAATTTTCCTGTAAATTTGGCGAAGTTAGATTAAGTACTTCAAAAGTTATCAATAAGATTAGTAGGAAATTTGATTGAGTATTTTTAAAAATTATGATTTAGACGTCAATTCAGACGTCAATTCTCAAGCGTTTTCCATGTAATTTTGCAGGCACCATCGGCAGGTACTACGGCAACTGCCCTGTAAATTTGGCGAAGATTGTTTAAGTACTTCAAAAGTTATTGATGACATTAGTGTGAAATTTTCTTGTAAATTTGGCGAAGTTTGATTAAGTACTTCAAAAGTTATCAATAAGATTAGTAGGAAATTTGATTGAGTATTTTTAAAAATTATGATTTAGACGTCAATTCAGACGTCAATTCTTAACCGTTTTCCATGTAATTTTGCAGGCACCATCGGCTGGTATTACGGCAACTGCCCTGTAAATTTGGCGGAGTTTCATTGATTACTTCAAAAGTTATTAATGAGATTAGTGTGAAATTTGATTGAGTATTTTTAAAAGTTTTTCATTCAGACGTCAATTCAGACGTCAATTCTCAACCGTTTTCCATGTAATTTTGCAGGCACCATCGGCAGGTACTACGGCAACTGCCCTGTAAATTTGGCGAAGATTGTTTAAGTACTTCAAAAGTTATTGATGACATTAGTGTGAAATTTTCCTGTAAATTTGGCGAAGTTTGATTAAGTACTTCAAAAGTTATCAATAAGATTAGTAGGAAATTTGATTGAGTATTTTTAAAAATTATGATTTAGACGTCAATTCAGACGTCAATTCTTAACCGTTTTCCATGTGATTTTGCAGGCACCATCGGCTGGTATTACGGCAATTGCCCTGTAAATTTGGCGGAGTTTCATTGATTACTTCAAAAGTTATTAATGAGAATAGTGTGAAATTTGATTGAGTATTTCAAAAGTTTTTCATTTAGACGTCAATTCAGACGTCAATTCTTAACCGTTTTCCATGTAATTTTGCAGGCACCATCGGCTAGTACTACGGAAACTGCCCTGTGAATTTGTCGACGTTTCATTGATTACTTCAAAAGTTATTAATGAGATTAGTGTGAAATTTGATTGAGTATTTCAAAAGTTTTTCATTTAGACGTCAATTCAGACGTCAATTCTTAACCGTTTTCCATGTGATTTTGCAGGCACCATCGGCTGGTATTACGGCAATCGCCCTGTAAATTTGGCGGAGGTTCATTTATTACTACAAAAGTTATTAATGAGATTAGTGTGAAATTTGATTGAGAATTTTTAAAAGTTTTTTATTTAGACGTCAATTCAGACGTCAATTCTCAACCGTTTTCCATGTAATTTTGCAGGCACCATCGGCAGGTACTACGGCAACTGTCCTGTAAATTTGGCAAAGATTGATTAAGTACTTCAAAAGTTATAATTGACATTAGTGTGATATTTTCCTGTAAATTTGGCGAAGTTTGATTAAGTACTTCAAAAGTTATCAATAAGATTAGTAGGAAATTTCATTGAGTATTTTTAAAAATTATGATTTAGACGTCAATTCAGACGTCAATTCTTAACCGTTTTCCATGTAATTTTTGCAGGCACCATCGGCTGGTATTACGGCAACTGCCCTGTAAATTTGGCGGAGTTTCATTAATTACTTCAAAAGTTATTAATAAGATTAGTGTGAAATTTGATTGAGTATTTTTAAAAGTTTTTCATTCAGACGTCAATTCAGACGTCAATTCTCAACCGTTTTCCATGTAATTTTGCAGGCACCATCGGCTGGTACTACGGCAACTGCCCTGTGAATTTGTCGACGTTTCATTGATTACTTCAAAAGTTATTAATGAGAATAGTGTGAAATTTGATTGAGTATTTTTAAAAGTTTTTCATTTAGACGTCAATGCAGACGTCAATTCTCAACCGTTTTCCATGTAATTTTGCAGGCACCATCGGCAGGTACTACGGCAACTGCCCTGTGAATTTGTCGACGTTTCATTGACTACTTCAAAAGTTATTAATGAGATTAGTGTGAAATTTGATTGAGTATTTAAAAGTTATTCATTTAGACGTCAATTCAGACGTCAATTCTTAACCGTTTTCCATGTAATTTTGCAGGCACCATCGACAGGTACTACGGCAATCGCCCTGTAAATTTGGCGGAGGTTCATTTATTACTACAAAAGTTATTAATGAGATTAGTGTGAAATTTGATTGAGAATTTTTAAAAGTTTTTCATTTAGACGTCAATTCAGACGTCAATTCTCAACCGTTTTCCATGTAACTCTGCAGGCACCATCGGCAGGTACTACAGCAACTGCCCTGTAAATTTGGCAAAGATTGATTAAGTACTTCAAAAGTTATTAATGACATTAGTGTGATATTTTCCTGTAAATTTGGCGAAGTTTGATTAAGTACTTCAAAAGTTATCAATAAGATTAGTAGGAAATTTCATTGAGTATTTTTAAAAATTATGATTTAGACGTCAATTCAGACGTCAATTCTCAACCGTTTTCCATGTATTTTTTGCAGGCACCATCGGCTGGTATTACGGCAACTGCCCTGTAAATTTGGCGGAGTTTCATTAATTACTTCAAAAGTTATTAATAAGATTAGTGTGAAATTTGATTGAGTATTTTAAAAAGTTTTTCATTCAGACGTCAATTCAGACGTCAATTCTCAACCGTTTTCCATGTAATTTTGCAGGCACCATCGGCTGGTACTACGGCAACTGCCCTGTGAATTTGTCGACGTTTCATTGATTACTTCAAAAGTTATTAATGAGAATAGTGTGAAATTTGATTGAGTATTTTTAAAAGTTTTTCATTTAGACGTCAATGCAGACGTCAATTCTTAACCGTTTTCCATGTAATTTTGCAGGCACCATCGGCAGGTACTACGGCAACTGCCCTGTGAATTTGTCGAAGTTTCATTGACTACTTCAAAAGTTATTAATGAGATTAGTGTGAAATTTGATTGAGTATTTCAAAAGTTATTCATTTAGACGTCAATTCAGACGTCAATTCTTAACCGTTTTCCATGTAAATTTGCAGGCACCATTGGCTGGTATTACGGCATTTGCCCTGTAAATTTGGCGGAGTTTCATTAATTACTTCAAAAGTTATTAATGAGATTAGTGTGAAATTTGATTGAGTATTTTTAAAAGTTTTTCATTCAGACGTCAATTCAGACGTCAATTCTAAACCGTTATCCATGTAATTTTGCAGGCACCATCGGCAGGTACTACGGCAACTGCCCTGTAAATTTGGCGAAGATTGTTTAAGTACTTCAAAAGTTATTGATGACATTAGTGTGAAATTTTCCAGTAAATTTGGCGAAGTTTGATTAAGTACTTCAAAAGTTATCAATAAGATTAGTAGGAAATTTGATTGACTATTTTTTAAAATTATGATTTAGACGTCAATTCAGACGTCAATTCTTAACCGTTTTCCATGTAATTTTTGCAGGCACCATCGGCTGGTATTACGGCAACTGCCCTGTAAATTTGGCGGAGTTTCATTAATTACTTCAAAAGTTATTAATAAGATTAGTGTGAAATTTGATTGAGTATTTTTAAAAGTTTTTCATTCAGACGTCGATTCAGACGTCAATTCTCAACCGTTTTCCATGTAATTTTGCAGGCACCATCGGCTGGTACTACGGCAACTGCCCTGTGAATTTGTCGACGTTTCATTTATTACTTCAAAAGTTATTAATGAGAATAGTGTGAAATTTGATTGAGTATTTTTAAAAGTTTTTCATTTAGACGTCAATGCAGACGTCAATTCTCAACCGTTTTCCATGTAATTTTGCAGGCACCATCGGCAGGTACTACGGCAACAGCCCTGTAAATTTGGCGAAGATTGTTTAAGTACTTCAAAAGTTATTGATGACATTAGTGTGAAATTTTCCAGTAAATTTGGCGAAGTTTGATTAAGTACTTCAAAAGTTATCAATAAGATTAGTAGGAAATTTCATTGAGTATTTTTAAAAATTATGATTTAGACGTCAATTCAGACGTCAATTCTTAACCGTTTTCCATGTAATTTTTGCAGGCACCATCGGCTGGTATTACGGCAACTGCCCTGTAAATTTGGCGGAGTTTCATTGATTACTTCAAAAGTTATTAATAAGATTAGTGTGAAATTTGATTGAGTATTTTTAAAAGTTTTTCATTCAGACGTCAATTCAGACGTCAATTCTCAACCGTTTTCCATGTAATTTTGCAGGCACCATCGGCTGGTACTACGGCAACTGCCCTGTGAATTTGTCGACGTTTCATTTATTACTTCAAAAGTTATTAATGAGAATAGTGTGAATTTTGATTGAGTATTTTTAAAAGTTTTTCATTTAGACGTCAATGCAGACGTCAATTCTCAACCGTTTTCCATGTAATTTTGCAGGCACCATCGGCAGGTACTATGGCAACTGCCCTGTAAATTTGGCGAAGATTGTTTAAGTACTTCAAAAGTTATTAATGACATTAGTGTGATATTTTCCTGTAAATTTGGCGAAGTTTGATTAAGTACTTCAAAAGTTATCAATAAGATTAGTAGGAAATTTGATTGAGTATTTTGAAAAATTATGATTTAGACGTCAATTCAGACGTCAATTCTTAACCGTTTTCTATGTAATTTTGCAGGCACCATCGGCAGGTACTACGGCAACTGCCCTGTGAATTTGGCGAAGATTGTTTAAGTACTTCAAAAGTTATTGATGACATTAGTGTGAAATTTTCCAGTAAATTTGGCGAAGTTTGATTAAGTACTTCAAAAGTTATCAATAAGATTAGTAGGAAATTTGATTGACTATTTTTTAAAATTATGATTTAGACGTCAATTCAGACGTCAATTCTTAACCGTTTTCCATGTAATTTTTGCAGGCACCATCGGCTGGTATTACGGCAACTGCCCTGTAAATTTGGCGGAGTTTCATTAATTACTTCAAAAGTTATTAATAAGATTAGTGTGAAATTTGATTGAGTATTTTTAAAAGTTTTTCATTCAGACGTCAATTCAGACGTCAATTCTCAACCGTTTTCCATGTAATTTTGCAGGCACCATCGGCTGGTACTACGGCAACTGCCCTGTGAATTTGTCGACGTTTCATTTATTACTTCAAAAGTTATTAATGAGAATAGTGTGAAATTTGATTGAGTATTTTTAAAAGTTTTTCATTTAGACGTCAATGCAGACGTCAATTCTCAACCGTTTTCCATGTAATTTTGCAGGCACCATCGGCAGGTACTACGGCAACTGCCCTGTAAATTTGGCGAAGATTGCTTAAGTACTTCAAAAGTTATTGATGACATTAGTGTGAAATTTTCCAGTAAATTTGGCGAAGTTTGATTAAGTACTTCAAAAGTTATCAATAAGATTAGTAGGAAATTTCATTGAGTATTTTTAAAAATTATGATTTAGACGTCAATTCAGACGTCAATTCTTAACCGTTTTCCATGTAATTTTTGCAGGCACCATCGGCTGGTATTACGGCAACTGCCCTGTAAATTTGGCGGAGTTTCATTGATTACTTCAAAAGTTATTAATAAGATTAGTGTGAAATTTGATTGAGTATTTTTAAAAGTTTTTCATTCAGACGTCAATTCAGACGTCAATTCTCAACCGTTTTCCATGTAATTTTGCAGGCACCATCGGCTGGTACTACGGCAACTGCCCTGTGAATTTGTCGACGTTTCATTGACTACTTCAAAAGTTATTAATGAGATTAGTGTGAAATTTGATTGAGTATTTCAAAAGTTATTCATTTAGACGTCAATTCAGACGTCAATTCTTAACCGTTTTCCATGTAAATTTGCAGGCACCATTGGCTGGTATTACGGCATTTGCCCTGTAAATTTGGCGGAGTTTCATTAATTACTTCAAAAGTTATTAATGAGATTAGTGTGAAATTTGATTGAGTATTTTTAAAAGTTATTCATTTAGACGTCAATTCAGACGTCAATTTTCAACCGTTTTCCATGTAATTTTGCAGGCACCATCGGCAGGTATTACGGCAACTGCCCTGTAAATTTGGCCAAGTTTCATTGATTACTTCAAAAGTTATTAATGAGAATAGTGTGAAATTTGATTGAGAATTTTTAAAAGTTTTTCATTTAGACGTCAATTCAGACGTCAATTCTCAACCGTTTTCCATGTAATTTTGCAGGCACCATCGGTAGGTACTACGGCAACTGCCCTGTAAATTTGGCGAATATTGATTAAGTACTTCAAAAGTAATTAATGACATTAGTGTGATATTTTCCTGTAAATTTGGCGAAGTTTGATTAAGTACTTCAAAAGTTATCAATAAGATTAGTACGAAATTTGATTGAGTATTTTTAAAAATTATGATTTAGACGTCAATTCAAACGTCAATTCTTAACCGTTTTCCTTGTAATTTTGCAGGCACCATTGGCTGGTATTACGGCAACTGCCCTGTAAATTTGGCGGAGTTTCATGTATTACTACAAAAGTTATTAATGAGATTAGTGTGAAATTTGATTGAGTATTTCAAAAGTTATTCATTTAGACGTCAATTCAGACGTCAATTCTTAACCGTTTTCCATGTAATTTTGCAGGCACCATCGGCAGGTACTACGGCAACTGCCCTGTAAATTTGGCGAAGATTGTTCAAGTACTTCAAAAGTTATTGATGACATTAGTGTGAAATTTTCCTGTAAATTTGGCGAAGTTTGATTAAGTACTTCAAAAGTTATCAATAAGATTAGTAGGAAATTTCATTGAGTATTTTTAAAAATAATGATTTAGACGTCAATTCAGACGTCAATTCTTAACCGTTTTCCATGTAATTTTTGCAGGCACCATCGGCTGGTATTACGGCAACTGCCCTGTAAATTTGGCGGAGTTTTATTGATTACTTCAAAAGTTATTAATAAGATTAGTGTGAAATTTGATTGAGTATTTTTAAAAGTTTTTCATTCAGACGTCAATTCAGACGTCAATTCTCAACCGTTTTCCATGTAATTTTGCAGGCACCATCGGCTGGTACTACGTCAGCTGCCCTGTGAATTTGTCGACGTTTCATTGACTACTTCAAAAGTTATTAATGAGATTAGTGTGAAATTTGATTGAGTATTTCAAAAGTTATTCATTTAGACGTCAATTCAGACGTCAATTCTTAACCGTTTTCCATGTAATTTTGCAGGCACCATCGGCTGGTATTACGGCAACTGCCCTGTAAATTTGGCGGAGTTTCATTTATTACTACAAAAGTTATTAATGAGATTAGTGTGAAATTTGATTGAGTATTTTTAAAAGTTTTTCATTTAGACGTCAATTCAGACGTCAATTCTTAACCGTTTTCCATGTAGTTTTGCAGGCACCATCGGCAGGTATTAGGGCAACTGCCCTGTAAATTTGGCCAAGTTTCATTGATTACTTCAAAAGTTATTAATGAGAATAGTGTGAAATTTGATTGAGAATTTTTAAAAGTTTTTCATTTAGACGTCAATTCAGACGTCAATTCTCAACCGTTTTCCATGTAATTTTGCAGGCACCATTGGCTGGTATTACGGCATTTGCCCTGTAAATTTGGCGGAGTTTCATTGATTACTTCAAAAGTTATTAATGAGATTAGTGTGAAATTTGATTGAGTATTTTTAAAAGTTATTCATTTAGACGTCAATTCAGACGTCAATTTTCAACCGTTTTCCATGTAATTTTGCAGGCACCATCGGCAGGTATTACGGCAACTGCCCTGTAAATTTGGCCAAGTTTCATTGATTACTTCAAAAGTTATTAATGAGAATAGTGTGAAATTTGATTGAGAATTTTTAAAAGTTTTTCATTTAGACGTCAATTCAGACGTCAATTCTCAACCGTTTTCCATGTAATTTTGCAGGCACCATCGGTAGGTACTACGGCAACTGCCCTGTAAATTTGGCGAATATTGATTAAGTACTTCAAAAGTAATTAATGACATTAGTGTGATATTTTCCTGTAAATTTGGCGAAGTTTGATTAAGTACTTCAAAAGTTATCAATAAGATTAGTACGAAATTTGATTGAGTATTTTTAAAAATTATGATTTAGACGTCAATTCAAACGTCAATTCTTAACCGTTTTCCTTGTAATTTTGCAGGCACCATTGGCTGGTATTACGGCAACTGCCCTGTAAATTTGGCGGAGTTTCATGTATTACTACAAAAGTTATTAATGAGATTAGTGTGAAATTTGATTGAGTATTTCAAAAGTTATTCATTTAGACGTCAATTCAGACGTCAATTCTTAACCGTTTTCCATGTAATTTTGCAGGCACCATCGGCAGGTACTACGGCAACTGCCCTGTAAATTTGGCGAAGATTGTTCAAGTACTTCAAAAGTTATTGATGACATTAGTGTGAAATTTTCCTGTAAATTTGGCGAAGTTTGATTAAGTACTTCAAAAGTTATCAATAAGATTAGTAGGAAATTTCATTGAGTATTTTTAAAAATAATGATTTAGACGTCAATTCAGACGTCAATTCTTAACCGTTTTCCATGTAATTTTTGCAGGCACCATCGGCTGGTATTACGGCAACTGCCCTGTAAATTTGGCGGAGTTTTATTGATTACTTCAAAAGTTATTAATAAGATTAGTGTGAAATTTGATTGAGTATTTTTAAAAGTTTTTCATTCAGACGTCAATTCAGACGTCAATTCTCAACCGTTTTCCATGTAATTTTGCAGGCACCATCGGCTGGTACTACGTCAGCTGCCCTGTGAATTTGTCGACGTTTCATTGACTACTTCAAAAGTTATTAATGAGATTAGTGTGAAATTTGATTGAGTATTTCAAAAGTTATTCATTTAGACGTCAATTCAGACGTCAATTCTTAACCGTTTTCCATGTAATTTTGCAGGCACCATCGGCTGGTATTACGGCAACTGCCCTGTAAATTTGGCGGAGTTTCATTTATTACTACAAAAGTTATTAATGAGATTAGTGTGAAATTTGATTGAGTATTTTTAAAAGTTTTTCATTTAGACGTCAATTCAGACGTCAATTCTTAACCGTTTTCCATGTAGTTTTGCAGGCACTATCGGCAGGTATTACGGCAACTGCCCTGTAAATTTGGCCAAGTTTCATTGATTACTTCAAAAGTTATTAATGAGAATAGTGTGAAATTTGATTGAGAATTTTTAAAAGTTTTTCATTTAGACGTCAATTCAGACGTCAATTCTCAACCGTTTTCCATGTAATTTTGCAGGCACCATCGGCTGGTATTACGGCAACTGCCCTGTAAATTTGGCGGAGTTTCATTGATTACTTCAAAAGTTATTAATGAGATTAGTGTGAAATTTGATTGAGTATTTTTAAAAGTTTTTCATTCTGACGTCAATTCAGACGTCAATTCTCAACCGTTTTCCATGTAATTTTGCAGGAACCATCGGCTAGTACTACGGCAACTGCCCTGTGAATTTGTCGACGTTTCATTGATTACTTCAAAAGTTATTATTGAGAATAGTGTGAAATTTGATTGAGTATTTTTAAAAGTTTTTCATTTAGACGTCAATGCAGACGTCAATTCTCAACCGTTTTCCATGTAATTTTGCAGGCACCATGGGCAGGTACTACGGCAACTTCCCTGTGAATTTGTCGACGTTTCATTGACTACTTCAAAAGTTAATAATGAGATTAGTGTGAAATTTGATTGAGTATTTCAAAAGTTATTCATTTAGACGTCAATGCAGACGTCAATTCTTAACCGTTTTCCATGTAATTTTGCAGGCACCATCGGCAGGTACTACGACAACTGCCCTGTAAATTTGGCGAAGATTGTTCAAGTACTTCAAAAGTTATTGATGACATTAGTGTGAAATTTTCCTGTAAATTTGGCGAAGTTTGATTAAGTACTTCAAAAGTTATCAATAAGATTAGTAGGAAATTTCATTGAGTATTTTTTAAAATTATGATTTAGACGTCAATTCAGACGTCAATTCTCAACCGTTTTCCATGTAATTTTGCAGGCACCATCGGCAGGTACTACGGCAACTGCCCTGTAAATTTGGCGAAGATTGTTTAAGTACTTCAAAAGTTATTGATGACATTAGTGTGAAATTTTCCTGTAAATTTGGCGAAATTTGATTAAGTACTTCAAAAGTTATCAATAAGATTAGTAGGAAATTTGATTGAGTATTTTTAAAAATTATGATTTAGACGTCAATTCAGACGTCAATTCTTAACCGTTTTCCATGTAATTTTGCAGGCACCATCGGCTGGTATTACGGCAACTGCCCTGTAAATTTGGCGGAGTTTCATTGATTACTTCAAAAGTTATTAATGAGATTAGTGTGAAATTTGATTGAGTATTTTTAAAAGTTTTTCATTCAGACGTCAATTCAGACGTCAATTCTCAACAGTTTTCCATGTAATTTTGCAGGCACCATCGGCAGGTACTACGGCAACTGCCCTGTAAATTTGGCGAAGATTGTTTAAGTACTTCAAAAGTTATTGATGACATTAGTGTGAAATTTTCCTGTAAATTTGGCGAAGTTTGATTAAGTACTTCAAAAGTTATCAATAAGATTAGTAGGAAATTTGATTGAGTATTTTTTAAAAATTATGATTTAGACGTCAATTCAGACGTCAATTCTTAACCGTTGTCCATGTAATTTTGCAGGCACCATCGGCTGGTATTACGGAAACTGCCCTGTAAATTTGGCGGAGTTTCATTGATTACTTCAAAAGTTATTAATGAGAATAGTGTGAAATTTGATTGAGTATTTTTAAAAGTTTTTCATTCAGACATCAATTCAGACGTCAATTCTCAACCGTTTTCCATGTAATTTTGCAGGCACCATCGGCTAGTACTACGGAAACTGCCCTGTGAATTTGTCGACGTTTCATTGATTACTTCAAAAGGTTTTAATGAGATTAGTGTGAAATTTGATTGAGTATTTCAAAAGTTTTTCATTTAGACGTCAATTCAGACGTCAATTCTTAACCGTTTTCCATGTGATTTTGCAGGCACCATCGGCTGGTATTACGGCAATCGCCCTGTAAATTTGGCGGAGTTTCATTTATTACTACAAAAGTTATTAATGAGATTAGTGTGAAATTTGATTGAGAATTTTTAAAAGTTTTTCATTTAGACGTCAATTCAGACGTCAATTCTCAACCGTTTTCCATGTAATTTTGCAGGCACCATCGGTAGGTACTACGGCATCTGCCCTGTAAATTTGGCAAAGATTGATTAAGTACTTCAAAAGTTATTAATGACATTAGTGTGATATTTTCCTGTAAATTTGGCGAAGTTTGATTAAGTACTTCAAAAGTTATCAATAAGATTAGTAGGAAATTTGATTGAGTATTTTTAAAAATTATGATTTAGACGTCAATTCAGACGTCAATTCTTAACCGTTTTCTATGTAATTTTGCAGGCACCATCGGCTAGTACTACGGCAACTGCCCTGTGAATTTGTCGACGTTTCATTGAATACTTCAAAAGTTATTAATGAGATTAGTGTGAAATTTGATTGAGTATTTCAAAAGTTATTCATTTAGACGTCAATTCAGACGTCAATTCTTAACCGTTTTCCATGTAAATTTGGAGGCACCATCGGCTGGTACTACGGCAACTGCCCTGTGAATTTGTCGACGTTTCATTGACTACTTCAAAAGTTATTAATGAGATTAGTGTGAAATTTGATTGAGTATTTCAAAAGTTATTCATTTAGACGTCAATTCAGACGTCAATTCTTAACCGTTTTCCATGTAATTTTGCAGGCACCATCGGCAGGTATCACGGCAACTGCCCTGTAAATTTGGCGGAGTTTCATTGATTACTTCAAAAGTTATTAATGAGAATAGTGTGAAATTTGATTGAGAATTTTTAAAAGTTATTCATTTAGACGTCAATTCAGACGTCAATTCTCAACCGTTTTCCATGTAATTTTGCTGGCACCATCGGCAGGTACTACGGCAACTGCCCTGTAAATTTGGCAAAGATTGATTAAGTCCTTCAAAAGTTATTAATGACATTAGTGTGATATTTTCCTGTAAATTTGGCGAAGTTTGATTAAGTACTTCAAAAGTTATCAATAAGATTAGTAGGAAATTTGATTGAGTATTTTTAAAAATTATGATTTAGACGTCAATTCAGACGTCAATTCTTAACCGTTTTCTATGTAATTTTGCAGGCGCCATCGGCTGGTATTACGGCAACTGCCCTGTAAATTTGGCGGAGTTTCATTGATTACTTCAAAAGTTATTAATGAGAATAGTGTGAAATTGGATTGAGAATTTTTAAAAGTTATTCATTTAGACGTCAATTCAGACGTCAATTCTCAACCGTTTTCCATGTAATTTTGCAGCCACCATCGGCTAGTACTACAGCAACAGCCCTGTGAATTTGTCGACGTTTCATTGACTACTTCAAAAGTTATTAATGAGATTAGTGTGAAATTTGATTGAGTATTTCAAAAGTTATTCATTTAGACGTCAATTCAGACGTCAATTCTTAACCGTTTTCCATGTAAATTTGGAGGCACCATCGGCTGGTACTACGGCAACTGCCCTGTGAATTTGTCGACGTTTCTTTGACTACTTCAAAAGTTATTAATGAGATTAGTGTGAAATTTGATTAAGTATTTCAAAAGTTATTCATTTAGACGTCAATTCAGACGTCAATTCTCAACCGTTTTCCATGTAATTTTGCAGGCACCATCGGCAGGTATTACGGCAACTGCCCTGTAAATTTGGCGGAGTTTCATTGATTACTTCAAAAGTTATTAATGAGAATAGTGTGAAATTTGATTGAGAATTTTTAAAAGTTATTCATTTAGACGTCAATTCAGACGTCAATTCTCAACCGTTTTCCATGTAATTCTGCAGGCACCATCGGCAGGTACTACGGCAACTGCCCTGTGAATTTGGCGAAGATTGTTTAAGTACTTCAAAAGTTATTGATGACATTAGTGTGAAATTTTCCAGTAAATTTGGCGAAGTTTGATTAAGTACTTCAAAAGTTATCAATAAGATTAGTAGGAAATTTGATTGAGTATTTTCAAAAATTATGATTTAGACGTCAATTCAGACGTCAATTCTTAACCGTTTTCTATGTAATTTTGCAGGCGCCATCGGCTAGTACTACGGCAACTGCCCTGTGAATTTGATTGAGAATTTTTAAAAGTTATTCATTTAGACGTCAATTCAGACGTCAATTCTCAACCGTTTTCCATGTAATTTTGCTGGCACCATCGGCAGGTACTACGGCAACTGCCCTGTAAATTTGGCAAAGATTGATTAAGTACTTCAAAAGTTATTAATGACATTAGTGTGATATTTTCCTGTAAATATGGCGAAGTTTGATTAAGTACTTCAAAAGTTATCAATAAGATTAGTAGGAAATTTGATTGAGTATTTTTAAAAATTATGATTTAGACGTCAATTCAGACGTCAATTCTCAACCGTTTTCTATGTAATTTTGCAGGCACCATCCGCTGGTATTACGGCAACTGCCCTGTAAATTTGGCGGAGTTTCATTGATTACTTCAAAAGTTATTAATGAGAATAGTGTGAAATTGGATTGAGAATTTTTAAAAGTTATTCATTTAGACGTCAATTCAGACGTCAATTCTCAACCGTTTTCCATGTAATTTTGCAGCCACCATCGGCTAGTACTACAGCAACAGCCCTGTGAATTTGTCGACGTTTCATTGACTACTTCAAAAGTTATTAATGAGATTAGTGTGAAATTTGATTGAGTATTTCAAAAGTTATTCATTTAGACGTCAATTCAGACGTCAATTCTTAACCGTTTTCCATGTAAATTTGGAGGCACCATCGGCTGGTACTACGGCAACTGCCCTGTGAATTTGTCGACGTTTCTTTGACTACTTCAAAAGTTATTAATGAGATTAGTGTGAAATTTGATTGAGAATTTTTAAAAGTTTTTCATTTAGACGTCAATTCAGACGTCAATTCTCAACCGTTTTCCATGTAATTTTGCAGGCACCATCGGTAGGTACTACGGCAACTGCCCTGTGAATTTGGCAAAGATTGATTAAGTACTTCAAAAGTTATTAATGACATTAGTGTGATATTTTCCTGTAAATTTGGCGAAGTTTGATTAAGTACTTCAAAAGTTATCAATAAGATTAGTAGGAAATTTGATTGAGTATTTTTAAAAATTATGATTTAGACGTCAATTCAGACGTCAATTCTTAACCGTTTTCTATGTAATTTTGCAGGCACCATCGGCTAGTACTACGGCAACTGCCCTGTGAATTTGTCGACGTTTCATTGAATACTTCAAAAGTTATTAATGAGATTAGTGTGAAATTTGATTGAGTATTTCAAAAGTTATTCATTTACACGTCAATTCAGACGTCAATTCTTAACCGTTTTCCATGTAAATTTGGAGGCACCATCGGCTGGTACTACGGCAACTGCCCTGTGAATTTGTCGACGTTTCATTGACTACTTCAAAAGTTATTAATGAGATTAGTGTGAAATTTGATTGAGTATTTCAAAAGTTATTCATTTAGACGTCAATTCAGACGTCAATTCTTAACCGTTTTCCATGTAATTTTGCAGGCACCATCGGCAGGTATCACGGCAACTGCCCTGTAAATTTGGCGGAGTTTCATTGATTACTTCAAAAGTTATTAATGAGAATAGTGTGAAATTTGATTGAGAATTTTTAAAAGTTATTCATTTAGACGTCAATTCAGACGTCAATTCTCAACCGTTTTCCATGTAATTTTGCTGGCACCATCGGCAGGTACTACGGCAACTGCCCTGTAAATTTGTCGACGTTTCATTGACTACTTCAAAAGTTATTAATGAGATTAGTGTGAAATTTGATTGAGTATTTCAAAAGTTATTCATTTAGACGTCAATTCAGACGTCAATTCTTAACCGTTTTCCATGTAATTTTGCAGGCACCATCGGCAGGTATCACGGCAACTGCCCTGTAAATTTGGCGGAGTTTCATTGATTACTTCAAAAGTTATTAATGAGAATAGTGTGAAATTTGATTGAGAATTTTTAAAAGTTATTCATTTAGACGTCAATTCAGACGTCAATTCTCAACCGTTTTCCATGTAATTTTGCTGGCACCATCGGCAGGTACTACGGCAACTGCCCTGTAAATTTGGCAAAGATTGATTAAGTACTTCAAAAGTTATTAATGACATTAGTGTGATATTTTCCTGTAAATTTGGCGAAGTTTGATTAAGTACTTCAAAAGTTATCAATAAGATTAGTAGGAAATTTGATTGAGTATTTTTAAAAATTATGATTTAGACGTCAATTCAGACGTCAATTCTTAACCGTTTTCTATGTAATTTTGCAGGCACCATCGGCTGGTATTACGGCAACTGCCCTGTAAATTTGGCGGAGTTTCATTGATTACTTCAAAAGTTATTAATGAGAATAGTGTGAAATTGGATTGAGAATTTTTAAAAGTTATTCATTTAGACGTCAATTCAGACGTCAATTCTCAACCGTTTTCCATGTAATTTTGCAGCCACCATCGGCTAGTACTACAGCAACAGCCCTGTGAATTTGTCGACGTTTCATTGACTACTTCAAAAGTTATTAATGAGATTAGTGTGAAATTTGATTGAGTATTTCAAAAATTATTCATTTAGACGTCAATTCAGACGTCAATTCTTAACCGTTTTCCATGTAAATTTGGAGGCACCATCGGCTGGTACTACGGCAACTGCCCTGTGAATTTGTCGACGTTTCTTTGACTACTTCAAAAGTTATTAATGAGATTAGTGTGAAATTTGATTAAGTATTTCAAAAGTTATTCATTTAGACGTCAATTCAGACGTCAATTCTCAACCGTTTTCCATGTAATTTTGCAGGCACCATCGGCAGGTATTACGGCAACTGCCCTGTAAATTTGGCGGAGTTTCATTGATTACTTCAAAAGTTATTAATGAGAATAGTGTGAAATTTGATTGAGAATTTTTAAAAGTTATTCATTTAGACGTCAATTCAGACGTCAATTCTCAACCGTTTTCCATGTAATTTTGCAGGCACCATCGGCAGGTACTACGGCAACTGCCCTGTGAATTTGGCGAAGATTGTTTAAGTACTTCAAAAGTTATTGATGACATTAGTGTGAAATTTTCCAGTAAATTTGGCGAAGTTTGATTAAGTACTTCAAAAGTTATCAATAAGATTAGTAGGAAATTTGATTGAGTATTTTTAAAAATTATGATTTAGACGTCAATTCAGACGTCAATTCTTAACCGTTTTCTATGTAATTTTGCAGGCGCCATCGGCTAGTACTACGGCAACTGCCCTGTGAATTTGATTGAGAATTTTTAAAAGTTATTCATTTAGACGTCAATTCAGACGTCAATTCTCAACCGTTTTCCATGTAATTTTGCTGGCACCATCGGCAGGTACTACGGCAACTGCCCTGTAAATTTGGCAAAGATTGATTAAGTACTTCAAAAGTTATTAATGACATTAGTGTGATATTTTCCTGTAAATATGGCGAAGTTTGATTAAGTACTTCAAAAGTTATCAATAAGATTAGTAGGAAATTTGATTGAGTATTTTTAAAAATTATGATTTAGACGTCAATTCAGACGTCAATTCTTAACCGTTTTCTATGTAATTTTGCAGGCACCATCGGCTGGTATTACGGCAACTGCCCTGTAAATTTGGCGGAGTTTCATTGATTACTTCAAAAGTTATTAATGAGAATAGTGTGAAATTGGATTGAGAATTTTTAAAAGTTATTCATTTAGACGTCAATTCAGACGTCAATTCTCAACCGTTTTCCATGTAATTTTGCAGCCACCATCGGCTAGTACTACAGCAACAGCCCTGTGAATTTGTCGACGTTTCATTGACTACTTCAAAAGTTATTAATGAGATTAGTGTGAAATTTGATTGAGTATTTCAAAAGTTATTCATTTAGACGTCAATTCAGACGTCAATTCTTAACCGTTTTCCATGTAAATTTGGAGGCACCATCGGCTGGTACTACGGCAACTGCCCTGTGAATTTGTCGACGTTTCTTTGACTACTTCAAAAGTTATTAATGAGATTAGTGTGAAATTTGATTGAGAATTTTTAAAAGTTTTTCATTTAGACGTCAATTCAGACGTCAATTCTCAACCGTTTTCCATGTAATTTTGCAGGCACCATCGGTAGGTACTACGGCAACTGCCCTGTGAATTTGGCAAAGATTGATTAAGTACTTCAAAAGTTATTAATGACATTAGTGTGATATTTTCCTGTAAATTTGGCGAAGTTTGATTAAGTACTTCAAAAGTTATCAATAAGATTAGTAGGAAATTTGATTGAGTATTTTTAAAAATTATGATTTAGACGTCAATTCAGACGTCAATTCTTAACCGTTTTCTATGTAATTTTGCAGGCACCATCGGCTAGTACTACGGCAACTGCCCTGTGAATTTGTCGACGTTTCATTGAATACTTCAAAAGTTATTAATGAGATTAGTGTGAAATTTGATTGAGTATTTCAAAAGTTATTCATTTAGACGTCAATTCAGACGTCAATTCTTAACCGTTTTCTATGTAATTTTGCAGGCACCATCGGCTAGTACTACGGCAACTGCCCTGTGAATTTGTCGACGTTTCATTGAATACTTCAAAAGTTATTAATGAGATTAGTGTGAAATTTGATTGAGTATTTCAAAAGTTATTCATTTAGACGTCAATTCAGACGTCAATTCTTAACCGTTTTCCATGTAAATTTGGAGGCACCATCGGCTGGTACTACGGCAACTGCCCTGTGAATTTGTCGACGTTTCATTGACTACTTCAAAAGTTATTAATGAGATTAGTGTGAAATTTGATTGAGTATTTCAAAAGTTATTCATTTAGACGTCAATTCAGACGTCAATTCTTAACCGTTTTCCATGTAATTTTGCTGGCACCATCGGCAGGTACTACGGCAACTGCCCTGTAAATTTGGCAAAGATTGATTAAGTACTTCAAAAGTTATTAATGACATTAGTGTGATATTTTCCTGTAAATTTGGCGAAGTTTGATTAAGTACTTCAAAAGTTATCAATAAGATTAGTAGGAAATTTGATTGAGTATTTTTAAAAATTATGATTTAGACGTCAATTCAGACGTCAATTCTTAACCGTTTTCTATGTAATTTTGCAGGCACCATCGGCTGGTATTACGGCAACTGCCCTGTAAATTTGGCGGAGTTTCATTGATTACTTCAAAAGTTATTAATGAGAATAGTGTGAAATTGGATTGAGAATTTTTAAAAGTTATTCATTTAGACGTCAATTCAGACGTCAATTCTCAACCGTTTTCCATGTAATTTTGCAGCCACCATCGGCTAGTACTACAGCAACAGCCCTGTGAATTTGTCGACGTTTCATTGACTACTTCAAAAGTTATTAATGAGATTAGTGTGAAATTTGATTGAGTATTTCAAAAGTTATTCATTTAGACGTCAATTCAGACGTCAATTCTTAACCGTTTTCCATGTAAATTTGGAGGCACCATCGGCTGGTACTACGGCAACTGCCCTGTGAATTTGTCGACGTTTCTTTGACTACTTCAAAAGTTATTAATGAGATTAGTGTGAAATTTGATTAAGTATTTCAAAAGTTATTCATTTAGACGTCAATTCAGACGTCAATTCTCAACCGTTTTCCATGTAATTTTGCAGGCACCATCGGCAGGTATTACGGCAACTGCCCTGTAAATTTGGCGGAGTTTCATTGATTACTTCAAAAGTTATTAATGAGAATAGTGTGAAATTTGATTGAGAATTTTTAAAAGTTATTCATTTAGACGTCAATTCAGACGTCAATTCTCAACCGTTTTCCATGTAATTTTGCAGGCACCATCGGCAGGTACTACGGCAACTGCCCTGTGAATTTGGCGAAGATTGTTTAAGTACTTCAAAAGTTATTGATGACATTAGTGTGAAATTTTCCTGTAAATTTGGCGAAGTTTGATTAAGTACTTCAAAAGTTATCAATAAGATTAGTAGGAAATTTGATTGAGTATTTTTAAAAATTATGATTTAGACGTCAATTCAGACGTCAATTCTTAACCGTTTTCTATGTAATTTTGCAGGCGCCATCGGCTGGTATTACGGCAACTGCCCTGTAAATTTGGCGGAGTGTCATTGATTACTTCAAAAGTTATTAATGAGATTAGTGTGAAATTTGATTGAGTATTTCAAAAGTTATTCATTTAGACGTCAATTCAGACGTCAATTCTTAACCGTTTTCCATGTAAATTTGCAGGCACCATCGGCTGGTACTACGGCAACTGCCCTGTGAATTTGGCGGAGTTTCTTTGATTACTTCAAAAGTTATTAATGAGAATAGTGTGAAATTTGATTGAGAATTTTCAAAAGTTTTTCATTTAGACGTCAATTCAGACGTCAATTCTCAACCGTTTTCCATGTAATTTTGCAGGCACCATCGGCAGGTACTACGGCAACTGCCCGGTAAATTTGGCAAAGATTGATTAAGTACTTCAAAAGTTATTAATGACATTAGTGTGATATTTTCCTGTAAATTTGGCGAAGTTTGATTAAGTACTTCAAAAGTTATCAATAAGATTAGTAGGAAATTTGATTAAGTATTTTTAAAAATTATGATTTAGACGTCAATTCAGACGTCAATTCTTAACCGTTTTCTATGTAATTTTGCAGGCACCATCGGCAGGTACTACGGCAACTGCCCTGTGAATTTGGCGAAGATTGTTTAAGTACTTCAAAAGTTATTGATGACATTAGTGTGAAATTTTCCTGTAAATTTGGCGAAGTTTGATTAAGTACTTCAAAAGTTATCAATAAGATTAGTAGGAAATTTGATTGAGTATTTTTAAAAATTATGATTTAGACGTCAATTCAGACGTCAATTCTTAACCGTTTTCTATGTAATTTTGCAGGCGCCATCGGCTGGTATTACGGCAACTGCCCTGTAAATTTGGCGGAGTTTCATTGATTACTTCAAAAGTTATTAATGAGATTAGTGTGAAATTTGATTGAGTATTTCAAAAGTTATTCATTTAGACGTCAATTCAGACGTCAATTCTTAACCGTTTTCCATGTAAATTTGGAGGCACCATCGGCTGGTACTACGGCAACTGCCCTGTGAATTTGTCGACGTTTCATTGACTACTTCAAAAGTTATTAATGAGATTAGTGTGAAATTTGATTAAGTATTTCAAAAGTTATTCATTTAGACGTCAATTCAGACGTCAATTCTTAACCGTTTTCCATGTAATTTTGCAGGCACCATCGGCAGGTATTACGGCAACTGCCCTGTCAATTTGGCGGAGTTTCATTGATTACTGCAAAAGTTATTAATGAGAATAGTGTGAAATTTGATTGAGAATTTTTAAAAGTTATTCATTTAGACGTCAATTCAGACGTCAATTCTCAACCGTTTTCCATGTAATTTTGCAGGCACCATCGGCAGGTACTACGGCAACTGCCCTGTGAATTTGGCGAAGATTGTTTAAGTACTTCAAAAGTTATTGATGACATTAGTGTGAAATTTTCCTGTAAATTTGGCGAAGTTTGATTAAGTACTTCAAAAGTTATCAATAAGATTAGTAGGAAATTTGATTGAGTATTTTTAAAAATTATGATTTAGACGTCAATTCAGACGTCAATTCTTAACCGTTTTCCATGTGATTTTGCAGGCACCATCGGCTGGTATTACGGCAACTGCCCTGTAAATTTGGCGGAGTTTCATTTATTACTACAAAAGTTATTAATGAGATTAGTGTGAAATTTTATTGAGTATTTCAAAAGTTTTTCATTTAGACGTCAATTCAGACGTCAATTCTTAACCGTTTTCCATGTAATTTTGCAGGCACCATCTGCAGGTATTACGGCAACTGCCCTGTAAATTTGGCGGAGTTTCTTTGATTACTTCAAAAGTTATTAATGAGAATAGTGTGAAATTTGATTGAGAATTTTTAAAAGTTTTTCATTCAGACGTCAATTCAGACGTCAATTCTCAACCGTTTTCCATGTAATTTTGCAGGCACCATCGGCAGGTACTACGGCAACTGTCCGGTAAATTTGGCAAAGATTGATTAAGTACTTCAAAAGTTATTAATGACATTAGTGTGATATTTTCCTGTAAATTTGGCGAAGTTTGATTAAGTACTTCAAAAGTTATCAATAAGATTAGTAGGAAATTTGATTGAGTATTTTTAAAAATTATGATTTAGACGTCAATTCAGACGTCAATTCTTAACCGTTTTCTATGTAATTTTGCAGGCACCATCGGCTGGTATTACGGCAACTGCCCTGTAAATTTGGCGGAGTTTCATTGATTACTTCAAAAGTTATTAATGAGAATAGTGTGAAATTTGATTGAGAATTTTTAAAAGTTATTCATTTAGACGTCAATTCAGACGTCAATTCTCAACCGTTTTCCATGTAATTTTGCAGGCACCATCGGCTAGTACTACAGCAGCAGCCCTGTGAATTTGTCGACGTTTCATTGACTACTTCAAAAGTTATTAATGAGATTAGTGTGAAATTTGATTGAGTATTTCAAAAGTTATTCATTTAGACGTCAATTCAGACGTCAATTCTTAACCGTTTTCCATGTAAATTTGGAGGCACCATCGGCTGGTACTACGGCAACTGCCCTGTGAATTTGTCGACGTTTCTTTGACTACTTCAAAAGTTATTAATGAGATTAGTGTGAAATTTGATTAAGTATTTCAAAAGTTATTCATTTAGACGTCAATTCAGACATCAATTCTCAACTGTTTTCCATGTAATTTTGCAGGCACCATCGGCAGGTATTACGGCAACTGCCCTGTAAATTTGGCGGAGTTTCATTGATTACTTCAAAAGTTATTAATGAGAATAGTGTGAAATTTGATTGAGAATTTTTAAAAGTTATTCATTTAGACGTCAATTCAGACGTCAATTCTCAACCGTTTTCCATGTAATTTTGCAGGCACCATCGGCAGGTACTACGGCAACTGCCCTGTGAATTTGGCGAAGATTGTTTAAGTACTTCAAAAGTTATTGATGACATTAGTGTGAAATTTTCCTGTAAATTTGGCGAAGTTTGATTAAGTACTTCAAAAGTTATCAATAAGATTAGTAGGAAATTTGATTGAGTATTTTTAAAAATTATGATTTAGACGTCAATTCAGACGTCAATTCTTAACCGTTTTCCATGTAATTTTGCAGGCACCATCGGCTGGTATTACGGCAACTGCCCTGTAAATTTGGCGGAGTTTCATTGATTACTTCAAAAGTTATTAATGAGATTAATGTGAAATTTGATTGAGTATTTTTAAAAGTTTTTCATTCAGACATAAATTCAGACGTCAATTCTCAACCGTTTTCCATGTAATTTTGCAGGCACCATCGGCTAGTACTACGGAAACTGCCCTGTGAATTTGTCGACGTTTCATTGACTACTTCAAAAGTTATTAATGAGATCAGTGTGAAATTTGATTGAGTATTACCAAAGTTTTTCATTTAGACGTCAATTCAGACGTCAATTCTTAACCGTTTTCCATGTAATCTTGCAGGCACCATCGGCAGGTATTACGGCAACTGCCCTGTAAATTTGGCGGAGTTTCATTGATTACTTCAAAAGTTATTAATGAGAATAGTGTGAAATTTGATTGAGAATCTTTAAAAGTTATTCATTTAGACGTCAATTCAGACGTCAATTCTCAACCGTTTTCCATGTGATTTTGCAGGCACCATCGGCTAGTACTACGGCAACTGCCCTGTGAATTTGTCGACGTTTCATTGACTACTTCAAAAGTTATTAATGAGATCAGTGTGAAATTTGATTGAGTATTTCAAAAGTTTTTCATTTAGACGTCAATTCAGACGTCAATTCTTAACCGTTTTCCATGTAATTTTGCAGGCACCATCTGCAGGTATTACGGCAACTGCCCTGTAAATTTGGCGGAGTTTCTTTGATTACTTCAAAAGTTAATAATGAGAATAGTGTGAAATTTGATTGAGAATTTTTCAAAGTTTTTCATTTAGACGTCATTTCAGACGTCAATTCTCAACCGTTTTCCATGTAATTTTGCAGGCACCATCGGCAGGTACTACGGCAACTGCCCGGTAAATTTGGCGAAGATTGTTTAAGTACTTCAAAAGTTATTGATGACATTAGTGTGAAATTTTCCTGTAAATTTGGCGAAGTTTGATTAAGTACTTCAAAAGTTATCAATAAGATTAGTAGGAAATTTGATTGAGTATTTTTAAAAATTATGATTTAGACGTCAATTCAGACGTCAATTCTTAACCGTTTTCCATGTAATTTTGCAGGCACCATCGGCTGGTATTACGGCAACTGCCCTGTAAATTTGGCTTAGTTTCATTGATTACTTCAAAAGTTATTAATGAGATTAGTGTGAAATTTGATTGAGTATTTCAAAAGTTATTCATTTAGACGTCAATTCAGACGTCAATTCTTAACCGTTTTCCATGTAAATTTGGAGGCACCATCGGCTGGTACTACGGCAACTGCCCTGTGAATTTGTCGACGTTTCATTGACTACTTCAAAAGTTATTAATGAGATTAGTGTGAAATTTGATTAAGTATTTCAAAAGTTATTCATTTAGACGTCAATTCAGACGTCAATTCTTAACCGTTTTCCATGTAATTTTGCAGGCACCATCGGCAGGTATTACGGCAACTGCCCTGTAAATTTGGCGGAGTTTCATTGATTACTTCAAAAGTTATTAATGAGAATAGTGTGAAATTTGATTGAGAATTTTTAAAAGTTATTCATTTAGACGTCAATTCAGACGTCAATTCTCAACCGTTTTCCATGTAATTTTGCAGGCACCATCTGCAGGTACTACGGCAACTGCCCTGTAAATTTGGCGAATATTGTTTAAGTACTTCAAAAGTTATTGATGACATTAGTGTGAAATTTTCCTGTAAATTTGGCGAAGTTTGATTAAGTACTTCAAAAGTTATCAATAAGATTAGTAGGAAATTTGATTGAGTATTTTTAAAAATTATGATTTAGACGTCAATTCAGACGTCAATTCTTAACCGTTTTCCATGTGATTTTGCAGGCACCATCGGCTGGTATTACGGCAACTGCCCTGTAAATTTGGCGGAGTTTCATTTATTACTACAAAAGTTATTAATGAGATTAGTGTGAAATTTTATTGAGTATTTTTAAAAGTTTTTCATTTAGACGTCAATTCAGACGTCAATTCTTAACCGTTTCCCATGTAATTTTGCGTGCACCATCGGCAGGTATTACGGCAACTGCCCTGTAAATTTGGCGGAGTTTCATTGATTACTTCACAAGTTATTAATGAGAATAGTGTGAAATTTGATTGAGAATTTTTAAAAGTTATTCATTTAGACGTCAATTCAGACGTCAATTCTCAACCGTTTTCCATGTGATTTTGCAGGCACCATCGGCTAGTACTACGGCAACTGCCCTGTGAATTTGTCGACGTTTCATTGACTACTTCAAAAGTTATTAATGAGATCAGTGTGAAATTTGATTGAGTATTTCAAAAGTTTTTCATTTAGACGTCAATTCAGACGTCAATTCTTAACCGTTTTCCATGTAATTTTGCAGGCACCATCTGCAGGTATTACGGCAACAGCCCTGTAAATTTGGCGGAGTTTCTTTAATTACTTCAAAAGTTAATAATGAGAATAGTGTGAAATTTGATTGAGAATTTTTAAAAGTTTTTCATTTAGACGTCATTTCAGACGTCAATTCTCAACCGTTTTCCATGTAATTTTGCAGGCACCATCGGCAGGTACTACGGCAACTGCCCGGTAAATTTGGCAAAGATTGATTAAGTACTTCAAAAGTTATTAATGACATTAGTGTGATATTTTCCTGTAAATTTGGCGAAGTTTGATTAAGTACTTCAAAAGTTATCAATAAGATTAGTAGGAAATTTGATTGAGTATTTTTAAAAATTATGATTTAGACGTCAATTCAGACGTCAATTCTTAACCGTTTTCTATGTAATTTTGCAGGCACCATCGGCTGGTATTACGGCAACTGCCCTGTAAATTTGGCGGAGTTTCATTGATTACTTCAAAAGTTATTAATGAGAATAGTGTGAAATTTGATTGAGAATTTTTAAAAGTTATTCATTTAGACGTCAATTCAGACGTCAATTCTCAACCGTTTTCCATGTAATTTTGCAGGCACCATCGGCAGGTATTACGGCAACTGCCCTGTCAATTTGGCGGAGTTTCATTGATTACTGCAAAAGTTATTAATGAGAATAGTGTGAAATTTGATTGAGAATTTTTAAAAGTTATTCATTTAGACGTCAATTCAGACGTCAATTCTCAACCGTTTTCCATGTAATTTTGAAGGCACCATCGGCAGGTACTACGGCAACTGCCCGGTAAATTTGGCAAAGATTGATTAAGTACTTCAAAAGTTATTAATGACATTAATGTGATATTTTCCTGTAAATTTGGCCAAGTTTGATTAAGTACTTCAAAAGTTATCAATAAGATTAGTAGGAAATTTGATTAAGTATTTTTAAAAATTATGATTTAGACGTCAATTCAGACGTCAATTCTTAACCGTTTTCTATGTAATTTTGCAGGCACCATCGGCAGGTACTACGGCAACTGCCCTGTGAATTTGGCGAAGATTGTTTAAGTACTTCAAAAGTTATTGATGACATTAGTGTGAAATTTTCCTGTAAATTTGGCGAAGTTTGATTAAGTACTTCAAAAGTTATCAATAAGATTAGTAGGAAATTTGATTGAGTATTTTTAAAAATTATGATTTAGACGTCAATTCAGACGTCAATTCTTAACCGTTTTCTATGTAATTTTGCAGGCGCCATCGGCTGGTATTACGGCAACTGCCCTGTAAATTTGGCGGAGTTTCATTGATTACTTCAAAAGTTATTAATGAGATTAGTGTGAAATTTGATTGAGTATTTCAAAAGTTATTCATTTAGACGTCAATTCAGACGTCAATTCTTAACCGTTTTCCATGTAAATTTGGAGGCACCATCGGCTGGTACTACGGCAACTGCCCTGTGAATTTGTCGACGTTTCATTGACTACTTCAAAAGTTATTAATGAGATTAGTGTGAAATTTGATTAAGTATTTCAAAAGTTATTCATTTAGACGTCAATTCAGACGTCAATTCTTAACCGTTTTCCATGTAATTTTGCAGGCACCATCGGCAGGTATTACGGCAACTGCCCTGTCAATTTGGCGGAGTTTCATTGATTACTGCAAAAGTTATTAATGAGAATAGTGTGAAATTTGATTGAGAATTTTTAAAAGTTATTCATTTAGACGTCAATTCAGACGTCAATTCTCAACCGTTTTCCATGTAATTTTGCAGGCACCATCGGCAGGTACTACGGCAACTGCCCTGTGAATTTGGCGAAGATTGTTTAAGTACTTCAAAAGTTATTGATGACATTAGTGTGAAATTTTCCTGTAAATTTGGCGAAGTTTGATTAAGTACTTCAAAAGTTATCAATAAGATTAGTAGGAAATTTGATTGAGTATTTTTAAAAATTATGATTTAGACGTCAATTCAGACGTCAATTCTTAACCGTTTTCTATGTAATTTTGCAGGCACCATCGGCTGGTATTACGGCAACTGCCCTGTAAATTTGGCGGAGTTTCATTGATTACTTCAAAAGTTATTAATGAGAATAGTGTGAAATTTGATTGAGAATTTTTAAAAGTTATTCATTTAGACGTCAATTCAGACGTCAATTCTCAACCGTTTTCCATGTAATTTTGCAGGCACCATCGGCTAGTACTACAGCAACAGCCCTGTGAATTTGTCGACGTTTCATTGACTACTTCAAAAGTTATTAATGAGATTAGTGTGAAATTTGATTGAGTATTTCAAAAGTTATTCATTTAGACGTCAATTCAGACGTCAATTCTTAACCGTTTTCCATGTAAATTTGGAGGCACCATCGGCTGGTACTACGGCAACGGCCCTGTGAATTTGTCGACGTTTCTTTGACTACTTCAAAAGTTATTAATGAGATTAGTGTGAAATTTGATTAAGTATTTCAAAAGTTATTCATTTAGACGTCAATTCAGACATCAATTCTCAACTGTTTTCCATGTAATTTTGCAGGCACCATCGGCAGGTATTACGGCAACTGCCCTGAAAATTTGGCGGAGTTTCATTGATTACTTCAAAAGTTATTAATGAGAATAGTGTGAAATTTGATTGAGAATTTTTAAAAGTTATTCACTTAGACGTCAATTCAGACGTCAATTCTCAACCGTTTTCCATGTAATTTTGCAGGCACCATCGGCAGGTACTACGGCAACTGCCCTGTGAATTTGGCGAAGATTGTTTAAGTACTTCAAAAGTTATTGATGACATTAGTGTGAAATTTTCCTGTAAATTTGGCGAAGTTTGATTAAGTACTTCAAAAGTTATCAATAAGATTAGTAGGAAATTTGATTGAGTATTTTTAAAAATTATGATTTAGACGTCAATTCAGACGTCAATTCTTAACCGTTTTCCATGTAATTTTGCAGGCACCATCGGCTGGTATTACGGCAACTGCCCTGTAAATTTGGCGGAGTTTCATTGATTACTTCAAAAGTTATTAATGAGATTAATGTGAAATTTGATTGAGTATTTTTAAAAGTTTTTCATTCAGACATAAATTCAGACGTCAATTCTCAACCGTTTTCCATGTAATTTTGCAGGCACCATCGGCTAGTACTACGGAAACTGCCCTGTGAATTTGTCGACGTTTCATTGACTACTTCAAAAGTTATTAATGAGATCAGTGTGAAATTTGATTGAGTATTACCAAAGTTTTTCATTTAGACGTCAATTCAGACGTCAATTCTTAACCGTTTTCCATGTAATCTTGCAGGCACCATCGGCAGGTATTACGGCAACTGCCCTGTAAATTTGGCGGAGTTTCATTGATTACTTCAAAAGTTATTAATGAGAATAGTGTGAAATTTGATTGAGAATCTTTAAAAGTTATTCATTTAGACGTCAATTCAGACGTCAATTCTCAACCGTTTTCCATGTGATTTTGCAGGCACCATCGGCTAGTACTACGGCAACTGCCCTGTGAATTTGTCGACGTTTCATTGACTACTTCAAAAGTTATTAATGAGATCAGTGTGAAATTTGATTGAGTATTTCAAAAGTTTTTCATTTAGACGTCAATTCAGACGTCAATTCTTAACCGTTTTCCATGTAATTTTGCAGGCACCATCTGCAGGTATTACGGCAACTGCCCTGTAAATTTGGCGGAGTTTCTTTGATTACTTCAAAAGTTAATAATGAGAATAGTGTGAAATTTGATTGAGAATTTTTAAAAGTTTTTCATTTAGACGTCATTTCAGACGTCAATTCTCAACCGTTTTCCATGTAATTTTGCAGGCACCATCGGCAGGTACTACGGCAACTGCCCGGTAAATTTGGCGAAGATTGTTTAAGTACTTCAAAAGTTATTGATGACATTAGTGTGAAATTTTCCTGTAAATTTGGCGAAGTTTGATTAAGTACTTCAAAAGTTATCAATAAGATTAGTAGGAAATTTGATTGAGTATTTTTAAAAATTATGATTTAGACGTCAATTCAGACGTCAATTCTTAACCGTTTTCCATGTAATTTTGCAGGCACCATCGGCTGGTATTACGGCAACTGCCCTGTAAATTTGGCTTAGTTTCATTGATTACTTCAAAAGTTATTAATGAGATTAGTGTGAAATTTGATTGAGTATTTCAAAAGTTATTCATTTAGACGTCAATTCAGACGTCAATTCTTAACCGTTTTCCATGTAAATTTGGAGGCACCATCGGCTGGTACTACGGCAACTGCCCTGTGAATTTGTCGACGTTTCATTGACTACTTCAAAAGTTATTAATGAGATTAGTGTGAAATTTGATTAAGTATTTCAAAAGTTATTCATTTAGACGTCAATTCAGACGTCAATTCTTAACCGTTTTCCATGTAATTTTGCAGGCACCATCGGCAGGTATTACGGCAACTGCCCTGTAAATTTGGCGGAGTTTCATTGATTACTTCAAAAGTTATTAATGAGAATAGTGTGAAATTTGATTGAGAATTTTTAAAAGTTATTCATTTAGACGTCAATTCAGACGTCAATTCTCAACCGTTTTCCATGTAATTTTGCAGGCACCATCTGCAGGTACTACGGCAACTGCCCTGTAAATTTGGCGAATATTGTTTAAGTACTTCAAAAGTTATTGATGACATTAGTGTGAAATTTTCCTGTAAATTTGGCGAAGTTTGATTAAGTACTTCAAAAGTTATCAATAAGATTAGTAGGAAATTTGATTGAGTATTTTTAAAAATTATGATTTAGACGTCAATTCAGACGTCAATTCTTAACCGTTTTCCATGTGATTTTGCAGGCACCATCGGCTGGTATTACGGCAACTGCCCTGTAAATTTGGCGGAGTTTCATTTATTACTACAAAAGTTATTAATGAGATTAGTGTGAAATTTTATTGAGTATTTTTAAAAGTTTTTCATTTAGACGTCAATTCAGACGTCAATTCTTAACCGTTTTCCATGTAATTTTGCAGGCACCATCGGCAGGTATTACGGCAACTGCCCTGTAAATTTGGCGGAGTTTCATTGATTACTTCACAAGTTATTAATGAGAATAGTGTGAAATTTGATTGAGAATTTTTAAAAGTTATTCATTTAGACGTCAATTCAGACGTCAATTCTCAACCGTTTTCCATGTGATTTTGCAGGCACCATCGGCTAGTACTACGGCAACTGCCCTGTGAATTTGTCGACGTTTCATTGACTACTTCAAAAGTTATTAATGAGATCAGTGTGAAATTTGATTGAGTATTTCAAAAGTTTTTCATTTAGACGTCAATTCAGACGTCAATTCTTAACCGTTTTCCATGTAATTTTGCAGGCACCATCTGCAGGTATTACGGCAACTGCCCTGTAAATTTGGCGGAGTTTCTTTGATTACTTCAAAAGTTAATAATGAGAATAGTGTGAAATTTGATTGAGAATTTTTAAAAGTTTTTCATTTAGACGTCATTTCAGACGTCAATTCTCAACCGTTTTCCATGTAATTTTGCAGGCACCATCGGCAGGTACTACGGCAACTGCCCGGTAAATTTGGCAAAGATTGATTAAGTACTTCAAAAGTTATTAATGACATTAGTGTGATATTTTCCTGTAAATTTGGCGAAGTTTGATTAAGTACTTCAAAAGTTATCAATAAGATTAGTAGGAAATTTGATTGAGTATTTTTAAAAATTATGATTTAGACGTCAATTCAGACGTCAATTCTCAACCGTTTTCTATGTAATTTTGCAGGCACCATCGGCTGGTATTACGGCAACTGCCCTGTAAATTTGGCGGAGTTTCATTGATTACTTCAAAAGTTATTAATGAGAATAGTGTGAAATTTGATTGAGAATTTTTAAAAGTTATTCATTTAGACGTCAATTCAGACGTCAATTCTCAACCGTTTTCCATGTAATTTTGCAGGCACCATCGGCTAGTACTACAGCAACAGCCCTGTGAATTTGTCGACGTTTCATTGACTACTTCAAAAGTTATTAATGAGATTAGTGTGAAATTTGATTGAGTATTTCAAAAGTTATTCATTTAGACGTCAATTCAGACGTCAATTCTTAACCGTTTTCCATGTAAATTTGGAGGCACCATCGGCTGGTACTACGGCAACTGCCCTGTGAATTTGTCGACGTTTCTTTGACTACTTCAAAAGTTATTAATGAGATTAGTGTGAAATTTGATTAAGTATTTCAAAAGTTATTCATTTAGACGTCAATTCAGACATCAATTCTCAACTGTTTTCCATGTAATTTTGCAGGCACCATCGGCAGGTATTACGGCAGCTGCCCTGTAAATTTGGCGGAGTTTCATTGATTACTTCAAAAGTTATTAATGAGAATAGTGTGAAATTTGATTGAGAATTTTTAAAAGTTATTCATTTAGACGTCAATTCAGACGTCAATTCTCAACCGTTTTCCATGTAATTTTGCAGGCACCATCGGCAGGTACTACGGCAACTGCCCTGTGAATTTGGCGAAGATTGTTTAAGTACTTCAAAAGTTATTGATGACATTAGTGTGAAATTTTCCTGTAAATTTGGCGAAGTTTGATTAAGTACTTCAAAAGTTATCAATAAGATTAGTAGGAAATTTGATTGAGTATTTTTAAAAATTATGATTTAGACGTCAATTCAGACGTCAATTCTTAACCGTTTTCCATGTAATTTTGCAGGCACCATCGGCTGGTATTACGGCAACTGCCCTGTAAATTTGGCGGAGTTTCATTGATTACTTCAAAAGTTATTAATGAGATTAATGTGAAATTTGATTGAGTATTTTTAAAAGTTTTTCATTCAGACATAAATTCAGACGTCAATTCTCAACCGTTTTCCATGTAATTTTGCAGGCACCATCGGCTAGTACTACGGAAACTGCCCTGTGAATTTGTCGACGTTTCATTGACTACTTCAAAAGTTATTAATGAGATCAGTGTGAAATTTGATTGAGTATTTCCAAAGTTTTTCATTTAGACGTCAATTCAGACGTCAATTCTTAACCGTTTTCCATGTAATCTTGCAGGCACCATCGGCAGGTATTATGGCAACTGCCCTGTAAATTTGGCGGAGTTTCATTGATTACTTCAAAAGTTATTAATGAGAATAGTGTGAAATTTGATTGAGAATCTTTAAAAGTTATTCATTTAGACGTCAATTCAGACGTCAATTCTCAACCGTTTTCCATGTGATTTTGCAGGCACCATCGGCTAGTACTACGGCAACTGCCCTGTGAATTTGTCGACGTTTCATTGACTACTTCAAAAGTTATTAATGAGATCAGTGTGAAATTTGATTGAGTATTTCAAAAGTTTTTCATTTAGACGTCAATTCAGACGTCAATTCTTAACCGTTTTCCATGTAATTTTGCAGGCACCATCTGCAGGTATTACGGCAACTGCCCTGTAAATTTGGCGGAGTTTCTTTGATTACTTCAAAAGTTAATAATGAGAATAGTGTGAAATTTGATTGAGAATTTTTAAAAGTTTTTCATTTAGACGTCATTTCAGACGTCAATTCTCAACCGTTTTCCATGTAATTTTGCAGGCACCATCGGCAGGTACTACGGCAACTGCCCGGTAAATTTGGCAAAGATTGATTAAGTACTTCAAAAGTTATTAATGACATTAGTGTGATATTTTCCTGTAAATTTGGCGAAGTTTGATTAAGTACTTCAAAAGTTATCAATAAGATTAGTAGGAAATTTGATTGAGTATTTTTAAAAATTATGATTTAGACGTCAATTCAGACGTCAATTCTTAACCGTTTTCTATGTAATTTTGCAGGCACCATCGGCTGGTATTACGGCAACTGCCCTGTAAATTTGGCGGAGTTTCATTGATTACTTCAAAAGTTATTAATGAGAATAGTGTGAAATTTGATTGAGAATTTTTAAAAGTTATTCATTTAGACGTCAATTCAGATGTCAATTCTCAACCGTTTTCCATGTAATTTTGCAGGCACCATCGGCTAGTACTACAGCAACAGCCCTGTGAATTTGTCGACGTTTCATTGATTACTTCAAAAGTTATTAATGAGATTAGTGTGAAATTTGATTGAGTATTTCAAAAGTTATTCATTTAGACGTCAATTCAGACGTCAATTCTTAACCGTTTTCCATGTAAATTTGGAGGCACCATCGGCTGGTACTACGGCAACTGCCCTGTGAATTTGTCGACGTTTCTTTGACTACTTCAAAAGTTATTAATGAGATTAGTGTGAAATTTGATTAAGTATTTCAAAAGTTATTCATTTAGACGTCAATTCAGACGTCAATTCTCAACCGTTTTCCATGTAATTTTGCAGGCACCATCTGCAGGTATTACGGCAACTGCCCTGTAAATTTGGCGGAGTTTCTTTGATTACTTCAAAAGTTAATAATGAGAATAGTGTGAAATTTGATTGAGAATTTTTAAAAGTTTTTCATTTAGACGTCATTTCAGACGTCAATTCTCAACCGTTTTCCATGTAATTTTGCAGGCACCATCGGCAGGTACTACGGCAACTGCCCGGTAAATTTGGCAAAGATTGATTAAGTACTTCAAAAGTTATTAATGACATTAGTGTGATATTTTCCTGTAAATTTGGCGAAGTTTGATTAAGTACTTCAAAAATTATCAATAAGATTAGTAGGAAATTTGATTGAGTCTTTTTAAAAATTATGATTTAGACGTCAATTCAGACGTCAATTCTTAACCGTTTTCTATGTAATTTTGCAGGCACCATCGGCTGGTATTACGGCAACTGCCCTGTAAATTTGGCGGAGTTTCATTGATTACTTCAAAAGTTATTAATGAGAATAGTGTGAAATTTGATTGAGAATTTTTAAAAGTTATTCATTTAGACGTCAATTCAGACGTCAATTCTCAACCGTTTTCCATGTAATTTTGCAGGCACCATCGGCTAGTACTACAGCAACAGCCCTGTGAATTTGTCGACGTTTCATTGACTACTTCAAAAGTTATTAATGAGATTAGTGTGAAATTTGATTGAGTATTTCAAAAGTTATTCATTTAGACGTCAATTCAGACGTCAATTCTTAACCGTTTTCCATGTAAATTTGGAGGCACCATCGGCTGGTACTACGGCAACTGCCCTGTGAATTTGTCGACGTTTCTTTGACTACTTCAAAAGTTATTAATGAGATTAGTGTGAAATTTGATTAAGTATTTCAAAAGTTATTCATTTAGACGTCAATTCAGACGTCAATTCTCAACCGTTTTCCATGTAATTTTGCAGGCACCATCGGCAGGTATTACGGCAACTGCCCTGTAAATTTGGCGGAGTTTCATTGATTACTTCAAAAGTTATTAATGAGAATAGTGTGAAATTTGATTGAGAATTTTTAAAAGTTTTTCATTTAGACGTCAATTCAGACGTCAATTCTCAACCGTTTTCCATGTAATTTTGCAGGCACCATCGGCAGGTACTACGGCAACTGCCCTGTGAATTTGGCGAAGATTGTTTAAGTACTTCAAAAGTTATTGATGACATTAGTGTGAAATTTTCCTGTAAATTTGGCGAAGTTTGATTAAGTACTTCAAAAGTTATCAATAAGATTAGTAGGAAATTTGATTGAGTATTTTTAAAAATTATGATTTAGACGTCAATTCAGACGTCAATTCTTAACCGCTTTCCATGTGATTTTGCAGGCACCATCGGCTGGTATTACGGCAACTGTCCTGTAAATTTGGCGGAGTTTCATTTATTACTACAAAAGTTATTAATGAGATTAGTGTGAAATTGTATTGAGTATTTTTAAAAGTTTTTCATTTAGACGTCAATTCAGACGTCAATTCTTAACCGTTTTCCATGTAATTTTGCGTGCACCATCGGCAGGTATTACGGCAACTGCCCTGTAAATTTGGCGGAGTTTCTTTGATTACTTCAAAAGTTAATAATGAGAATAGTGTGAAATTTGATTGAGAATTTTTAAAATTTTTTCATTTAGACGTCATTTCAGACGTCAATTCTCAACCGTTTTCCATGTAATTTTGCAGGCACCATCGGCAGGTACTACGGCAACTGCCCGGTAAATTTGGCAAAGATTGATTAAGTACTTCAAAAGTTATTAATGACATTAGTGTGATATTTTCCTGTAAATTTGGCGAAGTTTGATTAAGTACTTCAAAAGTTATCAATAAGATTAGTAGGAAATTTGATTGAGTATTTTTAAAAATTATGATTTAGACGTCAATTCAGACGTCAATTCTTAACCGTTTTCTATGTAATTTTGCAGGCACCATCGGCTGGTATTACGGCAACTGCCCTGTAAATTTGGCGGAGTTTCATTGATTACTTCAAAAGTTATTAATGAGAATAGTGTGAAATTTGATTGAGAATTTTTAAAAGTTATTCATTTAGACGTCAATTCAGACGTCAATTCTCAACCGTTTTCCATGTAATTTTGCAGGCACCATCGGCTAGTACTACAGCAACAGCCCTGTGAATTTGTCGACGTTTCATTGACTACTTCAAAAGTTATTAATGAGATTAGTGTGAAATTTGATTGAGTATTTCAAAAGTTATTCATTTAGACGTCAATTCAGACGTCAATTCTTAACCGTTTTCCATGTAAATTTGGAGGCACCATCGGCTGGTACTACGGCAACTGCCCTGTGAATTTGTCGACGTTTCTTTGACTACTTCAAAAGTTATTAATGAGATTAGTGTGAAATTTGATTAAGTATTTCAAAAGTTATTCATTTAGACGTCAATTCAGACGTCAATTCTCAACCGTTTTCCATGTAATTTTGCAGGCACCATCTGCAGGTATTACGGCAACTGCCCTGTAAATTTGGCGGAGTTTCTTTGATTACTTCAAAAGTTAATAATGAGAATAGTGTGAAATTTGATTGAGAATTTTTAAAAGTTTTTCATTTAGACGTCATTTCAGACGTCAATTCTCAACCGTTTTCCATGTAATTTTGCAGGCACCATCGGCAGGTACTACGGCAACTGCCCGGTAAATTTGGCAAAGATTGATTAAGTACTTCAAAAGTTATTAATGACATTAGTGTGATATTTTCCTGTAAATTTGGCGAAGTTTGATTAAGTACTTCAAAAGTTATCAATAAGATTAGTAGGAAATTTGATTGAGTATTTTTAAAAATTATGATTTAGACGTCAATTCAGACGTCAATTCTTAACCGTTTTCTATGTAATTTTGCAGGCACCATCGGCTGGTATTACGGCAACTGCCCTGTAAATTTGGCGGAGTTTCATTGATTACTTCAAAAGTTATTAATGAGAATAGTGTGAAATTTGATTGAGAATTTTTAAAAGTTATTCATTTAGACGTCAATTCAGACGTCAATTCTCAACCGTTTTCCATGTAATTTTGCAGGCACCATCGGCTAGTACTACAGCAACAGCCCTGTGAATTTGTCGACGTTTCATTGACTACTTCAAAAGTTATTAATGAGATTAGTGTGAAATTTGATTGAGTATTTCAAAAGTTATTCACTTAGACGTCAATTCAGACGTCAATTCTTAACCGTTTTCCATGTAAATTTGGAGGCACCATCGGCTGGTACTACGGCAACTGCCCTGTGAATTTGTCGACGTTTCTTTGACTACTTCAAAAGTTATTAATGAGATTAGTGTGAAATTTGATTAAGTATTTTAAAAGTTATTCATTTAGACGTCAATTGAGACGTCAATTCTCAACCGTTTTCCATGTAATTTTGCAGGCACCATCGGCAGGTATTACGGCAACTGCCCTGTAAATTTGGCGGAGTTTCATTGATTACTTCAAAAGTTATTAATGAGAATAGTGTGAAATTTGATTGAGAATTTTTAAAAGTTTTTCATTTAGACGTCAATTCAGACGTCAATTCTCAACCGTTTTCCATGTAATTTTGCAGGCACCATCGGCAGGTACTACGGCAACTGCCCTGTGAATTTGGCGAAGATTGTTTAAGTACTTCAAAAGTTATTGATGACATTAGTGTGAAATTTTCCTGTAAATTTGGCGAAGTTTGATTAAGTACTTCAAAAGTTATCAATAAGATTAGTAGGAAATTTGATTGAGTATTTTTAAAAATTATGATTTAGACGTCAATTCAGACGTCAATTCTTAACTGTTTTCTATGTAATTTTGCAGGCACCATCGGCTGGTATTACGGCAACTGCCCTGTAAATTTGGCGGAGTTTCATTGATTACTTCAAAAGTTATTAATGAGATTAGTGTGAAATTTGATTGAGTATTTCAAAAGTTATTCATTTAGACGTCAATTCAGACGTCAATTCTTAACCGTTTTCCATGTAAATTTGGAGGCACCATCGGCTGGTACTACGGCAACTGCCCTGTGAATTTGTCGACGTTGCATTGACTACTTCAAAAGTTATTAATGAGATTATTGTGAAATTTGATTAAGTATTTCAAAAGTTATTCATTTAGACGTCAATTCAGACGTCAATTCTTAACCGTTTTTCATGTAATTTTGCAGGCACCATCGGCAGGTATTACGGCAACTGCCCTGTAAATTTGGCGGAGTTTCATTGATTACTTCAAAAGTTATTAATGAGAATAGTGTGAAATTTGATTGAGAATTTTTAAAAGTTATTCATTTAGACGTCAATTCAGACGTCAATTCTCAACCGTTTTCCATGTGATTTTGCAGGCACCATCGGCTAGTACTACGGCAACTGCCCTGTGAATTTGTCGACGTTTCATTGACTACTTCAAAAGTTATTAATGAGATCAGTGTGAAATTTGATTGAGTATTTCAAAAGTTTTTCATTTAGACGTCAATTCAGACGTCAATTCTTAACCGTTTTCCATGTAAATTTGGAGGCACCATCGGCTGGTACTACGGCAACTGCCCTGTGAATTTGTCGACGTTTCTTTGACTACTTCAAAAGTTATTAATGAGATTAGTGTGAAATTTGATTAAGTATTTCAAAAGTTATTCATTTAGACGTCAATTCAGACGTCAATTCTCAACCGTTTTCCATGTAATTTTGCAGGCACCATCTGCAGGTATTACGGCAACTGCCCTGTAAATTTGGCGGAGTTTCTTTGATTACTTCAAAAGTTAATAATGAGAATAGTGTGAAATTTGATTGAGAATTTTTAAAAGTTTTTCATTTAGACGTCATTTCAGACGTCAATTCTCAACCGTTTTCCATGTAATTTTGCAGGCACCATCGGCAGGTACTACGGCAACTGCCCGGTAAATTTGGCAAAGATTGATTAAGTACTTCAAAAGTTATTAATGACATTAGTGTGATATTTTCCTGTAAATTTGGCGAAGTTTGATTAAGTACTTCAAAAGTTATCAATAAGATTAGTAGGAAATTTGATTGAGTATTTTTAAAAATTATGATTTAGACGTCAATTCAGACGTCAATTCTTAACCGTTTTCTATGTAATTTTGCAGGCACCATCGGCTGGTATTACGGCAACTGCCCTGTAAATTTGGCGGAGTTTCATTGATTACTTCAAAAGTTATTAATGAGAATAGTGTGAAATTTGATTGAGAATTTTTAAAAGTTATTCATTTAGACGTCAATTCAGACGTCAATTCTCAACCGTTTTCCATGTAATTTTGCAGGCACCATCGGCTAGTACTACAGCAACAGCCCTGTGAATTTGTCGACGTTTCATTGACTACTTCAAAAGTTATTAATGAGATTAGTGTGAAATTTGATTGAGTATTTCAAAAGTTATTCATTTAGACGTCAATTCAGACGTCAATTCTTAACCGTTTTCCATGTAAATTTGGAGGCACCATCGGCTGGTACTACGGCAACTGCCCTGTGAATTTGTCGACGTTTCTTTGACTACTTCAAAAGTTATTAATGAGATTAGTGTGAAATTTGATTAAGTATTTCAAAAGTTATTCATTTAGACGTCAATTGAGACGTCAATTCTCAACCGTTTTCCATGTAATTTTGCAGGCACCATCGGCAGGTATTACGGCAACTGCCCTGTAAATTTGGCGGAGTTTCATTGATTACTTCAAAAGTTATTAATGAGAATAGTGTGAAATTTGATTGAGAATTTTTAAAAGTTTTTCATTTAGACGTCAATTCAGACGTCAATTCTCAACCGTTTTCCATGTAATTTTGCAGGCACCATCGGCAGGTACTACGGCAACTGCCCTGTGAATTTGGCGAAGATTGTTTAAGTACTTCAAAAGTTATTGATGACATTAGTGTGAAATTTTCCTGTAAATTTGGCGAAGTTTGATTAAGTACTTCAAAAGTTATCAATAAGATTAGTAGGAAATTTGATTGAGTATTTTTAAAAATTATGATTTAGACGTCAATTCAGACGTCAATTCTTAACTGTTTTCTATGTAATTTTGCAGGCACCATCGGCTGGTATTACGGCAACTGCCCTGTAAATTTGGCGGAGTTTCATTGATTACTTCAAAAGTTATTAATGAGATTAGTGTGAAATTTGATTGAGTATTTCAAAAGTTATTCATTTAGACGTCAATTCAGACGTCAATTCTTAACCGTTTTCCATGTAAATTTGGAGGCACCATCGGCTGGTACTACGGCAACTGCCCTGTGAATTTGTCGACGTTGCATTGACTACTTCAAAAGTTATTAATGAGATTATTGTGAAATTTGATTAAGTATTTCAAAAGTTATTCATTTAGACGTCAATTCAGACGTCAATTCTTAACCGTTTTTCATGTAATTTTGCAGGCACCATCGGCAGGTATTACGGCAACTGCCCTGTAAATTTGGCGGAGTTTCATTGATTACTTCAAAAGTTATTAATGAGAATAGTGTGAAATTTGATTGAGAATTTTTAAAAGTTATTCATTTAGACGTCAATTCAGACGTCAATTCTCAACCGTTTTCCATGTAATTTTGCAGGCACCATCTGCAGGTACTACGGCAACTGCCCTGTAAATTTGGCGAAGATTGTTTAAGTACTTCAAAAGTTATTGATGACATTAGTTTGAAATTTTCCTGCAAATTTGGCGAAGTTTGATTAAGTACTTCAAAAGTTATCAATAAGATTAGTAGGAAATTTGATTGAGTATTTTTAAAAATTATGATTTAGACGTCAATTCAGACGTCAATTCTTAACCGTTTTCCATGTAATTTTGCAGGCACCATCGGCTGGTATTACGGCAACTGCCCTGTAAATTTGGCGGAGTTTCATTGATTACTTCAAAAGTTATTAATGAGATTAGTGTGAAATTTGATTGAGTATTTTTAAAAGTTTTTCATTCAGACATAAATTCAGACGTCAATTCTCAACCGTTTTCCATGTAATTTTGCAGGCACCATCGGCTAGTACTACGGAAACTGCCCTGTGAATTTGTCGACGTTTCATTGACTACTTCAAAAGTTATTAATGAGATCAGTGTGAAATTTGATTGAGTATTTCCAAAGTTTTTCATTTAGACGTCAATTCAGACGTCAATTCTTAACCGTTTTCCATGTAATCTTGCAGGCTCCATCGGCAGGTATTACGGCAACTGCCCTGTAAATTTGGCAGAGTTTCATTGATTACTTCAAAAGTTATTAATGAGAATAGTGTGAAATTTGATAGAGAATTTTGAAAAGTTATTCATTTAGACGTCAATTCAGACGTCAATTCTCAACCGTTTTCCATGTAATTTTGCAGGCACCATCGGCAGGTACTACGGCAACGGCCCTGTAAATTTGGCGAAGATTGTTTAAGTACTTCAAAAGTTATTGATGACATTAGTGTGAAATTTTCCTGTAAATTTGGCGAAGTTTGATTAAGTACTTCAAAAGTTATCAATAAGATTAGTAGGAAATTTGATTGAGTATTTTTAAAAATTATGATTTAGACGTCAATTCAGACGTCAATTCTTAACCGTTTTCCATGTAATTTTGCAGGCACCATCGGCAGGTATTACGGCAACTGCCCTGTAAATTTGGCGGAGTTTCATTGATTACTTCAAAAGTTATTAATGAGATTAGTGTGAAATTTGATTGAGTATTTTTAAAAGTTTTTCATTCAGACGTCAATTCAGACGTCAATTCTCAACCGTTTTCCATGTAATATTGCAGGCACCATCGGCTAGTACTACGGCAACTGCCCTGTGAATTTGTCGACGTTTCATTGACTACTTCAAAAGTTATTAATGAGATCAGTGTGAAATTTGATTGAGTATTTCCAAAGTTTTTCATTTAGACGTCAATTCAGACGTCAATTCTTAACCGTTTTCCATGTGATTTTGCGGGCACCATCTGCAGGTATTACGGCAACTGCCCTGTGAATTTGTCGACGTTTCATTGACTACTTCAAAATTTGATTGAGTATTTTTAAAAGTTTTTCATTCAGACATCAATTCAGACGTCAATTCTCAACCGTTTTCCATGTAATTTTGCAGGCACCATCGGCTAGTACTACGGAAACTGCCCTGTGAATTTGTCGACGTTTCATTGACTACTTCAAAAGTTATTAATGAGATTAGTGTGAAATTTGATTGAGTATTTCAAAAGTTTTTCATTTAGACGTCAATTCAGACGTCAATTCTTAACCGTTTTCCATGTGATTTTGCAGGCACCATCGGCTGGTATTACGGCAACTGCCCTGTAAATTTGGCGGAGTTTCATTTATTACTACAAAAGTTATTAATGAGATTAGTGTGAAATTTGATTGAGTATTTTTAAAAGTTTTTCATTTAGACGTCAATTCAGACGTCAATTCCTCACCGTTTTCCATGTAATTTTGCAGGCACCATCGGCAGGTATTACGGCAACTGGCCTGTAAATTTGGCGGAGTCTCATTGATTACTTCACAAGTTATTAATGAGAATAGTGTGAAATTTGATTGAGAATTTTTAAAAATTATTCATTTAGACGTCAATTCAGACGTCAATTCTCAACCGTTTTCCATGTGATTTTGCAGGCACTATCGGCTAGTACGACGGCAACTGCCCTGTGAATTTGTCGACGTTTCATTGACTACTTCAAAAGTTAATAATGAGATTAGTGTGAAATTTGATTGAGTATTTCAAAAGTTATTCATTTAGACGTCAATTCAGACGTCAAATCTTAACCGTTTTCCATGTAAATTTGCAGGCACCATCGGCTGGTACTACGGCAACTGCCCTGTGAATTTGTCGACGTGTCATTGACTACTTCAAAAGTTATTAATGAGATTAGTGTGAAACTTGATTAAGTATTTCAAAAGTTATTCATTTCGACGTCAATGCAGACGTCAATTCTTAACCGTTTGTCATGTAATTTTGCAGACGCCATCGGCAGGTATTAAGGCAACTGCCCTGTAAATTTGGCGGAGTTTCATTGATTACTTCAAAAGTTATTAATGAGAATAGTGTGAAATTTGATTGAGAATTTTTAAAAGTTATTCATTTAGACGTCAATTCAGACGTCAATTCTCAACCGTTTTCCATGTAATTTTGCAGGCACCATCGGCAGGAACTACGGCAACTGCCCTGTAAATTTGGCCAAGATTGTATAAGTACTTCAAAAGTTATTGATGACATTAGTGTGAAATTTTCCTGTAAATTTGGCGAAGTTTGATTAAGTACTTCAAAAGTTATCAATAAGATTAGTAGGAAATTTAATTGAGTATTTTTAAAAATTATGATTTAGACGTCAATTCTGACGTCAATTCTTAACCGTTTCCCATGTAATTTTGCAGGCACCATCGGCTGGTATTACGGCAACTGCCCTGTAAATTTGGCGGAGTTTCATTGATTACTTCAAAAGTTATTAATGAGATTAGTGTGAAATTTGATTGAGTATTTTTAAAAGTTTTTCATTTAGACGTCAATTCAGACGTCAATTCTCAACCGTTTTCCATGTAATTTTGCAGGCACCATCGGCAGGTATTACGGCAACTGCCCTGTAAATTTGGCAAAGATTGATTAAGTACTTCAAAAGTTATTAATGACATTAGTGTGATATTTTCCTGTAAATTTGGCGAAGTTTGATTAAGTACTTCAAAAGTTATCAATAAGATTAGTAGGAAATTTGATTGAGTATTTTTAAAAATTATGATTTAGACGTCAATTCAGACGTCAATTCTTAACCGTTTTCTATGTAATTTTGCAGGCACCATCGGCTGGTATTACGGCAACTGCCCTGTAAATTTGGCGGAGTTTCATTGATTACTTCAAAAGTTATTAATGAGAATAGTGTGAAATTTGATTGAGAATTTTTAAAAATTATTCATTTAGACGTCAATTCAGACGTCAATTCTCAACCGTTTTCCATGTAATTTTGCAGGCACCATCGGCTAGTACTACAGCAACTGCCCTGTGAATTTGTCGACGTTTCATTGACTACTTCAAAAGTTATTAATGAGATTAGTGTGAAATTTGATTGAGTATTTCAAAAGTTATTCATTTAGACGTCAATTCAGACGTCAATTCTTAACCGTTTTCCATGTAAATTTGGAGGCACCATCGGCTGGTACTACGGCAACTGCCCTGTGAATTTGTCGACGTTTCATTGACTACTTCAAAAGTTATTAATGGGATTAGTGTGAAATTTGATTAAGTATTTCAAAAGTTATTTATTTAGACGTCAATTCAGACGTCAATTCTTAACCGTTTTCCATGTAATTTTGCAGGCACCATCGGCTGGTATTACGGCAACTGCCCTGTAAATTTGGCGGAGTTTCATTGATTACTTCAAAAGTTATTAATGAGATTAGTGTGAAATTTGATTGAGTATTTTTAAAAGTTTTTCATTCAGACATCAATTCAGACGTCAATTCTCAACCGTTTTCCATGTAATTTTGCAGGCACCATCGGCTAGTACTACGGAAACTGCCCTGTGAATTTGTCGACGTTTCATTGACTACTTCAAAAGTTATTAATGAGATTAGTGTGAAATTTGATTGAGTATTTCAAAAGTTTTTCATTTAGACGTCAATTCAGACGTCAATTCTTAACCGTTTTCCATGTGATTTTGCAGGCACCATCAGCTGGCATTACGGCAACTGCCCTGTAAATTTGGCGGAGTTTCATTTATTACTACAAAAGTTATTAATGAGATTAGTGTGAAATTTGATTGAGTATTTTTAAAAGTTTTTCATTTAGACGTCAATTCAGACGTCAATTCCTCACCGTTTTCCATGTAATTTTGCAGGCACCATCGGCAGGTACTACGGCAACTGCCCTGTAAATTTGGCAAAGATTGATTAAGTACTTCAAAAGTTATTAATGACATTAGTGTGATATTTTCCTGTAAATTTGGCGAAGTTTGATTAAGTACTTCAAAAGTTATCAATAAGATTAGTAGGAAATTTGATTGAGTATTTTTAAAAATTATGATTTAGACGTCAATTCAGACGTCAATTCTTAACCGTTTTCCATGTAATTTTGCAGGCACCATCGGCTGGTATTACGGCAACTGCCCTGTAAATTTGGCGGAGTTTCATTGATTACTTCAAAAGTTATTAATGAGATTAGTGTGAAATTTGATTGAGTATTTTTAAAAGTTTTTCATTCAGACATCAATTCAGACGTCAATTCTTAACCGTTTTCCATGTAATTTTGCAGGCACCATCGGCAGGTATTACGGCAACTGCCCTGTAAATTTGGCGAAGTTTCATTAATTAGTTCAAAAGTTATTAATGAGAATAGTGTGAAATTTGATTGAGAATTTTTAAAAGTTTTTCATTTAGACGTCAATTCAGACGTCAATTCTCAACCGTTTTCCATGTAATTTTGCAGGCGCCATCGGGAGGTATTACGGCAACTGTCCTGTAAATTTGGCGAAGATTGATTAAGTACTTCAAAAGTTATTAATGACATTAGTGTGATATTTTCCTGTAAATTTGGCGAAGTTTGATTAAGTACTTCAAAAGTTATCAATAAGATTAGTAGGAATTTTAATTGAGTATTTTTAAAAATTATGATATAGACGTCAATTCAGATGTCAATTCTTAACCGTTTTCCATGTAATTTTGCAGGCGCCATCGGCAGGTATTACGGCAACTGCCCTGTAAATTTGGCGGAGTTTCATTGATTACTTCAAAAGTTAATAATGAGAATAGTGTGAAATTTGATTGAGAATTTTTAAAAGTTATTCATTTAGACGTCAATTGAGACGTCAATTCTCAACCGTTTTCCATGTAATTTTGCAGGCACCATCGGCTAGTACTACGGCAACTGCCCTGTGAATTTGTCGACGTTTCATTGACTACTTCAAAAGTCATTAATGAGATTAGTGTGAAATTTGATTGAGTATTTCAAAAGTTATTCATTTAGACGTCAATTCAGACGTCAATTCTTAACCGTTTTCCATGTAATTTTGCAGGCACCATCGGCAGGTACTACGGCAACTGCCCTGTAAATTTGGCGAAGATTGTTTAAGTACTTCAAAAGTTATTGATGACATTAGTGTGAAATTTTCCTGTAAATTTGGCGAAGTTTGATTAAGTACTTCAAAAGTTATCAATAAGATTAGTAGGAAATTTGATTGAGTATTTTTAAAAATTATGATTTAGACGTCAATTCAGACGTCAATTCTTAACCGTTTTCCATGTAATTTTTGCAGGCACCATCGGCTGGTATTACGGCAACTGCCCTGTAAATTTGGCGGAGTGTCATTGATTACTTCAAAAGTTATTAATAAGATTAGTGTGAAATTTGATTGAGTATTTTTAAAAGTTTTTCATTCAGACGTCAATTCAGACGTCAATTCTCAACCGTTTTCCATGTAATTTTGCAGGCACCATCGGCTGGTACTACGGCAACTGCCCTGTGAATTTGTCGACGTTTCATTGACTACTTCAAAAGTTATTAATGAGATTAGTGTGAAATTTGATTGAGTATTTCAAAAGTTATTCATTTAGACGTCAATTCAGACGTCAATTCTCAACCGTTTTCCATGTAATTTTGCAGGCACCATCGGCTGGTATTTCGGCAACTGCCCTGTAAATTTGGCGGTGTTTCATTTATTACTACAAAAGTTATTAATGAGATTAGTGTGAAATTTGATTGAGTATTTTTAAAAGTTTTTCATTTAGACGTTAATTCAGACGTCAATTCTTAACCGTTTTCCATGTAATTTCGCAGGCACCATCGGCAGGTATTACGGCAACTGCCCTGTAAATTTGGCCGAGTTTCATTGATTACTTCAAAAGTTATTAATGAGAATAGTGTGAAATTTGATTGAGAATTTTTAAAAGTTTTTCATTTAGACGTCAATTCAGACGTCAATTCTCAACCGTTTTCCATGTAATTTTGCAGGCACCATCGGCTGGTATTACGGCAACTGCCCTGTAAATTTGGCGGAGTTTTATTGATTACTTCAAAAGTTATTAATGAGATTAGTGTGAAATTTGATTGAGTATTTTTAAAAGTTTTTCATTCAGACGTCAATTCAGACGTCAATTCTCAACCGTTTTCCATGTAATATTGCAGGCGCCATCGGCTAGTACTACGGCAACTGCCCTGTGAATTTGTCGACGTTTCATTGACTACTTTAAAAGTTATTAATGAGATCAGTGTGAAATTTGATTGAGTATTTCAAAAGTTTTTCATTTAGACGTCAATTCAGACGTCAATTCTTAACGGTTTTCCTTGTAATTTTGCAGGCACCATCTGCAGGTATTACGGCAACTGCCCTGTGAATTTGTCGACGTTTCATTGACTACTTCAAAAGTTATTAATGAGATTAGTGTGAAATTTGATTGAGTATTTCAAATGTTTTTCATTTAGACGTCAATTCAGACGTCAATTCTTAACCGTTTTCCATGTAATTTTGCAGGCACCATCGGCAGGTACTACGGCAACTGCCCTGTAAATTTGGCGAAGATTGTTTAAGTACTTCAAAAGTTATTGATGACATTAGTGTGAAATTTTCCTGTAAATTTGGCGAAGTTTGATTAAGTACTTCAAAAGTTATCAATAAGATTAGTAGGAAATTTGATTGAGTATTTTTAAAAGTTATTCATTTAGACGTCAATTTAGACGTCAATTCTCAACCGTTTTCCATGTAATTTTGCAGGCACCATCGGCTAGTACTACGGCAACTGCCCTGTGAATTTGTCGACGTTTCATTGACTACTTCAAAAGTCATTAATGAGATTAGTGTGAAATTTGATTGAGTATTTCAAAAGTTATTCATTTAGACGTCAATTCAGACGTCAATTCTTAACCGTTTTCCATGTAATTTTGCAGGCACCATCGGCTGGTATTACGGCAACTGCCCTGTAAATTTGGCGGTGTTTCATTTATTACTACAAAAGTTATTAATGAGATTAGTGTGAAATTTGATTGAGTATTTTTAAAAGTTTTTCATTTAGACGTCAATTCAGACGTCAATTCTTAACCGTTTTCCATGTAATTTCGCAGGCACCATCGGCAGGTATTACGGCAACTGCCCTGTAAATTTGGCCGAGTTTCATTGATTACTTCAAAAGTTATTAATGAGAATAGTGTGAAATTTGATTGAGAATTTTTAAAAGTTTTTCATTTAGACGTCAATTCAGACGTCAATTCTCAACCGTTTTCCATGTAATTTTGCAGGCACCATCGGCTGGTATTACGGCAACTGCCCTGTAAATTTGGCGGAGTTTTATTGATTACTTCAAAAGTTATTAATGAGATTAGTGTAAAATTTGATTGAGTATTTTTAAAAGTTTTTCATTCAGACGTCAATTCAGACGTCAATTCTCAACCGTTTTCCATGTAATATTGCAGGCACCATCGGCTAGTACTACGGCAACTGCCCTGTGAATTTGTCGAAGTTTCATTGACTACTTCAAAAGTTGTTAATGAGATCAGTGTGAAATTTGATTGAGTATTTCAAAAGTTTTTCATTTAGACGTCAATTCAGACGTCAATTCTTAACGGTTTTCCTTGTAATTTTGCAGGCACCATCTGCAGGTATTACGGCAACTGCCCTGTGAATTTGTCGACGTTTCATTGACTACTTCAAAAGTTATTAATGAGATTAGTGTGAAATTTGATTGAGTATTTCAAATGTTTTTCATTTAGACGTCAATTCAGACGTCAATTCTTAACCGTTTTTCATGTAATTTTGCAGGCACCATCGGCAGGTATTACGGCAACTGCCCTGTAAATTTGGTGGAGTTTCATTTATTACTACAAAAGTTATTGATGAGATTAGTGTGAAATTTGATTGAGTATTTTTAAAAGTTTTTCATTTAGACGTCAATTCAGACGTCAATTCTTAACCGTTTTCCATGTAATTTTGCAGGCACCATCGGCAGGTATTACGGCAACTGCCCTGTAAATTTGGCGGAGTTTCATTGATTACTTCAAAAGTTATTAATGAGAATAGTGTGAAATTTGATTGAGAATTTTTAAAAATTTTTCATTTAGACGTCAATTCAGACGTCAATTCTCAACCGTTTTCCATGTAATTTTGCAGGCACCATCGGCAGGTACTACGGCAACTGCCCTCTAAATTTGGCGAAGATTGTTTAAGTACTTCAAAAGTTATTGATGACATTAGTGTGAAATTTTCCTGTAAATTTGGCGAAGTTTGATTAAGTACTTCAAAAGTTATCAATAAGATTAGTAGGAAATTTGATTGAGTATTTTTAAAAATTATGATTTAGACGTCAATTCAGACGTCAATTCTTAACCGTTTTCCATGTAATTTTGCAGGCACCATCGGCAGGTATTACGGCAACTGCCCTGTAAATTTGGTGGAGTTTCATTTATTACTACAAAAGTTATTAATGAGATTAGTGTGAAATTTGATTGAGTATTTTTAAAAGTTTTTCATTTAGACGTCAATTCAGACGTCAATTCTTAACCGTTTTCCATGTAATTTTGCAGGCACCATCGGCAGGTATTACGGCAACTGCCCTGTAAATTTGGCGGAGTTTCATTGATTACTTCAAAAGTTATTAATGAGAATAGTGTGAAATTTGATTGAGAATTTTTAAAAGTTTTTCATTTAGACGTCAATTCAGACGTCAATTCTCAACCGTTTTCCATGTAATTTTGCAGGCACCATCGGCAGGTACTACGGCAACTGCCCTGTAAATTTGGCGAAGATTGTTTAAGTACTTCAAAAGTTATTGATGACATTAATGTGAAATTTTCCTGTAAATTTGGCGAAGTTTGATTAAGTACTTCAAAAGTTATCAATAAGATTAGTAGGAAATTTGATTGAGTATTTTTAAAAATTATGATTTAGACGTCAATTCAGACGTCAATTCTTAACCGTTTTCCATGTAATTTTGCAGGCACCATCGGCTGGTATTACGGCAACTGCCCTGTAAATTTGGCGGAGTTTCATTGATTACTTCAAAAGTTATTAATGAGATTAGTGTGAAATTTGATTGAGTATTTTTAAAAGTTTTTCATTCAGACATCAATTCAGACGTCAATTCTCAACCGTTTTCCATGTAATTTTGCAGGCACCATCGGCTAGTACTACGGAAACTGCCCTGTGGATTTGTCGACGTTTCATTGACTACTTCAAAAGTTATTAATGAGATTAGTGTGAAATTTGATTGAGTATTTCAAAAGTTTTTCATTTAGACGTCAATTCAGACGTCAATTCTTAACCGTTTTCCATGTGATTTTGCAGGCACCATCGGCTGGTATTACGGCAACTGCCCTGTAAATTTGGCGGAGTTTCATTTATTACTACAAAAGTTATTAATGAGATTAGTGTGAAATTTGATTGAGTATTTTTAAAAGTTTTTCATTTAGACGTCAATTCAGACGTCAATTCTTAACCGTTTTCCATGTAATTTTGCAGGCACCATCGGCAGGTATTACGGCAACTGGCCTGTAAATTTGGCGGAGTTTCATTGATTACTTCACAAGTTAATAATGAGAATAGTGTGAAATTTGATTGAGAATTTTTAAAAGTTATTCATTTAGACGTCAATTCAGACGTCAATTCTCAACCGTTTTCCATGTGATTTTGCAGGCACCATCGGCTAGTACTACGGCAACTGCCCTGTGAATTTGTCGACGTTTCATTGACTACTTCAAAAGTTAATAATGAGAAGAGTGTGAAATTTGATTGAGTATTTCAAAAGTTATTCATTTAGACGTCAATTCAGACGTCAATTCTTAACCGTTTTCCATGTAAATTTGCAGGCACCATCGGCTGGTACTACGGCAACTGCCCTGTGAATTTGTCGACGTTTCATTGACTACTTCAAAAGTTATTAATGAGATTAGTGTGAAATTTGATTAAGTATTTCAAAAGTTATTCATTTCGACGTCAATGCAGACGTCAATTCTTAACCGTTTTCCATGTAATTTTGCAGGCGCCATCGGCAGGTATTACGGCAACTGCCCTGTAAATTTGGCGGAGTTTCATTGATTACTTCAAAAGTTATTAATGAGAATAGTGTGAAATTTGATTCAGAATTTTTAAAAGTTTTTCATTTAGACGTCAATTCAGACGTCAATTCTCAACCGTTTTCCATGTAATTTTGCAGGCACCATCGGCAGGTACTACGGCAACTGCCCTGTAAATTTGGCGAAGATTGTTTAAGTACTTCAAAAGTTATTGATGACATTAATGTGAAATTTTCCTGTAAATTTGGCGAAGTTTGATTAAGTACTTCAAAAGTTATCAATAAGATTAGTAGGAAATTTGATTGAGTATTTTTAAAAATTATGATTTAGACGTCAATTCAGACGTCAATTCTTAACCGTTTTCCATGTAATTTTGCAGGCACCATCGGCTGGTATTACGGCAACTGCCCTGTAAATTTGGCGGAGTTTCATTGATTACTTCAAAAGTTATTAATGAGATTAGTGTGAAATTTGATTGAGTATTTTTAAAAGTTTTTCATTCAGACATCAATTCAGACGTCAATTCTCAACCGTTTTCCATGTAATTTTGCAGGCACCATCGGCTAGTACTACGGAAACTGCCCTGTGGATTTGTCGACGTTTCATTGACTACTTCAAAAGTTATTAATGAGATTAGTGTGAAATTTGATTGAGTATTTCAAAAGTTTTTCATTTAGACGTCAATTCAGACGTCAATTCTTAACCGTTTTCCAAGTGATTTTGCAGGCACCATCGGCTGGTATTACGGCAACTGCCCTGTAAATTTGGCGGAGTTTCATTTATTACTACAAAAGTTATTAATGAGATTAGTGTGAAATTTGATTGAGTATTTTTAAAAGTTTTTCATTTAGACGTCAATTCAGACGTCAATTCTTAACCGTTTTCCATGTAATTTTGCAGGCACCATCGGCAGGTATTACGGCAACTGGCCTGTAAATTTGGCGGAGTTTCATTGATTACTTCACAAGTTAATAATGAGAATAGTGTGAAATTTGATTGAGAATTTTTAAAAGTTATTCATTTAGACGTCAATTCAGACGTCAATTCTCAACCGTTTTCCATGTGATTTTGCAGGCACCATCGGCTAGTACTACGGCAACTGCCCTGTGAATTTGTCGACGTTTCATTGACTACTTCAAAAGTTAATAATGAGAAGAGTGTGAAATTTGATTGAGTATTTCAAAAGTTATTCATTTAGACGTCAATTCAGACGTCAATTCTTAACCGTTTTCCATGTAAATTTGCAGGCACCATCGGCTGGTACTACGGCAACTGCCCTGTGAATTTGTCGACGTTTCATTGACTACTTCAAAAGTTATTAATGAGATTAGTGTAAAATTTGATTAAGTATTTCAAAAGTTATTCATTTCGACGTCAATGCAGACGTCAATTCTTAACCGTTTTCCATGTAATTTTGCAGGCGCCATCGGCAGGTATTACGGCAACTGCCCTGTAAATTTGGCGGAGTTTCATTGATTACTTCAAAAGTTATTAATGAGAATAGTGTGAAATTTGATTCAGAATTTTTAAAAGTTTTTCATTTAGACGTCAATTCAGACGTCAATTCTCAACCGTTTTCCATGTAATTTTGCAGGCACCATCGGCAGGTACTACGGCAACTGCCCTGTAAATTTGGCGAAGATTGTTTAAGTACTTCAAAAGTTATTGATGACATTAATGTGAAATTTTCCTGTAAATTTGGCGAAGTTTGATTAAGTACTTCAAAAGTTATCAATAAGATTAGTAGGAAATTTGATTGAGTATTTTTAAAAATTATGATTTAGACGTCAATTCAGACGTCAATTCTTAACCGTTTTCCATGTAATTTTGCAGGCACCATCGGCTGGTATTACGGCAACTGCCCTGTAAATTTGGCGGAGTTTCATTGATTACTTCAAAAGTTATTAATGAGATTAGTGTGAAATTTGATTGAGTATTTTTAAAAGTTTTTCATTCAGACATCAATTCAGACGTCAATTCTCAACCGTTTTCCATGTAATTTTGCAGGCACCATCGGCTAGTACTACGGAAACTGCCCTGTGGATTTGTCGACGTTTCATTGACTACTTCAAAAGTTATTAATGAGATTAGTGTGAAATTTGATTGAGTATTTCAAAAGTTTTTCATTTAGACGTCAATTCAGACGTCAATTCTTAACCGTTTTCCAAGTGATTTTGCAGGCACCATCGGCTGGTATTACGGCAACTGCCCTGTAAATTTGGCGGAGTTTCATTTATTACTACAAAAGTTATTAATGAGATTAGTGTGAAATTTGATTGAGTATTTTTAAAAGTTTTTCATTTAGACGTCAATTCAGACGTCAATTCTTAACCGTTTTCCATGTAATTTTGCAGGCACCATCGGCAGGTATTACGGCAACTGGCCTGTAAATTTGGCGGAGTTTCATTGATTACTTCACAAGTTAATAATGAGAATAGTGTGAAATTTGATTGAGAATTTTTAAAAGTTATTCATTTAGACGTCAATTCAGACGTCAATTCTCAACCGTTTTCCATGTGATTTTGCAGGCACCATCGGCTAGTACTACGGCAACTGCCCTGTGAATTTGTCGACGTTTCATTGACTACTTCAAAAGTTAATAATGAGAAGAGTGTGAAATTTGATTGAGTATTTCAAAAGTTATTCATTTAGACGTCAATTCAGACGTCAATTCTTAACCGTTTTCCATGTAAATTTGCAGGCACCATCGGCTGGTACTACGGCAACTGCCCTGTGAATTTGTCGACGTTTCATTGACTACTTCAAAAGTTATTAATGAGATTAGTGTAAAATTTGATTAAGTATTTCAAAAGTTATTCATTTCGACGTCAATGCAGACGTCAATTCTTAACCGTTTTCCATGTAATTTTGCAGGCGCCATCGGCAGGTATTACGGCAACTGCCCTGTAAATTTAGCGGAGTTTCATTGATTACTTCAAAAGTTATTAATGAGAATAGTGTGAAATTTGATTGAGAATTTTTAAAAGTTATTCATTTAGACGTCAATTCAGACGTCAATTCTCAACCGTTTTCCATGTCATTTTGCAGGCACCATCGGCAGGTACTACGGCAACTGCCCTGTAAATTTGGCCAAGATTGTTTAAGTACTTCAAAAGTTATTGATGACATTAGTGTGAAATTTTCCTGTAAATTTGGCGAAGTTTGATTAAGTACTTCAAAAGTTATCAATAAGATTAGTAGGAAATTTGATTGAGTATTTTTAAAAATTATGATTTAGACGTCAATTCAGACGTCAATTCTTAACCGTTTCCCATGTAATTTTGCAGGCACCATCGGCTGGTATTACGGCAACTGCCCTGTAAATTTGGCGGAGTTTCATTGATTACTTCAAAAGTTATTAATGAGATTAGTGTGAAATTTGATTGAGTATTTTTAAAAGTTTTTCATTCAGACATCAATTCAGACGTCAATTCTCAACCGTTTTCCATATAATTTTGCAGGAACCATCGGCTAGTACTACGGCAACTGCCCTGTGAATTTGTCGACGTTTCATTGACTACTTCAAAAGTTATTAATGAGATCAGTGTGAAATTTGATTGAGTATTTCCAAAGTTTTTCATTTAGACGTCAATTCAGACGTCAATTCTTAACCGTTTTCCATGTAATTTTGCAGGCACCATCGGCAGGTATTACGGCAACTGCCCTGTAAATTTGGCGGAGTTTCATTGATTACTTCAAAAGTTATTAATGAGAATAGTGTGAAATTTGATTGAGAATTTTTAAAAGTTATTCATTTAGACGTCAATTCAGACGTCAATTCTCAACCGTTTTCCATGTAATTTTGCAGGCACCATCGGCAGGTACTACGGCAACTGCCCTGTAAATTTGGCGAAGATTGTTTAAGTACTTCAAAAGTTATTGATGACATTAGTGTGAAATTTTCCTGTAAATTTGGCGAAGCTTGATTAAGTACTTCAAAAGTTATCAATAAGATTAGTAGGAAATTTGATTGAGTATTTTTAAAAATTATGATTTAGACGTCAATTCAGACGTCAATTCTTAACCGTTTTCCATGTAATTTTGCAGGCACCATCGGCTGGTATTACAGCAACTGCCCTGTAAATTTGGCGGAGTTTTATTGATTACTTCAAAAGTTATTAATGAGATTAGTGTGAAATTTGATTGAGTATTTTTAAAAGTTTTTCATTCAGACGTCAATTCAGACGTCAATTCTCAACCGTTTTCCATGTAATATTGCAGGCACCATCGGCTAGTACTACGGCAACTGCCCTGTGAATTAGTCGACGTTTCATTGACTACTTCAAAAGTTATTAATGAGATCAGTGTGAAATTTGATTGAGTATTTCAAAAGTTTTTCATTTAGACGTCAAATCAGACGTCAATTCTTAACGGTTTTCCTTGTAATTTTGCAGGCACCATCTGCAGGTATTACGGCAACAGCCCTGTGAATTTGTCGACGTTTCATTGACTACTTCAAAAGTTTTTAATGAGATTAGTGTGAAATTTGATTGAGTATTTCAAATGTTTTTCATTTAGACGTCAATTCAGACGTCAATTCTTAACCGTTTTTCATGTAATTTTGCAGGCACCATCGGCAGGTATTACGGCAACTGCCCTGTAAATTTGGCGGAGTTTCATTGATTACTTCAAAAGTTATTAATGAGAATAGTGTGAAATTTGATTGAGAATTTTTAAAAGTTTTTCATTTAGACGTCAATTCAGACGTCAATTCTCAACCGTTTTCCATGTAATTTTGCAGGCACCATCGGCAGGTACTACGGCAACTGCCCTGTAAATTTGGCGAAGATTGTTTAAGTACTTCAAAAGTTATTGATGACATTAATGTGAAATTTTCCTGTAAATTTGGCGAAGTTTGATTAAGTACTTCAAAAGTTATCAATAAGATTAGTAGGAAATTTGATTGAGTATTTTTAAAAATTATGATTTAGACGTCAATTCAGACGTCAATTCTTAACCGTTTTCCATGTAATTTTGCAGGCACCATCGGCTGGTATTACGGCAACTGCCCTGTAAATTTGGCGGAGTTACATTTATTACTACAAAAGTTATTAATGAGATTAGTGTGAAATTTGATTGAGTATTTTTAAAAGTTTTTCATTTAGACGTCAATTCAGACGTCAATTCTTAACCGTTTTCCATGTAATTTTGCAGGCACCATCGGCAGGTATTACGGCAACTGGCCTGTAAATTTGGCGGAGTTTCATTGATTACTTCACAAGTTAATAATGAGAATAGTGTGAAATTTGATTGAGAATTTTTAAAAGTTATTCATTTAGACGTCAATTCAGACGTCATTTCTCAACCGTTTTCCATGTGATTTTGCAGGCACCATCGGCTAGTACTACGGCAACTGCCCTGTGAATTTGTCGACGTTTCATTGACTACTTCAAAAGTTAATAATGAGAAGAGTGTGAAATTTGATTGAGTATTTCAAAAGTTATTCATTTAGACGTCAATTCAGACGTCAATTCTTAACCGTTTTCCATGTAAATTTGCAGGCACCATCGGCTGGTACTACGGCAACTGCCCTGTGAATTTGTCGACGTTTCATTGATTACTTCAAAAGTTATTAATGAGATTAGTGTGAAATTTGATTAAGTATTTCAAAAGTTATTCATTTCGACGTCAATGCAGACGTCAATTCTTAACCGTTTTCCATGTAATTTTGCAGGCGCCATTGGCAGGTATTACGGCAACTGCCCTGTAAATTTGGCGGAGTTTCATTGATTACTTCAAAAGTTATTAATGAGAATAGTGTGAAATTTGATTGAGAATTTTTAAAAGTTATTCATTTAGACGTCAATTCAGACGTCAATTCTCAACCGTTTTCCATGTCATTTTGCAGGAACCATCGGCAGGTACTACGGCAACTGCCCTGTAAATTTGGCCAAGATTGTTTAAGTACTTCAAAAGTTATTGATGACATTAGTGTGAAATTTTCCTGTAAATTTGGCGAAGTTTGATTAAGTACTTCAAAAGTTATCAATAAGATTAGTAGGAAATTTGATTGAGTATTTTTAAAAATTATGATTTAGACGTCAATTCAGACGTCAATTCTTAACCGTTTCCCATGTAATTTTGCTGGCACCATCGGCTGGTATTACGGCAACTGCCCTGTAAACTTGGCGGAGTTTCATTGATTACTTCAAAAGTTATAAATGAGATTAGTGTGAAATTTGATTGAGTATTTTTAAAAGTTTTTCATTCAGACATCAATTCAGACGTCAATTCTCAACCGTTTTCCATGTAATTTTGCAGGAACCATCGGCTAGTACTACGGCAACTGCCCTGTGAATTAGTCGACGTTTCATTGACTACTTCAAAAGTTATTAATGAGATCAGTGTGAAATTTGATTGAGTATTTCCAAAGTTTTTCATTTAGACGTCAATTCAGACGTCAATTCTTAACCGTTTTCCATGTAATTTTGCAGGCACCATCGGCAGGTATTACGGCAACTGCCCTGTAAATTTGGCGGAGTTTCATTGATTACTTCAAAAGTTATTAATGAGAATAGTGTGAAATTTGATTGAGAATTTTTAAAATTTTTTCATTTAGACGTCAATTCAGACGTCAATTCTCAACCGTTTTCCATGTAATTTTGCAGGCACCATCGGCAGGTACTACGGCAACTGCCCTCTAAATTTGGCGAAGATTGTTTAAGTACTTCAAAAGTTATTGATGACATTAGTGTGAAATTTTCCTGTAAATTTGGCGAAGTTTGATTAAGTACTTCAAAAGTTATCAATAAGATTAGTAGGAAATTTGATTGAGTATTTTTAAAAATTATGATTTAGACGTCAATTCAGACGTCAATTCTTAACCGTTTTCCATGTAATTTTGCAGGCACCATCGGCAGGTATTACGGCAACGCCCTGTAAATTTGGTGGAGTTTCATTTATTACTACAAAAGTTATTAATGAGATTAGTGTGAAATTTGATTGAGTATTTTTAAAAGTTTTTCATTTAGACGTCAATTCAGACGTCAATTCTTAACCGTTTTCCATGTAATTTTGCAGGCACCATCGGCAGGTATTACGGCAACTGCCCTGTAAATTTGGCGGAGTTTCATTGATTACTTCAAAAGTTATTAATGAGAATAGTGTGAAATTTGATTGAGAATTTTTAAAAGTTTTTCATTTAGACGTCAATTCAGACGTCAATTCTCAACCGTTTTCCATGTAATTTTGCAGGCACCATCGGCAGGTACTACGGCAACTGCCCTGTAAATTTGGCGAAGATTGTTTAAGTACTTCAAAAGTTATTGATGACATTAATGTGAAATTTTCCTGTAAATTTGGCGAAGTTTGATTAAGTACTTCAAAAGTTATCAATAAGATTAGTAGGAAATTTGATTGAGTATTTTTAAAAATTATGATTTAGACGTCAATTCAGACGTCAATTCTTAACCGTTTTCCATGTAATTTTGCAGGCACCATCGGCTGGTATTACGGCAACTGCCCTGTAAATTTGGCGGAGTTTCATTGATTACTTCAAAAGTTATTAATGAGATTAGTGTGAAATTTGATTGAGTATTTTTAAAAGTTTTTCATTCAGACATCAATTCAGACGTCAATTCTCAACCGTTTTCCATGTAATTTTGCAGGCACCATCGGCTAGTACTACGGAAACTGCCCTGTGGATTTGTCGACGTTTCATTGACTACTTCAAAAGTTATTAATGAGATTAGTGTGAAATTTGATTGAGTATTTCAAAAGTTTTTCATTTAGACGTCAATTCAGACGTCAATTCTTAACCGTTTTCCATGTGATTTTGCAGGCACCATCGGCTGGTATTACGGCAACTGCCCTGTAAATTTGGCGGAGTTTCATTTATTACTACAAAAGTTATTAATGAGATTAGTGTGAAATTTGATTGAGTATTTTTAAAAGTTTTTCATTTAGACGTCAATTCAGACGTCAATTCTTAACCGTTTTCCATGTAATTTTGCAGGCACCATCGGCAGGTATTACGGCAACTGGCCTGTAAATTTGGCGGAGTTTCATTGATTACTTCACAAGTTAATAATGAGAATAGTGTGAAATTTGATTGAGAATTTTTAAAAGTTATTCATTTAGACGTCAATTCAGACGTCAATTCTCAACCGTTTTCCATGTGATTTTGCAGGCACCATCGGCTAGTACTACGGCAACTGCCCTGTGAATTTGTCGACGTTTCATTGACTACTTCAAAAGTTAATAATGAGAAGAGTGTGAAATTTGATTGAGTATTTCAAAAGTTATTCATTTAGACGTCAATTCAGACGTCAATTCTTAACCGTTTTCCATGTAAATTTGCAGGCACCATCGGCTGGTACTACGGCAACTGCCCTGTGAATTTGTCGACGTTTCATTGACTACTTCAAAAGTTATTAATGAGATTAGTGTGAAATTTGATTAAGTATTTCAAAAGTTATTCATTTCGACGTCAATGCAGACGTCAATTCTTAACCGTTTTCCATGTAATTTTGCAGGCGCCATCGGCAAGTATTACGGCAACTGCCCTGTAAATTTGGCGGAGTTTCATTGATTACTTCAAAAGTTATTAATGAGAATAGTGTGAAATTTGATTGAGAATTTTTAAAAGTTTTTCATTTAGACGTCAATTCAGACGTCAATTCTCAACCGTTTTCCATGTAATTTTGCAGGCACCATCGGCAGGTACTACGGCAACTGCCCTGTAAATTTGGCGAAGATTGTTTAAGTACTTCAAAAGTTATTGATGACATTAATGTGAAATTTTCCTGTAAATTTGGCGAAGTTTGATTAAGTACTTCAAAAGTTATCAATAAGATTAGTAGGAAATTTGATTGAGTATTTTTAAAAATTATGATTTAGACGTCAATTCAGACGTCAATTCTTAACCGTTTTCCATGTAATTTTGCAGGCACCATCGGCTGGTATTACGGCAACTGCCCTGTAAATTTGGCGGAGTTTCATTGATTACTTCAAAAGTTATTAATGAGATTAGTGTGAAATTTGATTGAGTATTTTTAAAAGTTTTTCATTCAGACATCAATTCAGACGTCAATTCTCAACCGTTTTCCATGTAATTTTGCAGGCACCATCGGCTAGTACTACGGAAACTGCCCTGTGGATTTGTCGACGTTTCATTGACTACTTCAAAAGTTATTAATGAGATTAGTGTGAAATTTGATTGAGTATTTCAAAAGTTTTTCATTTAGACGTCAATTCAGACGTCAATTCTTAACCGTTTTCCATGTGATTTTGCAGGCACCATCGGCTGGTATTACGGCAACTGCCCTGTAAATTTGGCGGAGTTTCATTTATTACTACAAAAGTTATTAATGAGATTAGTGTGAAATTTGATTGAGTATTTTTAAAAGTTTTTCATTTAGACGTCAATTCAGACGTCAATTCTTAACCGTTTTCCATGTAATTTTGCAGGCACCATCGGCAGGTATTACGGCAACTGGCCTGTAAATTTGGCGGAGTTTCATTGATTACTTCACAAGTTAATAATGAGAATAGTGTGAAATTTGATTGAGAATTTTTAAAAGTTATTCATTTAGACGTCAATTCAGACGTCAATTCTCAACCGTTTTCCATGTGATTTTGCAGGCACCATCGGCTAGTACTACGGCAACTGCCCTGTGAATTTGTCGACGTTTCATTGACTACTTCAAAAGTTAATAATGAGAAGAGTGTGAAATTTGATTGAGTATTTCAAAAGTTATTCATTTAGACGTCAATTCAGACGTCAATTCTTAACCGTTTTCCATGTAAATTTGCAGGCACCATCGGCTGGTACTACGGCAACTGCCCTGTGAATTTGTCGACGTTTCATTGACTACTTCAAAAGTTATTAATGAGATTAGTGTAAAATTTGATTAAGTATTTCAAAAGTTATTCATTTCGACGTCAATGCAGACGTCAATTCTTAACCGTTTTCCATGTAATTTTGCAGGCGCCATCGGCAGGTATTACGGCAACTGCCCTGTAAATTTAGCGGAGTTTCATTGATTACTTCAAAAGTTATTAATGAGAATAGTGTGAAATTTGATTGAGAATTTTTAAAAGTTATTCATTTAGACGTCAATTCAGACGTCAATTCTCAACCGTTTTCCATGTCATTTTGCAGGCACCATCGGCAGGTACTACGGCAACTGCCCTGTAAATTTGGCCAAGATTGTTTAAGTACTTCAAAAGTTATTGATGACATTAGTGTGAAATTTTCCTGTAAATTTGGCGAAGTTTGATTAAGTACTTCAAAAGTTATCAATAAGATTAGTAGGAAATTTGATTGAGTATTTTTAAAAATTATGATTTAGACGTCAATTCAGACGTCAATTCTTAACCGTTTCCCATGTAATTTTGCAGGCACCATCGGCTGGTATTACGGCAACTGCCCTGTAAATTTGGCGGAGTTTCATTGATTACTTCAAAAGTTATTAATGAGAATAGTGTGAAATTTGATTGAGAATTTTTAAAAGTTTTTCATTTAGACGTCAATTCAGACGTCAATTCTCAACCGTTTTCCATGTAATTTTGCAGGCACCATCGGCAGGTACAACGGCAACTGCCCTGTAAATTTGGCGAAGATTGTTTAAGTACTTCAAAAGTTATTGATGACATTAATGTGAAATTTTCCTGTAAATTTGGCGAAGTTTGATTAAGTACTTCAAAAGTTATCAATAAGATTAGTAGGAAATTTGATTGAGTATTTTTAAAAATTATGATTTAGACGTCAATTCAGACGTCAATTCTTAACCGTTTTCCATGTAATTTTGCAGGCACCATCGGCTGGTATTACGGCAACTGCCCTGTAAATTTGGCGGAGTTTCATTGATTACTTCAAAAGTTATTAATGAGATTAGTGTGAAATTTGATTGAGTATTTTTAAAAGTTTTTCATTCAGACATCAATTCAGACGTCAATTCTCAACCGTTTTCCATGTAATTTTGCAGGCACCATCGGCTAGTACTACGGAAACTGCCCTGTGGATTTGTCGACGTTTCATTGACTACTTCAAAAGTTATTAATGAGATTAGTGTGAAATTTGATTGAGTATTTCAAAAGCTTTTCATTTAGACGTCAATTCAGACGTCAATTCTTAACCGTTTTCCATGTGATTTTGCAGGCACCATCGGCTGGTATTACGGCAACTGCCCTGTAAATTTGGCGGAGTTTCATTTATTACTACAAAAGTTATTAATGAGATTAGTGTGAAATTTGATTGAGTATTTTTAAAAGTTTTTCATTTAGACGTCAATTCAGACGTCAATTCTTAACCGTTTTCCATGTAATTTTGCAGGCACCATCGGCAGGTATTACGGCAACTGGCCTGTAAATTTGGCGGAGTTTCATTGATTACTTCACAAGTTAATAATGAGAATAGTGTGAAATTTGATTGAGAATTTTTAAAAGTTATTCATTTAGACGTCAATTCAGACGTCAATTCTCAACCGTTTTCCATGTGATTTTGCAGGCACCATCGGCTAGTACTACGGCAACTGCCCTGTGAATTTGTCGACGTTTCATTGACTACTTCAAAAGTTAATAATGAGAAGAGTGTGAAATTTGATTGAGTATTTCAAAAGTTATTCATTTAGACGTCAATTCAGACGTCAATTCTTAACCGTTTTCCATGTAAATTTGCAGGCACCATCGGCTGGTACTACGGCAACTGCCCTGTGAATTTGTCGACGTTTCATTGACTACTTCAAAAGTTATTAATGAGATTAGTGTAAAATTTGATTAAGTATTTCAAAAGTTATTCATTTCGACGTCAATGCAGACGTCAATTCTTAACCGTTTTCCATGTAATTTTGCAGGCGCCATCGGCAGGTATTACGGCAACTGCCCTGTAAATTTAGCGGAGTTTCATTGATTACTTCAAAAGTTATTAATGAGAATAGTGTGAAATTTGATTGAGAATTTTTAAAAGTTATTCATTTAGACGTCAATTCAGACGTCAATTCTCAACCGTTTTCCATGTCATTTTGCAGGCACCATCGGCAGGTACTACGGCAACTGCCCTGTAAATTTGGCCAAGATTGTTTAAGTACTTCAAAAGTTATTGATGACATTAGTGTGAAATTTTCCTGTAAATTTGGCGAAGTTTGATTAAGTACTTCAAAAGTTATCAATAAGATTAGTAGGAAATTTGATTGAGTATTTTTAAAAATTATGATTTAGACGTCAATTCAGACGTCAATTCTTAACCGTTTCCCATGTAATTTTGCAGGCACCATCGGCTGGTATTACGGCAACTGCCCTGTAAATTTGGCGGAGTTTCATTGATTACTTCAAAAGTTATTAATGAGAATAGTGTGAAATTTGATTGAGAATTTTTAAAAGTTTTTCATTCAGACATCAATTCAGACGTCAATTCTCAACCGTTTTCCATATAATTTTGCAGGAACCATCGGCTAGTACTACGGCAACTGCCCTGTGAATTTGTCGACGTTTCATTGACTACTTCAAAAGTTATTAATGAGATTAGTGTGAAATTTGATTGAGTATTTCCAAAGTTTTTCATTTAGACGTCAATTCAGACGTCAATTCTTAACCGTTTTCCATGTAATTTTGCAGGCACCATCGGCAGGTATTACGGCAACTGCCCTGTAAATTTGGCGGAGTTTCATTGATTACTTCAAAAGTTATTAATGAGAATAGTGTGAAATTTGATTGAGAATTTTTAAAAGTTATTCATTTAGACGTCAATTCAGACGTCAATTCTCAACCGTTTTCCATGTAATTTTGCAGGCACCATCGGCAGGTACTACGGCAACTGCCCTGTAAATTTGGCGAAGATTGTTTAAGTACTTCAAAAGTTATTGATGACATTAGTGTGAAATTTTCCTGTAAATTTGGCGAAGCTTGATTAAGTACTTCAAAAGTTATCAATAAGATTAGTAGGAAATTTGATTGAGTATTTTTAAAAATTATGATTTAGACGTCAATTCAGACGTCAATTCTTAACCGTTTTCCATGTAATTTTGCAGGCACCATCGGCTGGTATTACAGCAACTGCCCTGTAAATTTGGCGGAGTTTTATTGATTACTTCAAAAGTTATTAATGAGATTAGTGTGAAATTTGATTGAGTATTTTTAAAAGTTTTTCATTCAGACGTCAATTCAGACGTCAATTCTCAACCGTTTTCCATGTAATATTGCAGGCACCATCGGCTAGTACTACGGCAACTGCCCTGTGAATTAGTCGACGTTTCATTGACTACTTCAAAAGTTATTAATGAGATCAGTGTGAAATTTGATTGAGTATTTCAAAAGTTTTTCATTTAGACGTCAATTCAGACGTCAATTCTTAACGGTTTTCCTTGTAATTTTGCAGGCACCATCTGCAGGTATTACGGCAACAGCCCTGTGAATTTGTCGACGTTTCATTGACTACTTCAAAAGTTTTTAATGAGATTAGTGTGAAATTTGATTGAGTATTTCAAATGTTTTTCATTTAGACGTCAATTCAGACGTCAATTCTTAACCGTTTTTCATGTAATTTTGCAGGCACCATCGGCAGGTATTACGGCAACTGCCCTGTAAATTTGGCGGAGTTTCATTGATTACTTCAAAAGTTATTAATGAGAATAGTGTGAAATTTGATTGAGAATTTTTAAAAGTTTTTCATTTAGACGTCAATTCAGACGTCAATTCTCAACCGTTTTCCATGTAATTTTGCAGGCACCATCGGCAGGTACTACGGCAACTGCCCTGTAAATTTGGCGAAGATTGTTTAAGTACTTCAAAAGTTATTGATGACATTAATGTGAAATTTTCCTGTAAATTTGGCGAAGTTTGATTAAGTACTTCAAAAGTTATCAATAAGATTAGTAGGAAATTTGATTGAGTATTTTTAAAAATTATGATTTAGACGTCAATTCAGACGTCAATTCTTAACCGTTTTCCATGTAATTTTGCAGGCACCATCGGCTGGTATTACGGCAACTGCCCTGTAAATTTGGCGGAGTTTCATTTATTACTACAAAAGTTATTAATGAGATTAGTGTGAAATTTGATTGAGTATTTTTAAAAGTTTTTCATTTAGACGTCAATTCAGACGTCAATTCTTAACCGTTTTCCATGTAATTTTGCAGGCACCATCGGCAGGTATTACGGCAACTGGCCTGTAAATTTGGCGGAGTTTCATTGATTACTTCACAAGTTAATAATGAGAATAGTGTGAAATTTGATTGAGAATTTTTAAAAGTTATTCATTTAGACGTCAATTCAGACGTCATTTCTCAACCGTTTTCCATGTGATTTTGCAGGCACCATCGGCTAGTACTACGGCAACTGCCCTGTGAATTTGTCGACGTTTCATTGACTACTTCAAAAGTTAATAATGAGAAGAGTGTGAAATTTGATTGAGTATTTCAAAAGTTATTCATTTAGACGTCAATTCAGACGTCAATTCTTAACCGTTTTCCATGTAAATTTGCAGGCACCATCGGCTGGTACAACGGCAACTGCCCTGTGAATTTGTCGACGTTTCATTGACTACTTCAAAAGTTATTAATGAGATTAGTGTGAAATTTGATTAAGTATTTCAAAAGTTATTCATTTCGACGTCAATGCAGACGTCAATTCTTAACCGTTTTCCATGTAATTTTGCAGGCGCCATTGGCAGGTATTACGGCAACTGCCCTGTAAATTTGGCGGAGTTTCATTGATTACTTCAAAAGTTATTAATGAGAATAGTGTGAAATTTGATTGAGAATTTTTAAAAGTTATTCATTTAGACGTCAATTCAGACGTCAATTCTCAACCGTTTTCCATGTCATTTTGCAGGAACCATCGGCAGGTACTACGGCAACTGCCCTGTAAATTTGGCCAAGATTGTTTAAGTACTTCAAAAGTTATTGATGACATTAGTGTGAAATTTTCCTGTAAATTTGGCGAAGTTTGATTAAGTACTTCAAAAGTTATCAATAAGATTAGTAGGAAATTTGATTGAGTATTTTTAAAAATTATGATTTAGACGTCAATTCAGACGTCAATTCTTAACCGTTTCCCATGTAATTTTGCAGGCACCATCGGCTGGTATTACGGCAACTGCCCTGTAAACTTGGCGGAGTTTCATTGATTACTTCAAAAGTTATTAATGAGATTAGTGTGAAATTTGATTGAGTATTTTTAAAAGTTTTTCATTCAGACATCAATTCAGACGTCAATTCTCAACCGTTTTCCATGTAATTTTGCAGGAACCATCGGCTAGTACTACGGCAACTGCCCTGTGAATTAGTCGACGTTTCATTGACTACTTCAAAAGTTATTAATGAGATCAGTGTGAAATTTGATTGAGTATTTCCAAAGTTTTTCATTTAGACGTCAATTCAGACGTCAATTCTTAACCGTTTTCCATGTAATTTTGCAGGCACCATCGGCAGGTATTACGGCAACTGCCCTGTAAATTTGGCGGAGTTTCATTGATTACTTCAAAAGTTATTAATGAGAATAGTGTGAAATTTGATTGAGAATTTTTAAAAGTTATTCATTTAGACGTCAATTCAGACGTCAATTCTCAACCGTTTTCCATGTAATTTTGCAGGCACCATCGGCAGGTACTACGGCAACTGCCCTGTAAATTTGGCGAAGATTGTTTAAGTACTTCAAAAGTTATTGATGACATTAGTGTGAAATTTTCCTGTAAATTTGGCGAAGCTTGATTAAGTACTTCAAAAGTTATCAATAAGATTAGTAGGAAATTTGATTGAGTATTTTTAAAAATTATGATTTAGACGTCAATTCAGACGTCAATTCTTAACCGTTTTCCATGTAATTTTGCAGGCACCATCGGCTGGTATTACAGCAACTGCCCTGTAAATTTGGCGGAGTTTTATTGATTACTTCAAAAGTTATTAATGAGATTAGTGTGAAATTTGATTGAGTATTTTTAAAAGTTTTTCATTCAGACGTCAATTCAGACGTCAATTCTCAACCGTTTTTCATGTAATATTGCAGGCACCATCGGCTAGTACTACGGCAACTGCCCTGTGAATTAGTCGACGTTTCATTGACTACTTCAAAAGTTATTAATGAGATCAGTGTGAAATTTGATTGAGTATTTCAAAAGTTTTTCATTTAGACGTCAATTCAGACGTCAATTCTTAACGGTTTTCCTTGTAATTTTGCAGGCACCATCTGCAGGTATTACGGCAACAGCCCTGTGAATTTGTCGACGTTTCATTGACTACTTCAAAAGTTATTAATGAGATTAGTGTGAAATTTGATTGAGTATTTCAAATGTTTTTCATTTAGACGTCAATTCAGACGTCAATTCTTAACCGTTTTTCATGTAATTTTGCAGGCACCATCGGCAGGTATTACGGCAACTGCCCTGTAAATTTGGTGGAGTTTCATTTATTACTACAAAAGTTATTAATGAGATTAGTGTGAAATTTGATTGAGTATTTTTAAAAGTTTTTCATTTAGACGTCAATTCAGACGTCAATTCTTAACCGTTTTCCATGTAATTTTGCAGGCACCATCGGCAGGTATTACGGCAACTGCCCTGTAAATTTGGCGGAGTTTCATTGATTACTTCAAAAGTTATTAATGAGAATAGTGTGAAATTTGATTGAGAATTTTTAAAAGTTTTTCATTTAGACGTCAATTCAGACGTCAATTCTCAACCGTTTTCCATGTAATTTTGCAGGCACCATCGGCAGGTACTACGGCAACTGCCCTGTAAATTTGGCGAAGATTGTTTAAGTACTTCAAAAGTTATTGATGACATTAATGTGAAATTTTCCTGTAAATTTGGCGAAGTTTGATTAAGTACTTCAAAAGTTATCAATAAGATTAGTAGGAAATTTGATTGAGTATTTTTAAAAATTATGATTTAGACGTCAATTCAGACGTCAATTCTTAACCGTTTTCCATGTAATTTTGCAGGCACCATCGGCTGGTATTACGGCAACTGCCCTGTAAATTTGGCGGAGTTTCATTTATTACTACAAAAGTTATTAATGAGATTAGTGTGAAATTTGATTGAGTATTTTTAAAAGTTTTTCATTTAGACGTCAATTCAGACGTCAATTCTTAACCGTTTTCCATGTAATTTTGCAGGCACCATCGGCAGGTATTACGGCAACTGGCCTGTAAATTTGGCGGAGTTTCATTGATTACTTCACAAGTTAATAATGAGAATAGTGTGAAATTTGATTGAGAATTTTTAAAAGTTATTCATTTAGACGTCAATTCAGACGTCATTTCTCAACCGTTTTCCATGTGATTTTGCAGGCACCATCGGCTAGTACTACGGCAACTGCCCTGTGAATTTGTCGACGTTTCATTGACTACTTCAAAAGTTAATAATGAGAAGAGTGTGAAATTTGATTGAGTATTTCAAAAGTTATTCATTTAGACGTCAATTCAGACGTCAATTCTTAACCGTTTTCCATGTAAATTTGCAGGCACCATCGGCTGGTACTACGGCAACTGCCCTGTGAATTTGTCGACGTTTCATTGACTACTTCAAAAGTTATTAATGAGATTAGTGTGAAATTTGATTAAGTATTTCAAAAGTTATTCATTTCGACGTCAATGCAGACGTCAATTCTTAACCGTTTTCCATGTAATTTTGCAGGCGCCATCGGCAGGTATTACGGCAACTGCCCTGTAAATTTGGCGGAGTTTCATTGATTACTTCAAAAGTTATTAATGAGAATAGTGTGAAATTTGATTGAGAATTTTTAAAAGTTATTCATTTAGACGTCAATTCAGACGTCAATTCTCAACCGTTTTCCATGTCATTTTGCAGGAACCATCGGCAGGTACTACGGCAACTGCCCTGTAAATTTGGCCAAGATTGTTTAAGTACTTCAAAAGTTATTGATGACATTAGTGTGAAATTTTCCTGTAAATTTGGCGAAGTTTGATTAAGTACTTCAAAAGTTATCAATAAGATTAGTAGGAAATTTGATTGAGTATTTTTTAAAATTATGATTTAGACGTCAATTCAGACGTCAATTCTTAACCGTTTCCCATGTAATTTTGCAGGCACCATCGGCTGGTATTACGGCAACTGCCCTGTAAACTTGGCGGAGTTTCATTGATTACTTCAAAAGTTATTAATGAGATTAGTGTGAAATTTGATTGAGTATTTTTAAAAGTTTTTCATTCAGACATCAATTCAGACGTCAATTCTCAACCGTTTTCCATGTAATTTTGCAGGAACCATCGGCTAGTACTACGGCAACTGCCCTGTGAATTTGTCGACGTTTCATTGACTACTTCAAAAGTTATTAATGAGATCAGTGTGAAATTTGATTGAGTATTTCCAAAGTTTTTCATTTAGACGTCAATTCAGACGTCAATTCTTAACCGTTTTCCATGTAATTTTGCAGGCACCATCGGCAGGTATTACGGCAACTGCCCTGTAAATTTGGCGGAGTTTCATTGATTACTTCAAAAGTTATTAATGAGAATAGTGTGAAATTTGATTGAGAATTTTTAAAGTTATTCACTTAGACGTCAATTCAGACGTCAATTCTCAACCGTTTTCCATGTAATTTTGCAGGCACCATCGGCAGGTACTACGGCAACTGCCCTGTAAATTTGGCGAAGATTGTTTAAGTACTTCAAAAGTTATTGATGACATTAGTGTGAAATTTTCCTGTAAATTTGGCGAAGTTTGATTAAGTACTTCAAAAGTTATCAATAAGATTAGTAGGAAATTTGATTGAGTATTTTTAAAAATTATGATTTAGACGTCAATTCAGACGTCAATTCTTAACCGTTTTCCATGTAATTTTGCAGGCACCATCGGCTGGTATTACGGCAACTGCCCTGTAAATTTGGCGGAGTTTCATTGATTACTTCAAAAGTTATTAATGAGATTAGTGTGAAATTTGATTGAGTATTTTTAAAAGTTTTTCATTCAGACGTCAATTCAGACGTCAATTCTCAACCGTTTTCCATATAATATTGCAGGCACCATCGGCTAGTACTACGGCAACTGCCCTGTGAATTTGTCGACGTTTCATTGACTACTTCAAAAGTTATTATTGAGATTAGTGTGAAATTTGATTGAGTATTTCAAAAGTTATTCATTTAGACGTCAATTCAGACGTCAATTCTTAACCGTTTTCCATATTATTTTGCAGGCACCATCGGCTGGTATTACGGCAACTGCCCTGTAAATTTGGCGGAGTTTCATTTATTACTACAAAAGTTATTAATGAGATTAGTGTGAAATTTGATTGAGTATTTTTAAAAGTTTTTCATTTAGACGTCAATTCAGACGTCAATTCTTAACCGTTTTCCATGTAATTTTGCAGGCACCATCGGCAGGTATTACGGCAACTGGCCTGTAAATTTGGCGGAGTTTCATTGATTACTTCACAAGTTAATAATGAGAATAGTGTGAAATTTGATTGAGAATTTTTAAAAGTTATTCATTTAGACGTCAATTCAGACGTCAATTCTCAACCGTTTTCCATGTGATTTTGCAGGCACCATCGGCTAGTACTACGGCAATTGCCCTGTGAATTTGTCGACGTTTCATTGACTACATCAAAAGTTAATAATGAGAAGAGTGTGAAATTTGATTGAGTATTTCAAAAGTTATTCATTTAGACGTCAATTCAGACGTCAATTCTTAACCGTTTTCCATGTAAATTTGCAGGCACCATCGGCTGGTACTACGGCAACTGCCCTGTGAATTTGTCGACGTTTCATTGACTACTTCAAAAGTTATTAATGAGATTAGTGTGAAATTTGATTAAGTATTTCAAAAGTTATTCATTTCGACGTCAATGCAGACGTCAATTCTTAACCGTTTTCCATGTGATTTTGCAGGCACCATCAGCTGGCATTACGGCAACTGCCCTGTAAATTTGGCGGAGTTTCATTTATTACTACAAAAGTTATTAATGAGATTAGTGTGAAATTTGATTGAGTATTTTTAAAAGTTTTTCATTTAGACGTCAATTCAGACGTCAATTCCTCACCGTTTTCCATGTAATTTTGCAGGCACCATCGGCAGGTACTACGGCAACTGCCCTGTAAATTTGGCAAAGATTGATTAAGTACTTCAAAAGTTATTAATGACATTAGTGTGATATTTTCCTGTAAATTTGGCGAAGTTTGTTTAAGTACTTCAAAAGTTATCAATAAGATTAGTAGGAAATTTGATTGAGTATTTTTAAAAATTATGATTTAGACGTCAATTCAGACGTCAATTCTTAACCGTTTTCCATGTAATTTTGCAGGCACCATCGGCTGGTATTACGGCAACTGCCCTGTAAATTTGGCGGAGTTTCATTGATTACTTCAAAAGTTATTAATGCGATTAGTGTGAAATTTGATTGAGTATTTTTAAAAGTTTTTCATTCAGACATCAATTCAGACGTCAATTCTCAACCGTTTTCCATGTAATTTTGCAGGAACCATCGGCTAGTACTACGGCAACTGCCCTGTGAATTTGTCGACGTTTCATTGACTACTTCAAAAGTTATTAATGAGATCAGTGTGAAATTTGATTGAGTATTTCCAAAGTTTTTCATTTAGACGTCAATTCAGACGTCAATTCTTAACCGTTTTCCATGTAATTTTGCAGGCACCATCGGCAGGTATTACGGCAACTGCCCTGTAAATTTGGCGGAGTTTCATTGATTACTTCAAAAGTTATTAATGAGAATAGTGTGAAATTTGATTGAGAATTTTTAAAAGTTATTCATTTAGACGTCAATTCAGACGTCAATTCTCAACCGTTTTCCATGTAATTTTGCAGGCACCATCGGCAGGTACTACGGCAACTGCCCTGTAAATTTGGCGAAGATTGTTTAAGTACTTCAAAAGTTATTGATGACATTAGTGTGAAATTTTCCTGTAAATTTGGCGAAGTTTGATTAAGTACTTCAAAAGTTATCAATAAGATTAGTAGGAAATTTGATTGAGTATTTTTAAAAATTATGATTTAGACGTCAATTCAGACGTCAATTCTTAACCGTTTTCCATGTAATTTTGCAGGCACCATCGGCTGGTATTACGGCAACTGCCCTGTAAATTTGGCGGAGTTTCATTGATTACTTCAAAAGTTATTAATGAGATTAGTGTGAAATTTGATTGAGTATTTTTAAAAGTTTTTCATTCAGACGTCAATTCAGACGTCAATTCTCAACCGTTTTCCATGTAATATTGCAGGCACCATCGGCTAGTACTACGGCAACTGCCCTGTGAATTTGTCGACGTTTCATTGACTACTTCAAAAGTTATTAATGAGATTAGTGTGAAATTTGATTGAGTATTTCAAAAGTTATTCATTTAGACGTCAATTCAGACGTCAATTCTTAACCGTTTTCCATATTATTTTGCAGGCACCATCGGCTGGTATTACGGCAACTGCCCTGTAAATTTGGCGGAGTTTCATTTATTACTACAAAAGTTATTAATGAGATTAGTGTGAAATTTGATTGAGTATTTTTAAAAGTTTTTCATTTAGACGTCAATTCAGACGTCAATTCTTAACCGTTTTCCATGTAATTTTGCAGGCACCATCGGCAGGTATTACGGCAACTGGCCTGTAAATTTGGCGGAGTTTCATTGATTACTTCACAAGTTAATAATGAGAATATTGTGAAATTTGATTGAGAATTTTTAAAAGTTATTCATTTAGACGTCAATTCAGACGTCAATTCTTAACCGTTTTCCATGTAAATTCGCAGGCACCATCGGCTGGTACTACGGCAACTGCCCTGTGAATTTGTCGTCGTTTCATTGACTACTTCAAAAGTTATTAATGAGATTAGTGTGAAATTTGATTAAGTATTTCAAAAGTTATTCATTTCGACGTCAATTCAGACGTCAATTCTTAACCGTTTTCCATATTATTTTGCAGGCACCATCGGCTGGTATTACGGCAACTGCCCTGTAAATTTGGCGGAGTTTCATTTATTACTACAAAAGTTATTAATGAGATTAGTGTGAAATTTGATTGAGTATTTTTAAAAGTTTTTCATTTAGACGTCAATTCAGACGTCAATTCTTAACCGTTTTCCATGTAATTTTGCAGGCACCATCGGCAGGTATTACGGCAACTGGCCTGTAAATTTGGCGGAGTTTCATTGATTACTTCACAAGTTAATAATGAGAATAGTGTGAAATTTGATTGAGAATTTTTAAAAGTTATTCATTTAGACGTCAATTCAGACGCCAATTCTCAACCGTTTTCCATGTGATTTTGCAGGCACCATCGGCTAGTACTACGGCAACTGCCCTGTAAATTTGGCGGAGTTTCATTGATTACTTCAAAAGTTATTAATGAGAATAGTGTGAAATTTGATTGAGAATTTTTAAAAGTTATTCATTTAGACGTCAATTCAGACGTCAATTCTCAACCGTTTTCCATGTCATTTTGCAGGCACCATCGGCAGGTACTACGGCAACTGCCCTGTAAATTTGGCCAAGATTGTTTAAGTACTTCAAAAGTTATTGATGACATTAGTGTGAAATTTTCCTGTAAATTTGGCGAAGTTTGATTAAGTACTTCAAAAGTTATCAATAAGATTAGTAGGAAATTTGATTGAGTATTTTTAAAAATTATGATTTAGACGTCAATTCAGACGTCAATTCTTAACCGTTTCCCATGTAATTTTGCAGGCACCATCGGCTGGTATTACGGCAACTGCCCTGTAAATTTGGCAGAGTTTCATTGATTACTTCAAAAGTTATTAATGAGATTAGTGTGAAATTTGATTGAGTATTTTTAAAAGTTTTTCATTCAGACATCAATTCAGACGTCAATTCTCAACCGTTTTCCATGTAATTTTGCAGGAACCATCGGCTAGTACTACGGCAACTGCCCTGTGAATTTGTCGACGTTTCATTGACTACTTCAAAAGTTATTAATGAGATCAGTGTGAAATTTGATTGAGTATTTCCAAAGTTTTTCATTTAGACGTCAATTCAGACGTCAATTCTTAACCGTTTTCCATGTAATTTTGCAGGCACCATCGGCAGGTATTACGGCAACTGCCCTGTAAATTTGGCGGAGTTTCATTGATTACTTCAAAAGTTATTAATGAGAATAGTGTGAAATTTGATTGAGAATTTTTAAAAGTTATTCATTTAGACGTCAATTCAGACGTCAATTCTCAACCGTTTTCCATGTAATTTTGCAGGCACCATCGGCAGGTACTACGGCAACTGCCCTGTAAATTTGGCGAAGATTGTTTAAGTACTTCAAAAGTTATTGATGACATTAGTGTGAAATTTTCCTGTAAATTTGGCGAAGTTTGATTAAGTACTTCAAAAGTTATCAATAAGATTAGTAGGAAATTTGATTGAGTATTTTTAAAAATTATGATTTAGACGTCAATTCAGACGTCAATTCTTAACCGTTTTCCATGTAATTTTGCAGGCACCATCGGCTGGTATTACGGCAACTGCCCTGTAAATTTGGCGGAGTTTCATTGATTACTTCAAAAGTTATTAATGAGATTAGTGTGAAATTTGATTGAGTATTTTTAAAAGTTTTTCATTCAGACGTCAATTCAGACGTCAATTCTCAACCGTTTTCCATGTGATACTGCAGGCACCATCGGCTAGTACTACGGCAACTGCCCTGTGAATTTGTCGACGTTTCATTGACTACTTCAAAAGTTATTAATGAGATTAGTGTGAAATTTGATTGAGTATTTCAAAAGTTATTCATTTAGACGTCAATTCAGACGTCAATTCTTAACCGTTTTCCATGTAACTTTGCAGGCACCATCGGCTGGTATTACGGCAACTGCCCTGTAAATTTGGCGGAGTTTCATTTATTACTACAAAAGTTATTAATGAGATTAGTGTGAAATTTGATTGAGTATTTTTAAAAGTTATTCATTTAGACGTCAATTCAGACGTCAATTCTCAACCGTTTTCCATGTAATTTTGCAGGCACCATCGGCTAGTACTACAGCAACTGCCCTGTGAATTTGTCGACGTTTCATTGACTACTTCAAAAGTTATTAATGAGATTAGTGTGAAATTTGATTGAGTATTTCAAAAGTTATTCATTTAGACGTCAATTCAGACGTCAATTCTTAACCGTTTTCCATGTAAATTTGGAGGCACCATCGGCTGGTACTACGGCAACTGCCCTGTGAATTTGGCGACGTTTCATTGACTACTTCAAAAGTTATTAATGAGATTAGTGTGAAATTTGATTAAGTATTTCAAAAGTTATTCATTTAGACGTCAATTCAGACGTCAATTCTTAACCGTTTTCCATGTAATTTTGCAGGCACCATCGGCTGGTATTACAGCAACTGCCCTGTAAATTTGGCGGAGTTTCATTGATTACTTCAAAAGTTATTAATGAGATTAGTGTGAAATTTGATTGAGTATTTTTAAAAGTTTTTCATTCAGACATCAATTCAGACGTCAATTCTTAACCGTTTTCCATGTAATTTTGCAGGCACCATCGGCAGGTATTACGGCAACTGCCCTGTAAATTTGGCGGAGTTTCATTAATTACTTCAAAAGTTATTAATGAGAATAGTGTGAAATTTGATTGAGAATTTTTAAAAGTTTTTCATTTAGACGTCAATTCAGACGTCAATTCTCAACCGTTTTCCATGTAATTTTGCAGGCGCCATCGGCAGGTATTACGGCAACTGTCCTGTAAATTTGGCGAAGATTGATTAAGTACTTCAAAAGTTATTAATGACATTAGTGTGATATTTTCCTGTAAATTTGGCGAAGTTTGATTAAGTACTTCAAAAGTTATCAATAAGATTAGTAGGAAATTTGATTGAGTATTTTTAAAAATTATGATATAGACGTCAATTCAGATGTCAATTCTTAACCGTTTTCCATGTAATTTTGCAGGCACCATCGGCTGGTATTACGGCAACTGCCCTGTAAATTTGGCGGAGTTTCATTGATTACTTCAAAAGTTATTAATGAGATTAGTGTGAAATTTGATTGAGTATTTTTAAAAGTTTTTCGTTTAGACGTCAATTCAGACGTCAATTCTTAACCGTTTTCCATGTAATTTTGCAGGCGCCATCGGCAGGTATTACGGCAACTGCCCTGTAAATTTGGCGGAGTTTCATTGATTACTTCAAAAGTTAATAATGAGAATAGTGTGAAATTTGATTGAGAATTTTTAAAAGTTATTCATTTAGACGTCAATTGAGACGTCAATTCTCAACCGTTTTCCATGTAATTTTGCAGGCACCATCGGCTAGTACTACGGCAACTGCCCTGTGAATTTGTCGACGTTTCATTGACTACTTCAAAAGTCATTAATGAGATTAGTGTGAAATTTGATTGAGTATTTCAAAAGTTATTCATTTAGACGTCAATTCAGACGTCAATTCTTAACCGTTTTCCATGTAAATTTGCAGGCACCATCGGCAGGTACTACGGCAACTGCCCTGTAAATTTGGCGAAGATTGTTTAAGTACTTCAAAAGTTATTGATGACATTAGTGTGAAATTTTCCTGTAAATTTGGCGAAGTTTGATTAAGTACTTCAAAAGTTATCAATAAGATTAGTAGGAAATTTGATTGAGTATTTTTAAAAATTATGATTTAGACGTCAATTCAGACGTCAATTCTTAACCGTTTTCCATGTAATTTTTGCAGGCACCATCGGCTGGTATTACGGCAACTGCCCTGTAAATTTGGCGGAGTTTCATTGATTACTTCAAAAGTTATTAATAAGATTAGTGTGAAATTTGATTGAGTATTTTTAAAAGTTTTTCATTCAGACGTCAATTCAGACGTCAATTCTCAACCGTTTTCCATGTAATTTTGCAGGCACCATTGGCTGGTACTACGGCAACTGCCCTGTGAATTTGTCGACGTTTCATTGACTACTTCAAAAGTTATTAATGAGATTAGTGTGAAATTTGATTGAGTATTTCAAAAGTTATTCATTTAGACGTCAATTCAGACGTCAATTCTCAACCGTTTTCCATGTAATTTTGCAGGCACCATCGGCAGGTACTACGGCAACTGCCCTGTAAATTTGGCGAAGATTGTTTAAGTACTTCAAAAGTTATTGATGACATTAATGTGAAATTTTCCTGTAAATTTGGCGAAGTTTGATTAAGTACTTCAAAAGTTATCAATAAGATTAGTAGGAAATTTGATTGAGTATTTTTAAAAATTATGATTTAGACGTCAATTCAGACGTCAATTCTTAACCGTTTTCCATGTAATTTTGCAGGCACCATCGGCTGGTATTACGGCAACTGCCCTGTAAATTTGGCGGAGTTTCATTGATTACTTCAAAAGTTATTAATGATATTAGTGTGAAATTTGATTGAGTATTTTTAAAAGTTTTTCATTCAGACGTCAATTCAGACGTCAATTCTCAACCGTTTTCCATGTGATATTGCAGGCACCATCGGCTAGTACTACGGCAACTGCCCTGTGAATTTGTCGACGTTTCATTGACTACTTCAAAAGTTATTAATGAGATTAGTGTGAAATTTGATTGAGTATTTCAAAAGTTATTCATTTAGACGTCAATTCAGACGTCAATTCTTAACCGTTTTCCATGTAACTTTGCAGGCACCATCGGCTGGTATTACGACAACTGCCCTGTAAATTTGGCGGAGTTTCATTTATTACTACAAAAGTTATTAATGAGATTAGTGTGAAATTTGATTGAGTATTTTTAAAAGTTATTCATTTAGACGTCAATTCAGACGTCAATTCTCAACCGTTTTCCATGTAATTTTGCAGGCACCATCGGCTAGTACTACAGCAACTGCCCTGTGAATTTGTCGACGTTTCATTGACAACTTCAAAAGTTATTAATGAGATTAGTGTGAAATTTGATTGAGTATTTCAAAAGTTATTCATTTAGACGTCAATTCAGACGTCAATTCTTAACCGTTTTCCATGTAAATTTGGAGGCACCATCGGCTGGTACTACGGCAACTGCCCTGTGAATTTGTCGACGTTTCATTGACTACTTCAAAAGTTATTAATGAGATTAGTGTGAAATTTGATTAAGTATTTCAAAAGTTATTCATTTAGACGTCAATTCAGACGTCAATTCTTAACCGTTTTCCATGTAATTTTGCAGGCACCATCGGCTGGTATTACGGCAACTGCCCTGTAAATTTGGCGGAGTTTCATTGATTACTTCAAAAGTTATTAATGAGATTAGTGTGAAATTTGATTGAGAATTTTTAAAAGTTATTCATTTAGACGTCAATTGAGACGTCAATTCTCAACCGTTTTCCATGTAATTTTGCAGGCACCATCGGCTAGTACTACGGCAACTGCCCTGTGAATTTGTCGACGTTTCATTGACTACTTCAAAAGTCATTAATGAGATTAGTGTGAAATTTGATTGAGTATTTCAAAAGTTATTCATTTAGACGTCAATTCAGACGTCAATTCTCAACCGTTTTCCATGTAATTTTGCAGGCACCATCGGCTGGTATTACGGCAACTGCCCTGTAAATTTGGCGGAGTTTTATTGATTACTTCAAAAGTTATTAATGAGATTAGTGTGAAATTTGATTGAGTATTTTTAAAAGTTTTTCATTCAGACGTCAATTCAGACGTCAATTCTCAACCGTTTTCCATGTAATATTGCAGGCACCATCGGCTAGTACTACGGCAACTGCCCTGTGAATTTGTCGACGTTTCATTGACTACTTCAAAAGTTATTAATGAGATCAGTGTGAAATTTGATTGAGTATTTCAAAAGTTTTTCATTTAGACGTCAATTCAGACGTCAATTCTTAACGGTTTTCCTTGTAATTTTGCAGGCACCATCTGCAGGTATTACGGCAACTGCCCTGTGAATTTGTCGACGTTTCATTGACTACTTCAAAAGTTATTAATGAGATTAGTGTGAAATTTGATTGAGTATTTCAAATGTTTTTCATTTAGACGTCAATTCAGACGTCAATTCTTAACCGTTTTTCATGTAATTTTGCAGGCACCATCGGCAGGTATTACGGCAACTGCCCTGTAAATTTGGTGGAGTTTCATTTATTACTACAAAAGTTATTAATGAGATTAGTGTGAAATTTGATTGAGTATTTTTAAAAGTTTTTCATTTAGACGTCAATTCAGACGTCAATTTTTTACCGTTTTCCATGTAATTTTGCAGGCACCATCGGCAGGTATTACGGCAACTGCCCTGTAAATTTGGCGGAGTTTCATTGATTACTTCAAAAGTTATTAATGAGAATAGTGTGAAATTTGATTGAGAATTTTTAAAAGTTTTTCATTTAGACGTCAATTCAGACGTCAATTCTCAACCGTTTTCCATGTAATTTTGCAGGCACCATCGGCAGGTACTACGGCAACTGCCCTCTAAATTTGGCGAAGATTGTTTAAGTACTTCAAAAGTTATTGATGACATTAGTGTGAAATTTTCCTGTAAATTTGGCGAAGTTTGATTAAGTACTTCAAAAGTTATCAATAAGATTAGTAGGAAATTTGGTTGAGTATTTTTAAAAATTATGATTTAGACGTCAATTCAGACGTCAATTCTTAACCGTTTTTCATGTAATTTTGCAGGCACCATCGGCAGGTATTACGGCAACTGCCCTGTAAATTTGGTGGAGTTTCATTTATTACTACAAAAGTTATTAATGAGATTAGTGTGAAATTTGATTGAGTATTTTTAAAAGTTTTTCATTTAGACGTCAATTCAGACGTCAATTTTTAACCGTTTTCCATGTAATTTTGCAGGCACCATCGGCAGGTATTACGGCAACTGCCCTGTAAATTTGGCGGAGTTTCATTGATTACTTCAAAAGTTATTAATGAGAATAGTGTGAAATTTGATTGAGAATTTTTAAAAGTTTTTCATTTAGACGTCAATTCAGACGTCAATTCTCAACCGTTTTCCATGTAATTTTGCAGGCACCATCGGCAGGTACTACGGCAACTGCCCTCTAAATTTGGCGAAGATTGTTTAAGTACTTCAAAAGTTATTGATGACATTAGTGTGAAATTTTCCTGTAAATTTGGCGAAGTTTGATTAAGTACTTCAAAAGTTATCAATAAGATTAGTAGGAAATTTGGTTGAGTATTTTTAAAAATTATGATTTAGACGTCAATTCAGACGTCAATTCTTAACCGTTTTCCATGTAATTTTGCAGGCACCATCGGCAGGTATTACGGCAACTGCCCTGTAAATTTGGTGGAGTTTCATTTATGACTACAAAAGTTATTAATGAGATTAGTGTGAAATTTGATTGAGTATTTTTAAAAGTTTTTCATTTAGACGTCAATTCAGACGTCAATTCTTAACCGTTTTCCATGTAATTTTGCAGGCACCATCGGCAGGTATTACGGCAACTGCCCTGTAAATTTGGCGGTGTTTCATTGATTACTTCAAAAGTTATTAATGAGAATAGTGTGAAATTTGATTGAGAATTTTTAAAAGTTTTTCATTTAGACGTCAATTCAGACGTCAATTCTCAACCGTTTTCCATGTAATTTTGCAGGCACCATCGGCAGGTACTACGGCAACTGCCCTGTAAATTTGGCGAAGATTGTTTAAGTACTTCAAAAGTTATTGATGACATTAATGTGAAATTTTCCTGTAAATTTGGCGAAGTTTGATTAAGTACTTCAAAAGTTATCAATAAGATTAGTAGGAAATTTGATTGAGTATTTTTAAAAATTATGATTTAGACGTCAATTCAGACGTCAATTCTTAACCGTTTTCCATGTAATTTTGCAGGCACCATCGGCTGGTATTACGGCAACTGCCCTGTAAATTTGGCGGAGTTTCATTGATTACTTCAAAAGTTATTAATGAGATTAGTGTGAAATTTGATTGAGTATTTTTAAAAGTTTTTCATTCAGACATCAATTCAGACGTCAATTCTCAACCGTTTTCCATGTAATTTTGCAGGCACCATCGGCTAGTACTACGGAAACTGCCCTGTGAATTTGTCGACGTTTCATTGACTACTTCAAAAGTTATTAATGAGATTAGTGTGAAATTTGATTGAGTATTTCAAAAGTTTTTCATTTAGACGTCAATTCAGACGTCAATTCTTAACCGTTTTCCATGTAATTTTGCAGGCACCATCGGCTGGTATTACGGCAACTGCCCTGTAAATTTGGCGGAGTTTCATTTATTACTACAAAAGTTATTAATGAGATTAGTGTGAAATTTGATTGAGTATTTTTAAAAGTTTTTCATTTAGACGTCAATTCAGACGTCAATTCTTAACCGTTTTCCATGTAATTTCGCAGGCACCATCGGCAGGTATTACGGCAACTGCCCTGTAAATTTGGCGGAGTTTCATTGATTACTTCAAAAGTTATTAATGAGAATAGTGTGAAATTTGATTGAGAATTTTTAAAAGTTATTCATTTAGACGTCAATTCAGACGTCAATTCTCAACCGTTTTCCATGTGATTTTGCAGGCACCATCGGCTAGTACTACGGCAACTGCCCTGTGAATTTGTCGACGTTTCATTGACTACTTCAAAAGTTATTAATGAGATCAGTGTGAAATTTGATTGAGTATTTCAAAAGTTTTTCATTTAGACGTCAATTCAGACGTCAATTCTTAACCGTTTTCCATGTAATTTTGCAGGCACCATCTGCAGGTATTACGGCAACTGCCCTGTAAATTTGGCGGAGTTTCTTTGATTACTTCAAAAGTTAATAATGAGAATAGTGTGAAATTTGATTGAGAATTTTTAAAAGTTTTTCATTTAGACGTCATTTCAGACGTCAATTCTCAACCGTTTTCCATGTAATTTTGCAGGCACCATCGGCAGGTACTACGGCAACTGCCCGGTAAATTTGGCAAAGATTGATTAAGTACTTCAAAAGTTATTAATGACATTAGTGTGATATTTTCCTGTAAATTTGGCGAAGTTTGATTAAGTACTTCAAAAGTTATCAATAAGATTAGTAGGAAATTTGATTGAGTATTTTTAAAAATTATGATTTAGACGTCAATTCAGACGTCAATTCTTAACCGTTTTCTATGTAATTTTGCAGGCACCATCGGCTGGTATTACGGCAACTGCCCTGTAAATTTGGCGGAGTTTCATTGATTACTTCAAAAGTTATTAATGAGAATAGTGTGAAATTTGATTGAGAATTTTTAAAAGTTATTCATTTAGACGTCAATTCAGACGTCAATTCTCAACCGTTTTCCATGTAATTTTGCAGGCACCATCGGCTAGTACTACAGCAACAGCCCTGTGAATTTGTCGACGTTTCATTGACTACTTCAAAAGTTATTAATGAGATTAGTGTGAAATTTGATTGAGTATTTCAAAAGTTATTCATTTAGACGTCAATTCAGACGTCAATTCTTAACCGTTTTCCATGTAAATTTGGAGGCACCATCGGCTGGTACTACGGCAACTGCCCTGTGAATTTGTCGACGTTTCTTTGACTACTTCAAAAGTTATTAATGAGATTAGTGTGAAATTTGATTAAGTATTTCAAAAGTTATTCATTTAGACGTCAATTCAGACGTCAATTCTCAACCGTTTTCCATGTAATTTTGCAGGCACCATCTGCAGGTATTACGGCAACTGCCCTGTAAATTTGGCGGAGTTTCTTTGATTACTTCAAAAGTTAATAATGAGAATAGTGTGAAATTTGATTGAGAATTTTTAAAAGTTTTTCATTTAGACGTCATTTCAGACGTCAATTCTCAACCGTTTTCTATGTAATTTTGCAGGCACCATCGGCTGGTATTACGGCAACTGCCCTGTAAATTTGGCGGAGTTTCATTGATTACTTCAAAAGTTATTAATGAGAATAGTGTGAAATTTGATTGAGAATTTTTAAAAGTTATTCATTTAGACGTCAATTCAGACGTCAATTCTCAACCGTTTTCCATGTAATTTTGCAGGCACCATCGGCTAGTACTACAGCAACAGCCCTGTGAATTTGTCGACGTTTCATTGACTACTTCAAAAGTTATTAATGAGATTAGTGTGAAATTTGATTGAGTATTTCAAAAGTTATTCATTTAGACGTCAATTCAGACGTCAATTCTTAACCGTTTTCCATGTAAATTTGGAGGCACCATCGGCTGGTACTACGGCAACTGCCCTGTGAATTTGTCGACGTTTCTTTGACTACTTCAAAAGTTATTAATGAGATTAGTGTGAAATTTGATTAAGTATTTCAAAAGTTATTCATTTAGACGTCAATTGAGACGTCAATTCTCAACCGTTTTCCATGTAATTTTGCAGGCACCATCGGCAGGTATTACGGCAACTGCCCTGTAAATTTGGCGGAGTTTCATTGATTACTTCAAAAGTTATTAATGAGAATAGTGTGAAATTTGATTGAGAATTTTTAAAAGTTATGATTTAGACGTCAATTCAGACGTCAATTCTTAACCGTTTTCTATGTAATTTTGCAGGCACCATCGGCTGGTATTACGGCAACTGCCCTGTAAATTTGGCGGAGTTTCATTGATTACTTCAAAAGTTATTAATGAGAATAGTGTGAAATTTGATTGAGAATTTTTAAAAGTTTTTCATTTAGACGTCAATTCAGACGTCAATTCTCAACCGTTTTCCATGTAATTTTGCAGGCACCATCGGCAGGTACTACGGCAACTGCCCTGTGAATTTGGCGAAGATTGTTTAAGTACTTCAAAAGTTATTGATGACATTAGTGTGAAATTTTCCTGTAAATTTGGCGAAGTTTGATTAAGTACTTCAAAAGTTATCAATAAGATTAGTAGGAAATTTGATTGAGTATTTTTAAAAATTATGATTTAGACGTCAATTCAGACGTCAATTCTTAACTGTTTTCTATGTAATTTTGCAGGCACCATCGGCTGGTATTACGGCAACTGCCCTGTAAATTTGGCGGAGTTTCATTGATTACTTCAAAAGTTATTAATGAGATTAGTGTGAAATTTGATTGAGTATTTCAAAAGTTATTCATTTAGACGTCAATTCAGACGTCAATTCTTAACCGTTTTCCATGTAAATTTGGAGGCACCATCGGCTGGTACTACGGCAACTGCCCTGTGAATTTGTCGACGTTGCATTGACTACTTCAAAAGTTATTAATGAGATTATTGTGAAATTTGATTAAGTATTTCAAAAGTTATTCATTTAGACGTCAATTCAGACGTCAATTCTTAACCGTTTTTCATGTAATTTTGCAGGCACCATCGGCAGGTATTACGGCAACTGCCCTGTAAATTTGGCGGAGTTTCATTGATTACTTCAAAAGTTATTAATGAGAATAGTGTGAAATTTGATTGAGAATTTTTAAAAGTTATTCATTTAGACGTCAATTCAGACGTCAATTCTCAACCGTTTTCCATGTAATTTTGCAGGCACCATCTGCAGGTACTACGGCAACTGCCCTGTAAATTTGGCGAAGATTGTTTAAGTACTTCAAAAGTTATTGATGACATTAGTTTGAAATTTTCCTGTAAATTTGGCGAAGTTTGATTAAGTACTTCAAAAGTTATCAATAAGATTAGTAGGAAATTTGATTGAGTATTTTTAAAAATTATGATTTAGACGTCAATTCAGACGTCAATTCTTAACCGTTTTCCATGTAATTTTGCAGGCACCATCGGCTGGTATTACGGCAACTGCCCTGTAAATTTGGCGGAGTTTCATTGATTACTTCAAAAGTTATTAATGAGATTAGTGTGAAATTTGATTGAGTATTTTTAAAAGTTTTTCATTCAGACATAAATTCAGACGTCAATTCTCAACCGTTTTCCATGTAATTTTGCAGGCACCATCGGCTAGTACTACGGAAACTGCCCTGTGAATTTGTCGACGTTTCATTGACTACTTCAAAAGTTATTAATGAGATCAGTGTGAAATTTGATTGAGTATTTCCAAAGTTTTTCATTTAGACGTCAATTCAGACGTCAATTCTTAACCGTTTTCCATGTAATCTTGCAGGCACCATCGGCAGGTATTACGGCAACTGCCCTGTAAATTTGGCGGAGTTTCATTGATTACTTCAAAAGTTATTAATGAGAATAGTGTGAAATTTGATAGAGAATTTTGAAAAGTTATTCATTTAGACGTCAATTCAGACGTCAATTCTCAACCGTTTTCCATGTAATTTTGCAGGCACCATCGGCAGGTACTACGGCAACGGCCCTGTAAATTTGGCGAAGATTGTTTAAGTACTTCAAAAGTTATTGATGACATTAGTGTGAAATTTTCCTGTAAATTTGGCGAAGTTTGATTAAGTACTTCAAAAGTTATCAATAAGATTAGTAGGAAATTTGATTGAGTATTTTTAAAAATTATGATTTAGACGTCAATTCAGACGTCAATTCTTAACCGTTTTCCATGTAATTTTGCAGGCACCATCGGCAGGTATTACGGCAACTGCCCTGTAAATTTGGCGGAGTTTCATTGATTACTTCAAAAGTTATTAATGAGATTAGTGTGAAATTTGATTGAGTATTTTTAAAAGTTTTTTATTCAGACGTCAATTCAGACGTCAATTCTCAACCGTTTTCCATGTAATATTGCAGGCACCATCGGCTAGTACTACGGCAACTGCCCTGTGAATTTGTCGACGTTTCATTGACTACTTCAAAAGTTATTAATGAGATCAGTGTGAAATTTGATTGAGTATTTCCAAAGTTTTTCATTTAGACGTCAATTCAGACGTCAATTCTTAACCGTTTTCCATGTGATTTTGCGGGCACCATCTGCAGGTATTACGGCAACTGCCCTGTGAATTTGTCGACGTTTCATTGACTACTTCAAAATTTGATTGAGTATTTTTAAAAGTTTTTCATTCAGACATCAATTCAGACGTCAATTCTCAACCGTTTTCCATGTAATTTTGCAGGCACCATCGGCTAGTACTACGGAAACTGCCCTGTGAATTTGTCGACGTTTCATTGACTACTTCAAAAGTTATTAATGAGATTAGTGTGAAATTTGATTGAGTATTTCAAAAGTTTTTCATTTAGACGTCAATTCAGACGTCAATTCTTAACCGTTTTCCATGTGATTTTGCAGGCACCATCGGCTGGTATTACGGCAACTGCCCTGTAAATTTGGCGGAGTTTCATTTATTACTACAAAAGTTATTAATGAGATTAGTGTGAAATTTGATTGAGTATTTTTAAAAGTTTTTCATTTAGACGTCAATTCAGACGTCAATTCCTCACCGTTTTCCATGTAATTTTGCAGGCACCATCGGCAGGTATTACGGCAACTGGCCTGTAAATTTGGCGGAGTCTCATTGATTACTTCACAAGTTATTAATGAGAATAGTGTGAAATTTGATTGAGAATTTTTAAAAATTATTCATTTAGACGTCAATTCAGACGTCAATTCTCAACCGTTTTCCATGTGATTTTGCAGGCACTATCGGCTAGTACGACGGCAACTGCCCTGTGAATTTGTCGACGTTTCATTGACTACTTCAAAAGTTAATAATGAGATTAGTGTGAAATTTGATTGAGTATTTCAAAAGTTATTCATTTAGACGTCAATTCAGACGTCAAATCTTAACCGTTTTCCATGTAAATTTGCAGGCACCATCGGCTGGTACTACGGCAACTGCCCTGTGAATTTGTCGACGTGTCATTGACTACTTCAAAAGTTATTAATGAGATTAGTGTGAAACTTGATTAAGTATTTCAAAAGTTATTCATTTCGACGTCAATGCAGACGTCAATTCTTAACCGTTTGTCATGTAATTTTGCAGACGCCATCGGCAGGTATTAAGGCAACTGCCCTGTAAATTTGGCGGAGTTTCATTGATTACTTCAAAAGTTATTAATGAGAATAGTGTGAAATTTGATTGAGAATTTTTAAAAGTTATTCATTTAGACGTCAATTCAGACGTCAATTCTCAACCGTTTTCCATGTAATTTTGCAGGCACCATCGGCAGGTACTACGGCAACTGCCCTGTAAATTTGGCCAAGATTGTTTAAGTACTTCAAAAGTTATTGATGACATTAGTGTGAAATTTTCCTGTAAATTTGGCGAAGTTTGATTAAGTACTTCAAAAGTTATCAATAAGATTAGTAGGAAATTTAATTGAGTATTTTTAAAAATTATGATTTAGACGTCAATTCTGACGTCAATTCTTAACCGTTTCCCATGTAATTTTGCAGGCACCATCGGCTGGTATTACGGCAACTGCCCTGTAAATTTGGCGGAGTTTCATTGATTACTTCAAAAGTTATTAATGAGATTAGTGTGAAATTTGATTGAGTATTTTTAAAAGTTTTTCATTTAGACGTCAATTCAGACGTCAATTCTCAACCGTTTTTCATGTAATTTTGCAGGCACCATCGGCAGGTATTACGGCAACTGCCCTGTAAATTTGGCAAAGATTGATTAAGTACTTCAAAAGTTATTAATGACATTAGTGTGATATTTTCCTGTAAATTTGGCGAAGTTTGATTAAGTACTTCAAAAGTTATCAATAAGATTAGTAGGAAATTTGATTGAGTATTTTTAAAAATTATGATTTAGACGTCAATTCAGACGTCAATTCTTAACCGTTTTCTATGTAATTTTGCAGGCACCATCGGCTGGTATTACGGCAACTGCCCTGTAAATTTGGCGGAGTTTCATTGATTACTTCAAAAGTTATTAATGAGAATAGTGTGAAATTTGATTGAGAATTTTTAAAAATTATTCATTTAGACGTCAATTCAGACGTCAATTCTCAACCGTTTTCCATGTAATTTTGCAGGCACCATCGGCTAGTACTACAGCAACTGCCCTGTGAATTTGTCGACGTTTCATTGACTACTTCAAAAGTTATTAATGAGATCAGTGTGAAATTTGATTGAGTATTTCCAAAGTTTTTCATTTAGACGTCAATTCAGACGTCAATTCTTAACCGTTTTCCATGTAATCTTGCAGGCACCATCGGCAGGTATTACGGCAACTGCCCTGTAAATTTGGCGGAGTTTCATTGATTACTTCAAAAGTTATTAATGAGAATAGTGTGAAATTTGATAGAGAATTTTGAAAAGTTATTCATTTAGACGTCAATTCAGACGTCAATTCTCAACCGTTTTCCATGTAATTTTGCAGGCACCATCGGCAGGTACTACGGCAACGGCCCTGTAAATTTGGCGAAGATTGTTTAAGTACTTCAAAAGTTATTGATGACATTAGTGTGAAATTTTCCTGTAAATTTGGCGAAGTTTGATTAAGTACTTCAAAAGTTATCAATAAGATTAGTAGGAAATTTGATTGAGTATTTTTAAAAATTATGATTTAGACGTCAATTCAGACGTCAATTCTTAACCGTTTTCCATGTAATTTTGCAGGCACCATCGGCAGGTATTACGGCAACTGCCCTGTAAATTTGGCGGAGTTTCATTGATTACTTCAAAAGTTATTAATGAGATTAGTGTGAAATTTGATTGAGTATTTTTAAAAGTTTTTCATTCAGACGTCAATTCAGACGTCAATTCTCAACCGTTTTCCATGTAATATTGCAGGCACCATCGGCTAGTACTACGGCAACTGCCCTGTGAATTTGTCGACGTTTCATTGACTACTTCAAAAGTTATTAATGAGATCAGTGTGAAATTTGATTGAGTATTTCCAAAGTTTTTCATTTAGACGTCAATTCAGACGTCAATTCTTAACCGTTTTCCATGTGATTTTGCGGGCACCATCTGCAGGTATTACGGCAACTGCCCTGTGAATTTGTCGACGTTTCATTGACTACTTCAAAATTTGATTGAGTATTTTTAAAAGTTTTTCATTCAGACATCAATTCAGACGTCAATTCTCAACCGTTTTCCATGTAATTTTGCAGGCACCATCGGCTAGTACTACGGAAACTGCCCTGTGAATTTGTCGACGTTTCATTGACTACTTCAAAAGTTATTAATGAGATTAGTGTGAAATTTGATTGAGTATTTCAAAAGTTTTTCATTTAGACGTCAATTCAGACGTCAATTCTTAACCGTTTTCCATGTGATTTTGCAGGCACCATCGGCTGGTATTACGGCAACTGCCCTGTAAATTTGGCGGAGTTTCATTTATTACTACAAAAGTTATTAATGAGATTAGTGTGAAATTTGATTGAGTATTTTTAAAAGTTTTTCAATTAGACGTCAATTCAGACGTCAATTCCTCACCGTTTTCCATGTAATTTTGCAGGCACCATCGGCAGGTATTACGGCAACTGGCCTGTAAATTTGGCGGAGTCTCATTGATTACTTCACAAGTTATTAATGAGAATAGTGTGAAATTTGATTGAGAATTTTTAAAAATTATTCATTTAGACGTCAATTCAGACGTCAATTCTCAACCGTTTTCCATGTGATTTTGCAGGCACTATCGGCTAGTACGACGGCAACTGCCCTGTGAATTTGTCGACGTTTCATTGACTACTTCAAAAGTTAATAATGAGATTAGTGTGAAATTTGATTGAGTATTTCAAAAGTTATTCATTTAGACGTCAATTCAGACGTCAAATCTTAACCGTTTTCCATGTAAATTTGCAGGCACCATCGGCTGGTACTACGGCAACTGCCCTGTGAATTTGTCGACGTGTCATTGACTACTTCAAAAGTTATTAATGAGATTAGTGTGAAACTTGATTAAGTATTTCAAAAGTTATTCATTTCGACGTCAATGCAGACGTCAATTCTTAACCGTTTGTCATGTAATTTTGCAGACGCCATCGGCAGGTATTAAGGCAACTGCCCTGTAAATTTGGCGGAGTTTCATTGATTACTTCAAAAGTTATTAATGAGAATAGTGTGAAATTTGATTGAGAATTTTTAAAAGTTATTCATTTAGACGTCAATTCAGACGTCAATTCTCAACCGTTTTCCATGTAATTTTGCAGGCACCATCGGCAGGTACTACGGCAACTGCCCTGTAAATTTGGCCAAGATTGTTTAAGTACTTCAAAAGTTATTGATGACATTAGTGTGAAATTTTCCTGTAAATTTGGCGAAGTTTGATTAAGTACTTCAAAAGTTATCAATAAGATTAGTAGGAAATTTAATTGAGTATTTTTAAAAATTATGATTTAGACGTCAATTCTGACGTCAATTCTTAACCGTTTCCCATGTAATTTTGCAGGCACCATCGGCTGGTATTACGGCAACTGCCCTGTAAATTTGGCGGAGTTTCATTGATTACTTCAAAAGTTATTAATGAGATTAGTGTGAAATTTGATTGAGTATTTTTAAAAGTTTTTCATTTAGACGTCAATTCAGACGTCAATTCTCAACCGTTTTCCATGTAATTTTGCAGGCACCATCGGCAGGTATTACGGCAACTGCCCTGTAAATTTGGCAAAGATTGATTAAGTACTTCAAAAGTTATTAATGACATTAGTGTGATATTTTCCTGTAAATTTGGCGAAGTTTGATTAAGTACTTCAAAAGTTATCAATAAGATTAGTAGGAAATTTGATTGAGTATTTTTAAAAATTATGATTTAGACGTCAATTCAGACGTCAATTCTTAACCGTTTTCTATGTAATTTTGCAGGCACCATCGGCTGGTATTACGGCAACTGCCCTGTAAATTTGGCGGAGTTTCATTGATTACTTCAAAAGTTATTAATGAGAATAGTGTGAAATTTGATTGAGAATTTTTAAAAATTATTCATTTAGACGTCAATTCAGACGTCAATTCTCAACCGTTTTCCATGTAATTTTGCAGGCACCATCGGCTAGTACTACAGCAACTGCCCTGTGAATTTGTCGACGTTTCATTGACTACTTCAAAAGTTATTAATGAGATTAGTGTGAAATTTGATTGAGTATTTCAAAAGTTATTCATTTAGACGTCAATTCAGACGTCAATTCTTAACCGTTTTCCATGTAAATTTGGAGGCACCATCGGCTGGTACTACGGCAACTGCCCTGTGAATTTGTCGACGTTTCATTGACTACTTCAAAAGTTATTAATGGGATTAGTGTGAAATTTGATTAAGTATTTCAAAAGTTATTCATTTAGACGTCAATTCAGACGTCAATTCTTAACCGTTTTCCATGTAATTTTGCAGGCACCATCGGCTGGTATTACGGCAACTGCCCTGTAAATTTGGCGGAGTTTCATTGATTACTTCAAAAGTTATTAATGAGATTAGTGTGAAATTTGATTGAGTATTTTTAAAAGTTTTTCATTCAGACATCAATTCAGACGTCAATTCCTCACCGTTTTCCATGTAATTTTGCAGGCACCATCGGCAGGTACTACGGCAACTGCCCTGTAAATTTGGCAAAGATTGATTAAGTACTTCAAAAGTTATTAATGACATTAGTGTGATATTTTCCTGTAAATTTGGCGAAGTTTGATTAAGTACTTCAAAAGTTATCAATAAGATTAGTAGGAAATTTGATTGAGTATTTTTAAAAATTATGATTTAGACGTCAATTCAGACGTCAATTCTTAACCGTTTTCCATGTAATTTTGCAGGCACCATCGGCTGGTATTACGGCAACTGCCCTGTAAATTTGGCGGAGTTTCATTGATTACTTCAAAAGTTATTAATGAGATTAGTGTGAAATTTGATTGAGTATTTTTAAAAGTTTTTCATTCAGACATCAATTCAGACGTCAATTCTTAACCGTTTTCCATGTAATTTTGCAGGCACCATCGGCAGGTATTACGGCAACTGCCCTGTAAATTTGGCGAAGTTTCATTAATTAGTTCAAAAGTTATTAATGAGAATAGTGTGAAATTTGATTGAGAATTTTTAAAAGTTTTTCATTTAGACGTCAATTCAGACGTCAATTCTCAACCGTTTTCCATGTAATTTTGCAGGCGCCATCGGCAGGTATTACGGCAACTGTCCTGTAAATTTGGCGAAGATTGATTAAGTACTTCAAAAGTTATTAATGACATTAGTGTGATATTTTCCTGTAAATTTGGCGAAGTTTGATTAAGTACTTCAAAAGTTATCAATAAGGTTAGTAGGAAATTTGATTGAGTATTTTTAAAAATTATGATATAGACGTCAATTCAGATGTCAATTCTTAACCGTTTTCCATGTAATTTTGCAGGCGCCATCGGCAGGTATTACGGCAACTGCCCTGTAAATTTGGCGGAGTTTCATTGATTACTTCAAAAGTTAATAATGAGAATAGTGTGAAATTTGATTGAGAATTTTTAAAAGTTATTCATTTAGACGTCAATTGAGACGTCAATTCTCAACCGTTTTCCATGTAATTTTGCAGGCACCATCGGCTAGTACTACGGCAACTGCCCTGTGAATTTGTCGACGTTTCATTGACTACTTCAAAAGTCATTAATGAGATTAGTGTGAAATTTGATTGAGTATTTCAAAAGTTATTCATTTAGACGTCAATTCAGACGTCAATTCTTAACCGTTTTCCATGTAATTTTGCAGGCACCATCGGCAGGTACTACGGCAACTGCCCTGTGAATTTGTCGACGTGTCATTGACTACTTCAAAAGTTATTAATGAGATTAGTGTGAAACTTGATTAAGTATTTCAAAAGTTATTCATTTCGACGTCAATGCAGACGTCAATTCTTAACCGTTTGTCATGTAATTTTGCAGACGCCATCGGCAGGTATTAAGGCAACTGCCCTGTAAATTTGGCGGAGTTTCATTGATTACTTCAAAAGTTATTAATGAGAATAGTGTGAAATTTGATTGAGAATTTTTAAAAGTTATTCATTTAGACGTCAATTCAGACGTCAATTCTCAACCGTTTTCCATGTAATTTTGCAGGCACCATCGGCAGGTACTACGGCAACTGCCCTGTAAATTTGGCCAAGATTGATTAAGTACTTCAAAAGTTATTGATGACATTAGTGTGAAATTTTCCTGTAAATTTGGCGAAGTTTGATTAAGTACTTCAAAAGTTATCAATAAGATTAGTAGGAAATTTGATTGAGTATTTTTAAAAATTATGATTTAGACGTCAATTCAGACGTCAATTCTTAACCGTTTTCCATGTAATTTTTGCAGGCACCATCGGCTGGTATTACGGCAACTGCCCTGTAAATTTGGCGGAGTGTCATTGATTACTTCAAAAGTTATTAATAAGATTAGTGTGAAATTTGATTGAGTATTTTTAAAAGTTTTTCATTCAGACGTCAATTCAGACGTCAATTCTCAACCGTTTTCCATGTAATTTTGCAGGCACCATCGGCTGGTACTACGGCAACTGCCCTGTGAATTTGTCGACGTTTCATTGACTACTTCAAAAGTTATTAATGAGATTAGTGTGAAATTTGATTGAGTATTTCAAAAGTTATTCATTTAGACGTCAATTCAGACGTCAATTCTTAACCGTTTTCCATGTAATTTTGCAGGCACCATCGGCTGGTATTACGGCAACTGCCCTGTAAATTTCGCGGTGTTTCATTTATTACTACAAAAGTTATTAATGAGATTAGTGTGAAATTTGATTGAGTATTTTTAAAAGTTTTTCATTTAGACGTTAATTCAGACGTCAATTCTTAACCGTTTCCCATGTAATTTCGCAGGCACCATCGGCAGGTATTACGGCAACTGCCCTGTAAATTTGGCCGAGTTTCATTGATTACTTCAAAAGTTATTAATGAGAATAGTGTGAAATTTGATTGAGAATTTTTAAAAGTTTTTCATTTAGACGTCAATTCAGACGTCAATTCTCAACCGTTTTCCATGTAATTTTGCAGGCACCATCGGCTGGTATTACGGCAACTGCCCTGTAAATTTGGCGGAGTTTTATTGATTACTTCAAAAGTTATTAATGAGAATAGTGTGAAATTTGATTGAGAATTTTTAAAAGTTATTCATTTAGACGTCAATTCAGACGTCAATTCTCAACCGTTTTCCATGTAATTTTGCAGGCACCATCGGCTGGTATTACGGCAACTGCCCTGTAAATTTGGCGGAGTTTTATTGATTACTTCAAAAGTTATTAATGAGAATAGTGTGAAATTTGATTGAGAATTTTTAAAAGTTATTCATTTAGACGTCAATTCAGACGTCAATTCTCAACCGTTTTCCATGTGATTTTGCAGGCACTATCGGCTAGTACGACGGCAACTGCCCTGTGAATTTGTCGACGTTTCATTGACTACTTCAAAAGTTAATAATGAGATTAGTGTGAAATTTGATTGAGTATTTCAAAAGTTATTCATTTAGACGTCAATTCAGACGTCAAATCTTAACCGTTTTCCATGTAAATTTGCAGGCACCATCGGCTGGTACTACGGCAACTGCCCTGTGAATTTGTCGACGTGTCATTGACTACTTCAAAAGTTATTAATGAGATTAGTGTGAAACTTGATTAAGTATTTCAAAAGTTATTCATTTCGACGTCAATGCAGACGTCAATTCTTAACCGTTTGTCATGTAATTTTGCAGACGCCATCGGCAGGTATTAAGGCAACTGCCCTGTAAATTTGGCGGAGTTTCATTGATTACTTCAAAAGTTATTAATGAGAATAGTGTGAAATTTGATTGAGAATTTTTAAAAGTTATTCATTTAGACGTCAATTCAGACGTCAATTCTCAACCGTTTTCCATGTAATTTTGCAGGCACCATCGGCAGGTACTACGGCAACTGCCCTGTAAATTTGGCCAAGATTGTTTAAGTACTTCAAAAGTTATTGATGACATTAGTGTGAAATTTTCCTGTAAATTTGGCGAAGTTTGATTAAGTACTTCAAAAGTTATCAATAAGATTAGTAGGAAATTTAATTGAGTATTTTTAAAAATTATGATTTAGACGTCAATTCTGACGTCAATTCTTAACCGTTTCCCATGTAATTTTGCAGGCACCATCGGCTGGTATTACGGCAACTGCCCTGTAAATTTGGCGGAGTTTCATTGATTACTTCAAAAGTTATTAATGAGATTAGTGTGAAATTTGATTGAGTATTTTTAAAAGTTTTTCATTTAGACGTCAATTCAGACGTCAATTCTCAACCGTTTTCCATGTAATTTTGCAGGCACCATCGGCAGGTATTACGGCAACTGCCCTGTGAATTTGGCAAAGATTGATTAAGTACTTCAAAAGTTATTAATGACATTAGTGTGATATTTTCCTGTAAATTTGGCGAAGTTTGATTAAGTACTTCAAAAGTTATCAATAAGATTAGTAGGAAATTTGATTGAGTATTTTTAAAAATTATGATTTAGACGTCAATTCAGACGTCAATTCTTAACCGTTTTCTATGTAATTTTGCAGGCACCATCGGCTGGTATTACGGCAACTGCCCTGTAAATTTGGCGGAGTTTCATTGATTACTTCAAAAGTTATTAATGAGAATAGTGTGAAATTTGATTGAGAATTTTTAAAAATTATTCATTTAGACGTCAATTCAGACGTCAATTCTCAACCGTTTTCCATGTAATTTTGCAGGCACCATCGGCTAGTACTACAGCAACTGCCCTGTGAATTTGTCGACGTTTCATTGACTACTTCAAAAGTTATTAATGAGATTAGTGTGAAATTTGATTGAGTATTTCAAAAGTTATTCATTTAGACGTCAATTCAGACGTCAATTCTTAACCGTTTTCCATGTAAATTTGGAGGCACCATCGGCTGGTACTACGGCAACTGCCCTGTGAATTTGTCGACGTTTCATTGACTACTTCAAAAGTTATTAATGGGATTAGTGTGAAATTTGATTAAGTATTTCAAAAGTTATTCATTTAGACGTCAATTCAGACGTCAATTCTTAACCGTTTTCCATGTAATTTTGCAGGCACCATCGGCTGGTATTACGGCAACTGCCCTGTAAATTTGGCGGAGTTTCATTGATTACTTCAAAAGTTATTAATGAGATTAGTGTGAAATTTGATTGAGTATTTTTAAAAGTTTTTCATTCAGACATCAATTCAGACGTCAATTCTTAACCGTTTTCCATGTAATTTTGCAGGCACCATCGGCAGGTATTACGGCAACTGCCCTGTAAATTTGGCGAAGTTTCATTAATTAGTTCAAAAGTTATTAATGAGAATAGTGTGAAATTTGATTGAGAATTTTTAAAAGTTTTTCATTTAGACGTCAATTCAGACGTCAATTCTCAACCGTTTTCCATGTAATTTTGCAGGCGCCATCGGCAGGTATTACGGCAACTGTCCTGTAAATTTGGCGAAGATTGATTAAGTACTTCAAAAGTTATTAATGACATTAGTGTGATATTTTCCTGTAAATTTGGCGAAGTTTGATTAAGTACTTCAAAAGTTATCAATAAGGTTAGTAGGAAATTTGATTGAGTATTTTTAAAAATTATGATATAGACGTCAATTCAGATGTCAATTCTTAACCGTTTTCCATGTAATTTTGCAGGCGCCATCGGCAGGTATTACGGCAACTGCCCTGTAAATTTGGCGGAGTTTCATTGATTACTTCAAAAGTTAATAATGAGAATAGTGTGAAATTTGATTGAGAATTTTTAAAAGTTATTCATTTAGACGTCAATTGAGACGTCAATTCTCAACCGTTTTCCATGTAATTTTGCAGGCACCATCGGCTAGTACTACGGCAACTGCCCTGTGAATTTGTCGACGTTTCATTGACTACTTCAAAAGTCATTAATGAGATTAGTGTGAAATTTGATTGAGTATTTCAAAAGTTATTCATTTAGACGTCAATTCAGACGTCAATTCTTAACCGTTTTCCATGTAATTTTGCAGGCACCATCGGCAGGTACTACGGCAACTGCCCTGTAAATTTGGCGAAGATTGTTTAAGTACTTCAAAAGTTATTGATGACATTAGTGTGAAATTTTCCTGTAAATTTGGCGAAGTTTGATTAAGTACTTCAAAAGTTATCAATAAGATTAGTAGGAAATTTGATTGAGTATTTTTAAAAATTATGATTTAGACGTCAATTCAGACGTCAATTCTTAACCGTTTTCCATGTAATTTTTGCAGGCACCATCGGCTGGTATTACGGCAACTGCCCTGTAAATTTGGCGGAGTGTCATTGATTACTTCAAAAGTTATTAATAAGATTAGTGTGAAATTTGATTGAGTATTTTTAAAAGTTTTTCATTCAGACGTCAATTCAGACGTCAATTCTCAACCGTTTTCCATGTAATTTTGCAGGCACCATCGGCTGGTACTACGGCAACTGCCCTGTGAATTTGTCGACGTTTCATTGACTACTTCAAAAGTTATTAATGAGATTAGTGTGAAATTTGATTGAGTATTTCAAAAGTTATTCATTTAGACGTCAATTCAGACGTCAATTCTTAACCGTTTTCCATGTAATTTTGCAGGCACCATCGGCTGGTATTACGGCAACTGCCCTGTAAATTTCGCGGTGTTTCATTTATTACTACAAAAGTTATTAATGAGATTAGTGTGAAATTTGATTGAGTATTTTTAAAAGTTTTTCATTTAGACGTTAATTCAGACGTCAATTCTTAACCGTTTTCCATGTAATTTCGCAGGCACCATCGGCAGGTATTACGGCAACTGCCCTGTAAATTTGGCCGAGTTTCATTGATTACTTCAAAAGTTATTAATGAGAATAGTGTGAAATTTGATTGAGAATTTTTAAAAGTTTTTCATTTAGACGTCAATTCAGACGTCAATTCTCAACCGTTTTCCATGTAATTTTGCAGGCACCATCGGCTGGTATTACGGCAACTGCCCTGTAAATTTGGCGGAGTTTTATTGATTACTTCAAAAGTTATTAATGAGATTAGTGTGAAATTTGATTGAGTATTTTTAAAAGTTTTTCATTCAGACGTCAATTCAGACGTCAATTCTCAACCGTTTTCCATGTAATATTGCAGGCGCCATCGGCTAGTACTACGGCAACTGCCCTGTGAATTTGTCGACGTTTCATTGACTACTTTAAAAGTTATTAATGAGATCAGTGTGAAATTTGATTGAGTATTTCAAAAGTTTTTCATTTAGACGTCAATTCAGACGTCAATTCTTAACGGTTTTCCTTGTAATTTTGCAGGCACCATCTGCAGGTATTACGGCAACTGCCCTGTGAATTTGTCGACGTTTCATTGACTACTTCAAAAGTTATTAATGAGATTAGTGTGAAATTTGATTAAGTATTTCAAATGTTTTTCATTTAGACGTCAATTCAGACGTCAATTCTTAACCGTTTTCCATGTAATTTTGCAGGCACCATCGGCAGGTACTACGGCAACTGCCCTGTAGATTTGGCGAAGATTGTTTAAGTACTTCAAAAGTTATTGATGACATTAGTGTGAAATTTTCCTGTAAATTTGGCGAAGTTTGATTAAGTACTTCAAAAGTTATCAATAAGATTAGTAGGAAATTTGATTGAGTATTTTTAAAAGTTATTCATTTAGACGTCAATTGAGACGTCAATTCTCAACCGTTTTCCATGTAATTTTGCAGGCACCATCGGCTAGTACTACGGCAACTGCCCTGTGAATTTGTCGACGTTTCATTGACTACTTCAAAAGTCATTAATGAGATTAGTGTGAAATTTGATTGAGTATTTCAAAAGTTATTCATTTAGACGTCAATTCAGACGTCAATTCTTAACCGTTTTCCATGTAATTTTGCAGGCACCATCGGCTGGTATTACGGCAACTGCCCTGTAAATTTGGCGGTGTTTCATTTATTACTACAAAAGTTATTAATGAGATTAGTGTGAAATTTGATTGAGTATTTTTAAAAGTTTTTCATTTAGACGTCAATTCAGACGTCAATTCTTAACCGTTTTCCATGTAATTTCGCAGGCACCATCGGCAGGTATTACGGCAACTGCCCTGTAAATTTGGCCGAGTTTCATTGATTACTTCAAAAGTTATTAATGAGAATAGTGTGAAATTTGATTGAGAATTTTTAAAAGTTTTTCATTTAGACGTTAATTCAGACGTCAATTCTCAACCGTTTTCCATGTAATTTTGCAGGCACCATCGGATGGTATTACGGCAACTGCCCTGTAAATTTGGCGGAGTTTTATTGATTACTTCAAAAGTTATTAATGAGATTAGTGTAAAATTTGATTGAGTATTTTTAAAAGTTTTTCATTCAGACGTCAATTCAGACGTCAATTCTCAACCGTTTTCCATGTAATATTGCAGGCACCATCGGCTAGTACTACGGCAACTGCCCTGTGAATTTGTCGACGTTTCATTGACTACTTCAAAAGTTGTTAATGAGATCAGTGTGAAATTTGATTGAGTATTTCAAAAGTTTTTCATTTAGACGTCAATTCAGACGTCAATTCTTAACGGTTTTCCTTGTAATTTTGCAGGCACCATCTGCAGGTATTACGGCAACTGCCCTGTGAATTTGTCGACGTTTCATTGACTACTTCAAAAGTTATTAATGAGATTAGTGTGAAATTTGATTGAGTATTTCAAATGTTTTTCATTTAGACGTCAATTCAGACGTCAATTCTTAACCGTTTTTCATGTAATTTTGCAGGCACCATCGGCAGGTATTACGGCAACTGCCCTGTAAATTTGGTGGAGTTTCATTTATTACTACAAAAGTTATTGATGAGATTAGTGTGAAATTTGATTGAGTATTTTTAAAAGTTTTTCATTTAGACGTCAATTCAGACGTCAATTCTTAACCGTTTTCCATGTAATTTTGCAGGCACCATCGGCAGGTATTACGGCAACTGCCCTGTAAATTTGGCGGAGTTTCATTGATTACTTCAAAAGTTATTAATGAGAATAGTGTGAAATTTGATTGAGAATTTTTAAAAATTTTTCATTTAGACGTCAATTCAGACGTCAATTCTCAACCGTTTTCCATGTAATTTTGCAGGCACCATCGGCAGGTACTACGGCAACTGCCCTCTAAATTTGGCGAAGATTGTTTAAGTACTTCAAAAGTTATTGATGACATTAGTGTGAAATTTTCCTGTAAATTTGGCGAAGTTTGATTAAGTACTTCAAAAGTTATCAATAAGATTAGTAGGAAATTTGATTGAGTATTTTTAAAAATTATGATTTAGACGTCAATTCAGACGTCAATTCTTAACCGTTTTCCATGTAATTTTGCAGGCACCATCGGCAGGTATTACGGCAACTGCCCTGTAAATTTGGTGGAGTTTCATTTATTACTACAAAAGTTATTAATGAGATTAGTGTGAAATTTGATTGAGTATTTTTAAAAGTTTTTCATTTAGACGTCAATTCAGACGTCAATTCTTAACCGTTTTCCATGTAATTTTGCAGGCACCATCGGCAGGTATTACGGCAACTGCCCTGTAAATTTGGCGGAGTTTCATTGATTACTTCAAAAGTTATTAATGAGAATAGTGTGAAATTTGATTGAGAATTTTTAAAAGTTTTTCATTTAGACGTCAATTCAGACGTCAATTCTCAACCGTTTTCCATGTAATTTTGCAGGCACCATCGGCAGGTACTACGGCAACTGCCCTGTAAATTTGGCGAAGATTGTTTAAGTACTTCAAAAGTTATTGATGACATTAATGTGAAATTTTCCTGTAAATTTGGCGAAGTTTGATTAAGTACTTCAAAAGTTATCAATAAGATTAGTAGGAAATTTGATTGAGTATTTTTAAAAATTATGATTTAGACGTCAATTCAGACGTCAATTCTTAACCGTTTTCCATGTAATTTTGCAGGCACCATCGGCTGGTATTACGGCAACTGCCCTGTAAATTTGGCGGAGTTTCATTGATTACTTCAAAAGTTATTAATGAGATTAGTGTGAAATTTGATTGAGTATTTTTAAAAGTTTTTCATTCAGACATCAATTCAGACGTCAATTCTCAACCGTTTTCCATGTAATTTTGCAGGCACAATCGGCTAGTACTACGGAAACTGCCCTGTGGATTTGTCGACGTTTCATTGACTACTTCAAAAGTTATTAATGAGATTAGTGTGAAATTTGATTGAGTATTTCAAAAGTTTTTCATTTAGACGTCAATTCAGACGTCAATTCTTAACCGTTTTCCATGTGATTTTGCAGGCACCATCGGCTGGTATTACGGCAACTGCCCTGTAAATTTGGCGGAGTTTCATTTATTACTACAAAAGTTATTAATGAGATTAGTGTGAAATTTGATTGAGTATTTTTAAAAGTTTTTCATTTAGACGTCAATTCAGACGTCAATTCTTAACCGTTTTCCATGTAATTTTGCAGGCACCATCGGCAGGTATTACGGCAACTGGCCTGTAAATTTGGCGGAGTTTCATTGATTACTTCACAAGTTAATAATGAGAATAGTGTGAAATTTGATTGAGAATTTTTAAAAGTTATTCATTTAGACGTCAATTCAGACGTCAATTCTCAACCGTTTTCCATGTGATTTTGCAGGCACCATCGGCTAGTACTACGGCAACTGCCCTGTGAATTTGTCGACGTTTCATTGACTACTTCAAAAGTTAATAATGAGAAGAGTGTGAAATTTGATTGAGTATTTCAAAAGTTATTCATTTAGACGTCAATTCAGACGTCAATTCTTAACCGTTTTCCATGTAAATTTGCAGGCACCATCGGCTGGTACTACGGCAACTGCCCTGTGAATTTGTCGACGTTTCATTGACTACTTCAAAAGTTATTAATGAGATTAGTGTGAAATTTGATTAAGTATTTCAAAAGTTATTCATTTCGACGTCAATGCAGACGTCAATTCTTAACCGTTTTCCATGTAATTTTGCAGGCGCCATCGGCAGGTATTACGGCAACTGCCCTGTAAATTTGGCGGAGTTTCATTGATTACTTCAAAAGTTATTAATGAGAATAGTGTGAAATTTGATTCAGAATTTTTAAAAGTTTTTCATTTAGACGTCAATTCAGACGTCAATTCTCAACCGTTTTCCATGTAATTTTGCAGGCACCATCGGCAGGTACTACGGCAACTGCCCTGTAAATTTGGCGAAGATTGTTTAAGTACTTCAAAAGTTATTGATGACATTAATGTGAAATTTTCCTGTAAATTTGGCGAAGTTTGATTAAGTACTTCAAAAGTTATCAATAAGATTAGTAGGAAATTTGATTGAGTATTTTTAAAAATTATGATTTAGACGTCAATTCAGACGTCAATTCTTAACCGTTTTCCATGTAATTTTGCAGGCACCATCGGCTGGTATTACGGCAACTGCCCTGTAAATTTGGCGGAGTTTCATTGATTACTTCAAAAGTTATTAATGAGATTAGTGTGAAATTTGATTGAGTATTTTTAAAAGTTTTTCATTCAGACATCAATTCAGACGTCAATTCTCAACCGTTTTCCATGTAATTTTGCAGGCACCATCGGCTAGTACTACGGAAACTGCCCTGTGGATTTGTCGACGTTTCATTGACTACTTCAAAAGTTATTAATGAGATTAGTGTGAAATTTGATTGAGTATTTCAAAAGTTTTTCATTTAGACGTCAATTCAGACGTCAATTCTTAACCGTTTTCCAAGTGATTTTGCAGGCACCATCGGCTGGTATTACGGCAACTGCCCTGTAAATTTGGCGGAGTTTCATTTATTACTACAAAAGTTATTAATGAGATTAGTGTGAAATTTGATTGAGTATTTTTAAAAGTTTTTCATTTAGACGTCAATTCAGACGTCAATTCTTAACCGTTTTCCATGTAATTTTGCAGGCACCATCGGCAGGTATTACGGCAACTGGCCTGTAAATTTGGCGGAGTTTCATTGATTACTTCACAAGTTAATAATGAGAATAGTGTGAAATTTGATTGAGAATTTTTAAAAGTTATTCATTTAGACGTCAATTCAGACGTCAATTCTCAACCGTTTTCCATGTGATTTTGCAGGCACCATCGGCTAGTACTACGGCAACTGCCCTGTGAATTTGTCGACGTTTCATTGACTACTTCAAAAGTTAATAATGAGAAGAGTGTGAAATTTGATTGAGTATTTCAAAAGTTATTCATTTAGACGTCAATTCAGACGTCAATTCTTAACCGTTTTCCATGTAAATTTGCAGGCACCATCGGCTGGTACTACGGCAACTGCCCTGTGAATTTGTCGACGTTTCATTGACTACTTCAAAAGTTATTAATGAGATTAGTGTAAAATTTGATTAAGTATTTCAAAAGTTATTCATTTCGACGTCAATGCAGACGTCAATTCTTAACCGTTTTCCATGTAATTTTGCAGGCGCCATCGGCAGGTATTACGGCAACTGCCCTGTAAATTTAGCGGAGTTTCATTGATTACTTCAAAAGTTATTAATGAGAATAGTGTGAAATTTGATTGAGAATTTTTAAAAGTTATTCATTTAGACGTCAATTCAGACGTCAATTCTCAACCGTTTTCCATGTCATTTTGCAGGCACCATCGGCAGGTACTACGGCAACTGCCCTGTAAATTTGGCCAAGATTGTTTAAGTACTTCAAAAGTTATTGATGACATTAGTGTGAAATTTTCCTGTAAATTTGGCGAAGTTTGATTAAGTACTTCAAAAGTTATCAATAAGATTAGTAGGAAATTTGATTGAGTATTTTTAAAAATTATGATTTAGACGTCAATTCAGACGTCAATTCTTAACCGTTTCCCATGTAATTTTGCAGGCACCATCGGCTGGTATTACGGCAACTGCCCTGTAAATTTGGCGGAGTTTCATTGATTACTTCAAAAGTTATTAATGAGATTAGTGTGAGATTTGATTGAGTATTTTTAAAAGTTTTTCATTCAGACATCAATTCAGACGTCAATTCTCAACCGTTTTCCATATAATTTTGCAGGAACCATCGGCTAGTACTACGGCAACTGCCCTGTGAATTTGTCGACGTTTCATTGACTACTTCAAAAGTTATTAATGAGATCAGTGTGAAATTTGATTGAGTATTTCCAAAGTTTTTCATTTAGACGTCAATTCAGACGTCAATTCTTAACCGTTTTCCATGTAATTTTGCAGGCACCATCGGCAGGTATTACGGCAACTGCCCTGTAAATTTGGCGGAGTTTCATTGATTACTTCAAAAGTTATTAATGAGAATAGTGTGAAATTTGATTGAGAATTTTTAAAAGTTATTCATTTAGACGTCAATTCAGACGTCAATTCTCAACCGTTTTCCATGTAATTTTGCAGGCACCATCGGCAGGTACTACGGCAACTGCCCTGTAAATTTGGCGAAGATTGTTTAAGTACTTCAAAAGTTATTGATGACATTAGTGTGAAATTTTCCTGTAAATTTGGCGAAGCTTGATTAAGTACTTCAAAAGTTATCAATAAGATTAGTAGGAAATTTGATTGAGTATTTTTAAAAATTATGATTTAGACGTCAATTCAGACGTCAATTCTTAACCGTTTTCCATGTAATTTTGCAGGCACCATCGGCTGGTATTACAGCAACTGCCCTGTAAATTTGGCGGAGTTTTATTGATTACTTCAAAAGTTATTAATGAGATTAGTGTGAAATTTGATTGAGTATTTTTAAAAGTTTTTCATTCAGACGTCAATTCAGACGTCAATTCTCAACCGTTTTCCATGTAATATTGCAGGCACCATCGGCTAGTACTACGGCAACTGCCCTGTGAATTAGTCGACGTTTCATTGACTACTTCAAAAGTTATTAATGAGATCAGTGTGAAATTTGATTGAGTATTTCAAAAGTTTTTCATTTAGACGTCAATTCAGACGTCAATTCTTAACGGTTTTCCTTGTAATTTTGCAGGCACCATCTGCAGGTATTACGGCAACAGCCCTGTGAATTTGTCGACGTTTCATTGACTACTTCAAAAGTTTTTAATGAGATTAGTGTGAAATTTGATTGAGTATTTCAAATGTTTTTCATTTAGACGTCAATTCAGACGTCAATTCTTAACCGTTTTTCATGTAATTTTGCAGGCACCATCGGCAGGTATTACGGCAACTGCCCTGTAAATTTGGCGGAGTTTCATTGATTACTTCAAAAGTTATTAATGAGAATAGTGTGAAATATGATTGAGAATTTTTAAAAGTTTTTCATTTAGACGTCAATTCAGACGTCAATTCTCAACCGTTTTCCATGTAATTTTGCAGGCACCATCGGCAGGTACTACGGCAACTGCCCTGTAAATTTGGCGAAGATTGTTTAAGTACTTCAAAAGTTATTGATGACATTAATGTGAAATTTTCCTGTAAATTTGGCGAAGTTTGATTAAGTACTTCAAAAGTTATCAATAAGATTAGTAGGAAATTTGATTGAGTATTTTTAAAAATTATGATTTAGACGTCAATTCAGACGTCAATTCTTAACCGTTTTCCATGTAATTTTGCAGGCACCATCGGCTGGTATTACGGCAACTGCCCTGTAAATTTGGCGGAGTTTCATTTATTACTACAAAAGTTATTAATGAGATTAGTGTGAAATTTGATTGAGTATTTTTAAAAGTTTTTCATTTAGACGTCAATTCAGACGTCAATTCTTAACCGTTTTCCACGTAATTTTGCAGGCACCATCGGCAGGTATTACGGCAACTGGCCTGTAAATTTGGCGGAGTTTCATTGATTACTTCACAAGTTAATAATGAGAATAGTGTGAAATTTGATTGAGAATTTTTAAAAGTTATTCATTTAGACGTCAATTCAGACGTCATTTCTCAACCGTTTTCCATGTGATTTTGCAGGCACCATCGGCTAGTACTACGGCAACTGCCCTGTGAATTTGTCGACGTTTCATTGACTACTTCAAAAGTTAATAATGAGAAGAGTGTGAAATTTGATTGAGTATTTCAAAAGTTATTCATTTAGACGTCAATTCAGACGTCAATTCTTAACCGTTTTCCATGTAAATTTGCAGGCACCATCGGCTGGTACTACGGCAACTGCCCTGTGAATTTGTCGACGTTTCATTGATTACTTCAAAAGTTATTAATGAGATTAGTGTGAAATTTGATTAAGTATTTCAAAAGTTATTCATTTCGACGTCAATGCAGACGTCAATTCTTAACCGTTTTCCATGTAATTTTGCAGGCGCCATTGGCAGGTATTACGGCAACTGCCCTGTAAATTTGGCGGAGTTTCATTGATTACTTCAAAAGTTATTAATGAGAATAGTGTGAAATTTGATTGAGAATTTTTAAAATTTTTTCATTTAGACGTCAATTCAGACGTCAATTCTCAACCGTTTTCCATGTAATTTTGCAGGCACCATCGGCAGGTACTACGGCAACTGCCCTCTAAATTTGGCGAAGATTGTTTAAGTACTTCAAAAGTTATTGATGACATTAGTGTGAAATTTTCCTGTAAATTTGGCGAAGTTTGATTAAGTACTTCAAAAGTTATCAATAAGATTAGTAGGAAATTTGATTGAGTATTTTTAAAAATTATGATTTAGACGTCAATTCAGACGTCAATTCTTAACCGTTTTCCATGTAATTTTGCAGGCACCATCGGCAGGTATTACGGCAACTGCCCTGTAAATTTGGTGGAGTTTCATTTATTACTACAAAAGTTATTAATGAGATTAGTGTGAAATTTGATTGAGTATTTTTAAAAGTTTTTCATTTAGACGTCAATTCAGACGTCAATTCTTAACCGTTTTCCATGTAATTTTGCAAGCACCATCGGCAGGTATTACGGCAACTGCCCTGTGGATTTGTCGACGTTTCATTGACTACTTCAAAAGTTATTAATGAGATTAGTGTGAAATTTGATTGAGTATTTCAAAAGTTTTTCATTTAGACGTCAATTCAGACGTCAATTCTTAACCGTTTTCCATGTGATTTTGCAGGCACCATCGGCTGGTATTACGGCAACTGCCCTGTAAATTTGGCGGAGTTTCATTTATTACTACAAAAGTTATTAATGAGATTAGTGTGAAATTTGATTGAGTATTTTTAAAAGTTTTTCATTTAGACGTCAATTCAGACGTCAAGTCTTAACCGTTTTCCATGTAATTTTGCAGGCACCATCGGCAGGTATTACGGCAACTGGCCTGTAAATTTGGCGGAGTTTCATTGATTACTTCACAAGTTAATAATGAGAATAGTGTGAAATTTGATTGAGAATTTTTAAAAGTTATTCATTTAGACGTCAATTCAGACGTCAATTCTCAACCGTTTTCCATGTGATTTTGCAGGCACCATCGGCTAGTACTACGGCAACTGCCCTGTGAATTTGTCGACGTTTCATTGACTACTTCAAAAGTTAATAATGAGAAGAGTGTGAAATTTGATTGAGTATTTCAAAAGTTATTCATTTAGACGTCAATTCAGACGTCAATTCTTAACCGTTTTCCATGTAAATTTGCAGGCACCATCGGCTGGTACTACGGCAACTGCCCTGTGAATTTGTCGACGTTTCATTGACTACTTCAAAAGTTATTAATGAGATTAGTGTGAAATTTGATTAAGTATTTCAAAAGTTATTCATTTCGACGTCAATGCAGACGTCAATTCTTAACCGTTTTCCATGTAATTTTGCAGGCGCCATCGGCAAGTATTACGGCAACTGCCCTGTAAATTTGGCGGAGTTTCATTGATTACTTCAAAAGTTATTAATGAGAATAGTGTGAAATTTGATTGAGAATTTTTAAAAGTTTTTCATTTAGACGTCAATTCAGACGTCAATTCTCAACCGTTTTCCATGTAATTTTGCAGGCACCATCGGCAGGTACTACGGCAACTGCCCTGTAAATTTGGCGAAGATTGTTTAAGTACTTCAAAAGTTATTGATGACATTAATGTGAAATTTTCCTGTAAATTTGGCGAAGTTTGATTAAGTACTTCAAAAGTTATCAATAAGATTAGTAGGAAATTTGATTGAGTATTTTTAAAAATTATGATTTAGACGTCAATTCAGACGTCAATTCTTAACCGTTTTCCATGTAATTTTGCAGGCACCATCGGCTGGTATTACGGCAACTGCCCTGTAAATTTGGCGGAGTTTCATTGATTACTTCAAAAGTTATTAATGAGATTAGTGTGAAATTTGATTGAGTATTTTTAAAAGTTTTTCATTCAGACATCAATTCAGACGTCAATTCTCAACCGTTTTCCATGTAATTTTGCAGGCATCATCGGCTAGTACTACGGAAACTGCCCTGTGGATTTGTCGACGTTTCATTGACTACTTCAAAAGTTATTAATGAGATTAGTGTGAAATTTGATTGAGTATTTCAAAAGTTTTTCATTTAGACGTCAATTCAGACGTCAATTCTTAACCGTTTTCCATGTGATTTTGCAGGCACCATCGGCTGGTATTACGGCAACTGCCCTGTAAATTTGGCGGAGTTTCATTTATTACTACAAAAGTTATTAATGAGATTAGTGTGAAATTTGATTGAGTATTTTTAAAAGTTTTTCATTTAGACGTCAATTCAGACGTCAATTCTTAACCGTTTTCCATGTAATTTTGCAGGCACCATCGGCAGGTATTACGGCAACTGGCCTGTAAATTTGGCGGAGTTTCATTGATTACTTCACAAGTTATTAATGAGAATAGTGTGAAATTTGATTGAGAATTTTTAAAAGTTATTCATTTAGACGTCAATTCAGACGTCAATTCTCAACCGTTTTCCATGTGATTTTGCAGGCACCATCGGCTAGTACTACGGCAACTGCCCTGTGAATTTGTCGACGTTTCATTGACTACTTCAAAAGTTAATAATGAGAAGAGTGTGAAATTTGATTGAGTATTTCAAAAGTTATTCATTTAGACGTCAATTCAGACGTCAATTCTTAACCGTTTTCCATGTAAATTTGCAGGCACCATCGGCTGGTACTACGGCAACTGCCCTGTGAATTTGTCGACGTTTCATTGACTACTTCAAAAGTTATTAATGAGATTAGTGTAAAATTTGATTAAGTATTTCAAAAGTTATTCATTTCGACGTCAATGCAGACGTCAATTCTTAACCGTTTTCCATGTAATTTTGCAGGCGCCATCGGCAGGTATTACGGCAACTGCCCTGTAAATTTAGCGGAGTTTCATTGATTACTTCAAAAGTTATTAATGAGAATAGTGTGAAATTTGATTGAGAATTTTTAAAAGTTATTCATTTAGACGTCAATTCAGACGTCAATTCTCAACCGTTTTCCATGTCATTTTGCAGGCACCATCGGCAGGTACTACGGCAACTGCCCTGTAAATTTGGCCAAGATTGTTTAAGTACTTCAAAAGTTATTGATGACATTAGTGTGAAATTTTCCTGTAAATTTGGCGAAGTTTGATTAAGTACTTCAAAAGTTATCAATAAGATTAGTAGGAAATTTGATTGAGTATTTTTAAAAATTATGATTTAGACGTCAATTCAGACGTCAATTCTTAACCGTTTCCCATGTAATTTTGCAGGCACCATCGGCTGGTATTACGGCAACTGCCCTGTAAATTTGGCGGAGTTTCATTGATTACTTCAAAAGTTATTAATGAGAATAGTGTGAAATTTGATTGAGAATTTTTAAAAGTTTTTCATTTAGACGTCAATTCAGACGTCAATTCTCAACCGTTTTCCATGTAATTTTGCAGGCACCATCGGCAGGTACTACGGCAACTGCCCTGTAAATTTGGCGAAGATTGTTTAAGTACTTCAAAAGTTATTGATGACATTAATGTGAAATTTTCCTGTAAATTTGGCGAAGTTTGATTAAGTACTTCAAAAGTTATCAATAAGATTAGTAGGAAATTTGATTGAGTATTTTTAAAAATTATGATTTAGACGTCAATTCAGACGTCAATTCTTAACCGTTTTCCATGTAATTTTGCAGGCACCATCGGCTGGTATTACGGCAACTGCCCTGTAAATTTGGCGGAGTTTCATTGATTACTTCAAAAGTTATTAATGAGATTAGTGTGAAATTTGATTGAGTATTTTTAAAAGTTTTTCATTCAGACATCAATTCAGACGTCAATTCTCAACCGTTTTCCATGTAATTTTGCAGGCACCATCGGCTAGTACTACGGAAACTGCCCTGTGGATTTGTCGACGTTTCATTGACTACTTCAAAAGTTATTAATGAGATTAGTGTGAAATTTGATTGAGTATTTCAAAAGTTTTTCATTTAGACGTCAATTCAGACGTCAATTCTTAACCGTTTTCCATGTGATTTTGCAGGCACCATCGGCTGGTATTACGGCAACTGCCCTGTAAATTTGGCGGAGTTTCATTTATTACTACAAAAGTTATTAATGAGATTAGTGTGAAATTTGATTGAGTATTTTTAAAAGTTTTTCATTTAGACGTCAATTCAGACGTCAATTCTTAACCGTTTTCCATGTAATTTTGCAGGCACCATCGGCAGGTATTACGGCAACTGGCCTGTAAATTTGGCGGAGTTTCATTGATTACTTCACAAGTTATTAATGAGAATAGTGTGAAATTTGATTGAGAATTTTTAAAAGTTATTCATTTAGACGTCAATTCAGACGTCAATTCTCAACCGTTTTCCATGTGATTTTGCAGGCACCATCGGCTAGTACTACGGCAACTGCCCTGTGAATTTGTCGACGTTTCATTGACTACTTCAAAAGTTAATAATGAGAAGAGTGTGAAATTTGATTGAGTATTTCAAAAGTTATTCATTTAGACGTCAATTCAGACGTCAATTCTTAACCGTTTTCCATGTAAATTTGCAGGCACCATCGGCTGGTACTACGGCAACTGCCCTGTGAATTTGTCGACGTTTCATTGACTACTTCAAAAGTTATTAATGAGATTAGTGTAAAATTTGATTAAGTATTTCAAAAGTTATTCATTTCGACGTCAATGCAGACGTCAATTCTTAACCGTTTTCCATGTAATTTTGCAGGCGCCATCGGCAGGTATTACGGCAACTGCCCTGTAAATTTAGCGGAGTTTCATTGATTACTTCAAAAGTTATTAATGAGAATAGTGTGAAATTTGATTGAGAATTTTTAAAAGTTATTCATTTAGACGTCAATTCAGACGTCAATTCTCAACCGTTTTCCATGTCATTTTGCAGGCACCATCGGCAGGTACTACGGCAACTGCCCTGTAAATTTGGCCAAGATTGTTTAAGTACTTCAAAAGTTATTGATGACATTAGTGTGAAATTTTCCTGTAAATTTGGCGAAGTTTGATTAAGTACTTCAAAAGTTATCAATAAGATTAGTAGGAAATTTGATTGAGTATTTTTAAAAATTATGATTTAGACGTCAATTCAGACGTCAATTCTTAACCGTTTCCCATGTAATTTTGCAGGCACCATCGGCTGGTATTACGGCAACTGCCCTGTAAATTTGGCGGAGTTTCATTGATTACTTCAAAAGTTATTAATGAGATTAGTGTGAAATTTGATTGAGTATTTTTAAAAGTTTTTCATTCAGACATCAATTCAGACGTCAATTCTCAACCGTTTTCCATATAATTTTGCAGGAACCATCGGCTAGTACTACGGCAACTGCCCTGTGAATTTGTCGACGTTTCATTGACTACTTCAAAAGTTATTAATGAGATCAGTGTGAAATTTGATTGAGTATTTCCAAAGTTTTTCATTTAGACGTCAATTCAGACGTCAATTCTCAACCGTTTTCCATGTAATTTTGCAGGCACCATCGGCAGGTATTACGGCAACTGCCCTGTAAATTTGGCGGAGTTTCATTGATTACTTCAAAAGTTATTAATGAGAATAGTGTGAAATTTGATTGAGAATTTTTAAAAGTTATTCATTTAGACGTCAATTCAGACGTCAATTCTCAACCGTTTTCCATGTAATTTTGCAGGCACCATCGGCTGGTACTACGGCAACTGCCCTGTAAATTTGGCGAAGATTGTTTAAGTACTTCAAAAGTTATTGATGACATTAGTGTGAAATTTTCCTGTAAATTTGGCGAAGCTTGATTAAGTACTTCAAAAGTTATCAATAAGATTAGTAGGAAATTTGATTGAGTATTTTTAAAAATTATGATTTAGACGTCAATTCAGACGTCAATTCTTAACCGTTTTCCATGTAATTTTGCAGGCACCATCGGCTGGTATTACAGCAACTGCCCTGTAAATTTGGCGGAGTTTTATTGATTACTTCAAAAGTTATTAATGAGATTAGTGTGAAATTTGATTGAGTATTTTTAAAAGTTTTTCATTCAGACGTCAATTCAGACGTCAATTCTCAACCGTTTTCCATGTAATATTGCAGGCACCATCGGCTAGTACTACGGCAACTGCCCTGTGAATTAGTCGACGTTTCATTGACTACTTCAAAAGTTATTAATGAGATCAGTGTGAAATTTGATTGAGTATTTCAAAAGTTTTTCATTTAGACGTCAATTCAGACGTCAATTCTTAACGGTTTTCCTTGTAATTTTGCAGGCACCATCTGCAGGTATTACGGCAACAGCCCTGTGAATTTGTCGACGTTTCATTGACTACTTCAAAAGTTTTTAATGAGATTAGTGTGAAATTTGATTGAGTATTTCAAATGTTTTTCATTTAGACGTCAATTCAGACGTCAATTCTTAACCGTTTTTCATGTAATTTTGCAGGCACCATCGGCAGGTATTACGGCAACTGCCCTGTAAATTTGGCGGAGTTTCATTGATTACTTCAAAAGTTATTAATGAGAATAGTGTGAAATTTGATTGAGAATTTTTAAAAGTTTTTCATTTAGACGTCAATTCAGACGTCAATTCTCAACCGTTTTCCATGTAATTTTGCAGGCACCATCGGCAGGTACTACGGCAACTGCCCTGTAAATTTGGCGAAGATTGTTTAAGTACTTCAAAAGTTATTGATGACATTAATGTGAAATTTTCCTGTAAATTTGGCGAAGTTTGATTAAGTACTTCAAAAGTTATCAATAAGATTAGTAGGAAATTTGATTGAGTATTTTTAAAAATTATGATTTAGACGTCAATTCAGACGTCAATTCTTAACCGTTTTCCATGTAATTTTGCAGGCACCATCGGCTGGTATTACGGCAACTGCCCTGTAAATTTGGCGGAGTTTCATTTATTACTACAAAAGTTATTAATGAGATTAGTGTGAAATTTGATTGAGTATTTTTAAAAGTTTTTCATTTAGACGTCAATTCAGACGTCAATTCTTAACCGTTTTCCATGTAATTTTGCAGGCACCATCGGCAGGTATTACGGCAACTGGCCTGTAAATTTGGCGGAGTTTCATTGATTACTTCACAAGTTAATAATGAGAATAGTGTGAAATTTGATTGAGAATTTTTAAAAGTTATTCATTTAGACGTCAATTCAGACGTCATTTCTCAACCGTTTTCCATGTGATTTTGCAGGCACCATCGGCTAGTACTACGGCAACTGCCCTGTGAATTTGTCGACGTTTCATTGACTACTTCAAAAGTTAATAATGAGAAGAGTGTGAAATTTGATTGAGTATTTCAAAAGTTATTCATTTAGACGTCAATTCAGACGTCAATTCTTAACCGTTTTCCATGTAAATTTGCAGGCACCATCGGCTGGTACTACGGCAACTGCCCTGTGAATTTGTCGACGTTTCATTGACTACTTCAAAAGTTATTAATGAGATTAGTGTGAAATTTGATTAAGTATTTCAAAAGTTATTCATTTCGACGTCAATGCAGACGTCAATTCCTAACCGTTTTCCATGTAATTTTGCAGGCGCCATTGGCAGGTATTACGGCAACTGCCCTGTAAATTTGGCGGAGTTTCATTGATTACTTCAAAAGTTATTAATGAGAATAGTGTGAAATTTGATTGAGAATTTTTAAAAGTTATTCATTTAGACGTCAATTCAGACGTCAATTCTCAACCGTTTTCCATGTCATTTTGCAGGAACCATCGGCAGGTACTACGGCAACTGCCCTGTAAATTTGGCCAAGATTGTTTAAGTACTTCAAAAGTTATTGATGACATTAGTGTGAAATTTTCCTGTAAATTTGGCGAAGTTTGATTAAGTACTTCAAAAGTTATCAATAAGATTAGTAGGAAATTTGATTGAGTATTTTTAAAAATTATGATTTAGACGTCAATTCAGACGTCAATTCTTAACCGTTTCCCATGTAATTTTGCAGGCACCATCGGCTGGTATTACGGCAACTGCCCTGTAAACTTGGCGGAGTTTCATTGATTACTTCAAAAGTTATTAATGAGATTAGTGTGAAATTTGATTGAGTATTTTTAAAAGTTTTTCATTCAGACATCAATTCAGACGTCAATTCTCAACCGTTTTCCATGTAATTTTGCAGGAACCATCGGCTAGTACTACGGCAACTGCCCTGTGAATTAGTCGACGTTTCATTGACTACTTCAAAAGTTATTAATGAGATCAGTGTGAAATTTGATTGAGTATTTCCAAAGTTTTTCATTTAGACGTCAATTCAGACGTCAATTCTTAACCGTTTTCCATGTAATTTTGCAGGCACCATCGGCAGGTATTACGGCAACTGCCCTGTAAATTTGGCGGAGTTTCATTGATTACTTCAAAAGTTATTAATGAGAATAGTGTGAAATTTGATTGAGAATTTTTAAAAGTTATTCATTTAGACGTCAATTCAGACGTCAATTCTCAACCGTTTTCCATGTAATTTTGCAGGCACCATCGGCAGGTACTACGGCAACTGCCCTGTAAGTTTGGCCAAGATTGTTTAAGTACTTCAAAAGTTATTGATGACATTAGTGTGAAATTTTCCTGTAAATTTGGCGAAGCTTGATTAAGTACTTCAAAAGTTATCAATAAGATTAGTAGGAAATTTGATTGAGTATTTTTAAAAATTATGATTTAGACGTCAATTCAGACGTCAATTCTTAACCGTTTTCCATGTAATTTTGCAGGCACCATCGGCTGGTATTACAGCAACTGCCCTGTAAATTTGGCGGAGTTTTATTGATTACTTCAAAAGTTATTAATGAGATTAGTGTGAAATTTGATTGAGTATTTTTAAAAGTTTTTCATTCAGACGTCAATTCAGACGTCAATTCTCAACCGTTTTCCATGTAATATTGCAGGCACCATCGGCTAGTACTACGGCAACTGCCCTGTGAATTAGTCGACGTTTCATTGACTACTTCAAAAGTTATTAATGAGATCAGTGTGAAATTTGATTGAGTATTTCAAAAGTTTTTCATTTAGACGTCAATTCAGACGTCAATTCTTAACGGTTTTCCTTGTAATTTTGCAGGCACCATCTGCAGGTATTACGGCAACAGCCCTGTGAATTTGTCGACGTTTCATTGACTACTTCAAAAGTTATTAATGAGATTAGTGTGAAATTTGATTGAGTATTTCAAATGTTTTTCATTTAGACGTCAATTCAGACGTCAATTCTTAACCGTTTTTCATGTAATTTTGCAGGCACCATCGGCAGGTATTACGGCAACTGCCCTGTAAATTTGGTGGAGTTTCATTTATTACTACAAAAGTTATTAATGAGATTAGTGTGAAATTTGATTGAGTATTTTTAAAAGTTTTTCATTTAGACGTCAATTCAGACGTCAATTCTTAACCGTTTTCCATGTAATTTTGCAGGCACCATCGGCAGGTATTACGGCAACTGCCCTGTAAATTTGGCGGAGTTTCATTGATTACTTCAAAAGTTATTAATGAGAATAGTGTGAAATTTGATTGAGAATTTTTAAAAGTTTTTCATTTAGACGTCAATTCAGACGTCAATTCTCAACCGTTTTCCATGTAATTTTGCAGGCACCATCGGCAGGTACTACGGCAACTGCCCTGTAAATTTGGCGAAGATTGTTTAAGTACTTCAAAAGTTATTGATGACATTAATGTGAAATTTTCCTGTAAATTTGGCGAAGTTTGATTAAGTACTTCAAAAGTTATCAATAAGATTAGTAGGAAATTTGATTGAGTATTTTTAAAAATTATGATTTAGACGTCAATTCAGACGTCAATTCATAACCGTTTTCCATGTAATTTTGCAGGCACCATCGGCTGGTATTACGGCAACTGCCCTGTAAATTTGGCGGAGTTTAATTTATTACTACAAAAGTTATTAATGAGATTAGTGTGAAATTTGATTGAGTATTTTTAAAAGTTTTTCATTTAGACGTCAATTCAGACGTCAATTCTTAACCGTTTTCCATGTAATTTTGCAGGCACCATCGGCAGGTATTACGGCAACTGGCCTGTAAATTTGGCGGAGTTTCATTGATTACTTCACAAGTTAATAATGAGAATAGTGTGAAATTTGATTGAGAATTTTTAAAAGTTATTCATTTAGACGTCAATTCAGACGTCATTTCTCAACCGTTTTCCATGTGATTTTGCAGGCACCATCGGCTAGTACTACGGCAACTGCCCTGTGAATTTGTCGACGTTTCATTGACTACTTCAAAAGTTAATAATGAGAAGAGTGTGAAATTTGATTGAGTATTTCAAAAGTTATTCATTCAGACGTCAATTCAGACGTCAATTCTTAACCGTTTTCCATGTAAATTTGCAGGCACCATCGGCTGGTACTACGGCAACTGCCCTGTGAATTTGTCGACGTTTCATTGACTACTTCAAAAGTTATTAATGAGATTAGTGTGAAATTTGATTAAGTATTTCAAAAGTTATTCATTTCGACGTCAATGCAGACGTCAATTCTTAACCGTTTTCCATGTAATTTTGCAGGCGCCATCGGCAGGTATTACGGCAACTGCCCTGTAAATTTGGCGGAGTTTCATTGATTACTTCAAAAGTTATTAATGAGAATAGTGTGAAATTTGATTGAGAATTTTTAAAAGTTATTCATTTAGACGTCAATTCAGACGTCAATTCTCAACCGTTTTCCATGTCATTTTGCAGGAACCATCGGCAGGTACTACGGCAACTGCCCTGTAAATTTGGCCAAGATTGTTTAAGTACTTCAAAAGTTATTGATGACATTAGTGTGATATTTTCCTGTAAATTTGGCGAAGTTTGTTTAAGTACTTCAAAAGTTATCAATAAGATTAGTAGGAAATTTGATTGAGTATTTTTAAAAATTATGATTTAGACGTCAATTCAGACGTCAATTCTTAACCGTTTTCCATGTAATTTTGCAGGCACCATCGGCTGGTATTACGGCAACTGCCCTGTAAATTTGGCAAAGATTGATTAAGTACTTCAAAAGTTATTAATGACATTAGTGTGATATTTTCCTGTAAATTTGGCGAAGTTTGTTTAAGTACTTCAAAAGTTATCAATAAGATTAGTAGGAAATTTGATTGAGTATTTTTAAAAATTATGATTTAGACGTCAATTCAGACGTCAATTCTTAACCGTTTTCCATGTAATTTTGCAGGCACCATCGGCTGGTATTACGGCAACTGCCCTGTAAATTTGGCGGAGTTTCATTGATTACTTCAAAAGTTATTAATGCGATTAGTGTGAAATTTGATTGAGTATTTTTAAAAGTTTTTCATTCAGACATCAATTCAGACGTCAATTCTCAACCGTTTTCCATGTAATTTTGCAGGAACCATCGGCTAGTACTACGGCAACTGCCCTGTGAATTTGTCGACGTTTCATTGACTACTTCAAAAGTTATTAATGAGATCAGTGTGAAATTTGATTGAGTATTTCCAAAGTTTTTCATTTAGACGTCAATTCAGACGTCAATTCTTAACCGTTTTCCATGTAATTTTGCAGGCACCATCGGCAGGTATTACGGCAACTGCCCTGTAAATTTGGCGGAGTTTCATTGATTACTTCAAAAGTTATTAATGAGAATAGTGTGAAATTTGATTGAGAATTTTTAAAAGTTATTCATTTAGACGTCAATTCAGACGTCAATTCTCAACCGTTTTCCATGTAATTTTGCAGGCACCATCGGCAGGTACTACGGCAACTGCCCTGTAAATTTGGCGAAGATTGTTTAAGTACTTCAAAAGTAATTGATGACATTAGTGTGAAATTTTCCTGTAAATTTGGCGAAGTTTGATTAAGTACTTCAAAAGTTATCAATAAGATTAGTAGGAAATTTGATTGAGTATTTTTAAAAATTATGATTTAGACGTCAATTCAGACGTCAATTCTTAACCGTTTTCCATGTAATTTTGCAGGCACCATCGGCTGGTATTACGGCAACTGCCCTGTAAATTTGGCGGAGTTTCATTGATTACTTCAAAAGTTATTAATGAGATTAGTGTGAAATTTGATTGAGTATTTTTAAAAGTTTTTCATTCAGACGTCAATTCAGACGTCAATTCTCAACCGTTTTCCATGTAATATTGCAGGCACCATCGGCTAGTACTACGGCAACTGCCCTGTGAATTTGTCGACGTTTCATTGACTACTTCAAAAGTTATTAATGAGATTAGTGTGAAATTTGATTGAGTATTTCAAAAGTTATTCATTTAGACGTCAATTCAGACGTCAATTCTTAACCGTTTTCCATATTATTTTGCAGGCACCATCGGCTGGTATTACGGCAACTGCCCTGTAAATTTGGCGGAGTTTCATTTATTACTACAAAAGTTATTAATGAGATTAGTGTGAAATTTGATTGAGTATTTTTAAAAGTTTTTCATTTAGACGTCAATTCAGACGTCAATTCTTAACCGTTTTCCATGTAATTTTGCAGGCACCATCGGCAGGTATTACGGCAACTGGCCTGTAAATTTGGCGGAGTTTCATTGATTACTTCACAAGTTAATAATGAGAATAGTGTGAAATTTGATTGAGAATTTTTAAAAGTTATTCATTTAGACGTCAATTCAGACGTCAATTCTCAACCGTTTTCCATGTGATTTTGCAGGCACCATCGGCTAGTACTACGGCAACTGCCCTGTAAATTTGTCGACGTTTCATTGACTGCTTCAAAAGTTAATAATGAGAAGAGTGTGAAATTTGATTGAGTATTTCAAAAGTTATTCATTTAGACGTCAATTCAGACGTCAATTCTTAACCGTTTTCCATGTAAATTCGCAGGCACCATCGGCTGGTTCTACGGCAACTGCCCTGTGAATTTGTCGTCGTTTCATTGACTACTTCAAAAGTTATTAATGAGATTAGTGTGAAATTTGATTAAGTATTTCAAAAGTTATTCATTTCGACGTCAATTCAGACGTCAATTCTTAACCGTTTTCCATATTATTTTGCAGGCACCATCGGCTGGTATTACGACAACTGCCCTGTAAATTTGGCGGAGTTTCATTTATTACTACAAAAGTTATTAATGAGATTAGTGTGAAATTTGATTGAGTATTTTTAAAAGTTTTTCATTTAGACGTCAATTCAGACGTCAATTCTTAACCGTTTTCCATGTAATTTTGCAGGCACCATCGGCAGGTATTACGGCAACTGGCCTGTAAATTTGGCGGAGTTTCATTGATTACTTCACAAGTTAATAATGAGAATAGTGTGAAATTTGATTGAGAATTTTTAAAAGTTATTCATTTAGACGTCAATTCAGACGCCAATTCTCAACCGTTTTCCATGTGATTTTGCAGGCACCATCGGCTAGTACTACGGCAACTGCCCTGTAAATTTGGCGGAGTTTCATTGATTACTTCAAAAGTTATTAATGAGAATAGTGTGAAATTTGATTGAGAATTTTTAAAAGTTATTCATTTAGACGTCAATTCAGACGTCAATTCTCAACCGTTTTCCATGTCATTTTGCAGGCACCATCGGCAGGTACTACGGCAACTGCCCTGTAAATTTGGCCAAGATTGTTTAAGTACTTCAAAAGTTATTGATGACATTAGTGTGAAATTTTCCTGTAAATTTGGCGAAGTTTGATTAAGTACTTCAAAAGTTATCAATAAGATTAGTAGGAAATTTGATTGAGTATTTTTAAAAATTATGATTTAGACGTCAATTCAGACGTCAATTCTTAACCGTTTCCCATGTAATTTTGCAGGCACCATCGGCTGGTATTACGGCAACTGCCCTGTAAATTTGGCAGAGTTTCATTGATTACTTCAAAAGTTATTAATGAGATTAGTGTGAAATTTGATTGAGTATTTTTAAAAGTTTTTCATTCAGACATCAATTCAGACGTCAATTCTCAACCGTTTTCCATGTAATTTTGCAGGAACCATCGGCTAGTACTACGGCAACTGCCCTGTGAATTTGTCGACGTTTCATTGACTACTTCAAAAGTTATTAATGAGATCAGTGTGAAATTTGATTGAGTATTTCCAAAGTTTTTCATTTAGACGTCAATTCAGACGTCAATTCTTAACCGTTTTCCATGTAATTTTGCAGGCACCATCGGCAGGTATTACGGCAACTGCCCTGTAAATTTGGCGGAGTTTCATTGATTACTTCAAAAGTTATTAATGAGAATAGTGTGAAATTTGATTGAGAATTTTTAAAAGTTATTCATTTAGACGTCAATTCAGACGTCAATTCTCAACCGTTTTCCATGTAATTTTGCAGGCACCATCGGCAGGTACTACGGCAACTGCCCTGTAAATTTGGCGAAGATTGTTTAAGTACTTCAAAAGTTATTGATGACATTAGTGTGAAATTTTCCTGTAAATTTGGCGAAGTTTGATTAAGTACTTCAAAAGTTATCAATAAGATTAGTAGGAAATTTGATTGAGTATTTTTAAAAATTATGATTTAGACGTCAATTCAGACGTCAATTCTTAACCGTTTTCCATGTAATTTTGCAGGCACCATCGGCTGGTATTACGGCAACTGCCCTGTAAATTTGGCGGAGTTTCATTGATTACTTCAAAAGTTATTAATGAGATTAATGTGAAATTTGATTGAGTATTTTTAAAAGTTTTTTATTCAGACGTCAATTCAGACGTCAATTCTCAACCGTTTTCCATGTGATATTGCAGGCACCATCGGCTAGTACTACGGCAACTGCCCTGTGAATTTGTCGACGTTTCATTGACTACTTCAAAAGTTATTAATGAGATTAGTGTGAAATTTGATTGAGTATTTCAAAAGTTATTCATTTAGACGTCAATTCAGACGTCAATTCTTAACCGTTTTCCATGTAACTTTGCAGGCACCATCGGCTGGTATTACGGCAACTGCCCTGTAAATTTGGCGGAGTTTCATTTATTACTACAAAAGTTATTAATGAGATTAGCGTGAAATTTGATTGAGTATTTTTAAAAGTTATTCATTTAGACGTCAATTCAGACGTCAATTCTCAACCGTTTTCCATGTAATTTTGCAGGCACCATCGGCTAGTACTACAGCAACTGCCCTGTGAATTTGTCGACGTTTCATTGACTACTTCAAAAGTTATTAATGAGATTAGTGTGAAATTTGATTGAGTATTTCAAAAGTTATTCATTTAGACGTCAATTCAGACGTCAATTCTTAACCGTTTTCCATGTAAATTTGGAGGCACCATCGGCTGGTACTACGGCAACTGCCCTGTGAATTTGTCGACGTTTCATTGACTACTTCAAAAGTTATTAATGAGATTAGTGTGAAATTTGATTAAGTATTTCAAAAGTTATTCATTTAGACGTCAATTCAGACGTCAATTCTTAACCGTTTTCCATGTAATTTTGCAGGCACCATCGGCTGGTATTACGGCAACTGCCCTGTAAATTTGGCGGAGTTTCATTGATTACTTCAAAAGTTATTAATGAGATTAGTGTGAAATTTGATTGAGTATTTTTTAAAGTTTTTCATTCAGACATCAATTCAGACGTCAATTCTTAACCGTTTTCCATGTAATTTTGCAGGCACCATTGGCAGGTATTACGGCAACTGCCCTGTAAATTTGGCGGAGTTTCATTGATTACTTCAAAAGTTATTAATGAGAATAGTGTGAAATTTGATTGAGAATTTTTAAAAGTTTTTCATTTAGACGTCAATTCAGACGTCAATTCTCAACCGTTTTCCATGTAATTTTGCAGGCGCCATCGGCAGGTATTACGGCAACTGTCCTGTAAATTTGGCGAAGATTGAGTAAGTACTTCAAAAGTTATTAATGACATTAGTGTGATATTTTCCTGTAAATTTGGCGAAGTTTGATTAAGTACTTCAAAAGTTATCAATAAGATTAGTAGGAAATTTGATTGAGTATTTTTAAAAATTATGATATAGACGTCAATTCAGATGTCAATTCTTAACCGTTTTCCATGTAATTTTGCAGGCACCATCGGCTGGTATTACGGCAACTGCCCTGTAAATTTGTCGACGTTTCATTGACTACTTCAAAAGTTATTAATGAGATTAGTGTGAAATTTGATTGAGTATTTCAAAAGTTATTCATTTAGACGTCAATTCAGACGTCAATTCTTAACCGTTTTCCATGTAAATTTGGAGGCACCATCGGCTGGTACTACGGCAACTGCCCTGTGAATTTGTCGACGTTTCATTGACTACTTCAAAAGTTATTAATGAGATTAGTGTGAAATTTGATTGAGTATTTCAAAAGTTATTCATTTAGACGTCAATTCAGACGTCAATTCTTAACCGTTTTCCATGTAAATTTGGAGGCACCATCGGCTGGTACTACGGCAACTGCCCTGTGAATTTGTCGACGTTTCATTGACTACTTCAAAAGTTATTAATGAGATTAGTGTGAAATTTGATTAAGTATTTCAAAAGTTATTCATTTAGACGTCAATTCAGACGTCAATTCTTAACCGTTTTCCATGTAAATTTGGAGGCACCATCGGCTGGTACTACGGCAACTGCCCTGTGAATTTGTCGACGTTTCATTGACTACTTCAAAAGTTATTAATGAGATTAGTGTGAAATTTGATTGAGTATTTTTAAAAGTTATTCATTTAGACGTCAATTCAGACGTCAATTCTCAACCGTTTTCCATGTAATTTTGCAGGCACCATCGGCTAGTACTACAGCAACTGCCCTGTGAATTTGTCGACGTTTCATTGACTACTTCAAAAGTTATTAATGAGATTAGTGTGAAATTTGATTGAGTATTTCAAAAGTTATTCATTTAGACGTCAATTCAGACGTCAATTCTTAACCGTTTTCCATGTAAATTTGGAGGCACCATCGGCTGGTACTACGGCAACTGCCCTGTGAATTTGTCGACGTTTCATTGACTACTTCAAAAGTTATTAATGAGATTAGTGTGAAATTTGATTAGGTATTTCAAAAGTTATTCATTTAGACGTCAATTCAGACGTCAATTCTTAACCGTTTTCCATGTAATTTTGCAGGCACCATCGGCTGGTATTACGGCAACTGCCCTGTAAATTTGGCGGAGTTTCATTGATTACTTCAAAAGTTATTAATGAGATTAGTGTGAAATTTGATTGAGTATTTTTAAAAGTTTTTCATTCAGACATCAATTCAGACGTCAATTCTTAACCGTTTTCCATGTAATTTTGCAGGCACCATCGGCAGGTATTACGGCAACTGCCCTGTAAATTTGGCGGAGTTTCATTAATTACTTCAAAAGTTATTAATGAGAATAGTGTGAAATTTGATTGAGAATTTTTAAAAGTTTTTCATTTAGACGTCAATTCAGACGTCAATTCTCAACCGTTTTCCATGTAATTTTGCAGGCGCCATCGGCAGGTATTACGGCAACTGTCCTGTAAATTTGGCGAAGATTGATTAAGTACTTCAAAAGTTATTAATGACATTAGTGTGATATTTTCCTGTAAATTTGGCGAAGTTTGATTAAGTACTTCAAAAGTTATCAATAAGATTAGTAGGAAATTTGATTGAGTATTTTTAAAAATTATGATATAGACGTCAATTCAGATGTCAATTCTTGACCGTTTTCCATGTAATTTTGCAGGCACCATCGGCTGGTATTACGGCAACTGCCCTGTAAATTTGGCGGAGTTTCATTGATTACTGCAAAAGTTATTAATGAGATTAGTGTGAAATTTGATTGAGTATTTTTAAAAGTTTTTCGTTTAGACGTCAATTCAGACGTCAATTCTTAACCGTTTTCCATGTAATTTTGCAGGCGCCATCGGCAGGTATTACGGCAACTGCCCTGTAAATTTGGCGGAGTTTCATTGATTACTTCAAAAGTTAATAATGAGAATAGTGTGAAATTTGATTGAGAATTTTTAAAAGTTATTCATTTAGACGTCAATTGAGACGTCAATTCTCAACCGTTTTCCATGTAATTTTGCAGGCACCATCGGCTAGTACTACGGCAACTGCCCTGTGAATTTGTCGACGTTTCATTGACTACTTCAAAAGTCATTAATGAGATTAGTGTGAAATTTGATTGAGTATTTCAAAAGTTATTCATTTAGACGTCAATTCAGACGTCAATTCTTAACCGTTTTCCATGTAATTTTGCAGGCGCCATCGGCAGGTACTACGGCAACTGCCCTGTAAATTTGGCGAAGATTGTTTAAGTACTTCAAAAGTTATTGATGACATTAGTGTGAAATTTTCCTGTAAATTTGGCGAAGTTTGATTAAGTACTTCAAAAGTTATCAATAAGATTAGTAGGAAATTTGATTGAGTATTTTTAAAAATTATGATTTAGACGTCAATTCAGACGTCAATTCTTAACCGTTTTCCATGTAATTTTTGCAGGCACCATCGGCTGGTATTACGGCAACTGCCCTGTAAATTTGGCGGAGTTTCATTGATTACTTCAAAAGTTATTAATAAGATTAGTGTGAAATTTGATTGAGTATTTTTAAAAGTTTTTCATTCAGACGTCAATTCAGACGTCAATTCTCAACCGTTTTCCATGTAATTTTGCAGGCACCATCGGCTGGTACTACGGCAACTGCCCTGTGAATTTGTCGACGTTTCATTGACTACTTCAAAAGTTATTAATGAGATTAGTGTGAAATTTGATTGAGTATTTCAAAAGTTATTCATTTAGACGTCAATTCAGACGTCAATTCTTAACCGTTTTCCATGTAATTTTGCAGGCACCATCGGCTGGTATTACGGCAACTGCCCTGTAAATTTGGCGGTGTTTCATTTATTACTACAAAAGTTATTAATGAGATTATTGTGAAATTTGATTGAGTATTTTTAAAAGTTTTTCACTTAGACGTCAATTCAGACGTCAATTCTTAACCGTTTTCCATGTAATTTCGCAGGCACCATCGGCAGGTATTACGGCAACTGCCCTGTAAATTTGGCCGAGTTTCATTGATTACTTCAAAAGTTATTAATGAGAATAGTGTGAAATTTGATTGAGAATTTTTAAAAGTTTTTCATTTAGACGTCAATTCAGACGTCAATTCTCAACCGTTTTCCATGTAATTTTGCAGGCACCATCGGCTGGTATTACGGCAACTGCCCTGTAAATTTGGCGGAGTTTTATTGATTACTTCAAAAGTTATTAATGAGATTAGTGTGAAATTTGATTGAGTATTTTTAAAAGTTTTTCATTCAGACGTCAATTCAGACGTCAATTCTCAACCGTTTTCCATGTAATATTGCAGGCACCATCGGCTAGTACTACGGCAACTGCCCTGTGAATTTGTCGACGTTTCATTGACTACTTCAAAAGTTATTAATGAGATCAGTGTGAAATTTGATTGAGTATTTCAAAAGTTTTTCATTTAGACGTCAATTCAGACGTCAATTCTTAACGGTTTTCCTTGTAATTTTGCAGGCACCATCTGCAGGTATTACGGCAAATGCCCTGTGAATTTGTCGACGTTTCATTGACTACTTCAAAAGTTATTAATGAGATTAGTGTGAAATTTGATTGAGTATTTCAAATGTTTTTCATTTAGACGTCAATTCAGACGTCAATTCTTAACCGTTTTTCATGTAATTTTGCAGGCACCATCGGCAGGTATTACGGCAACTGCCCTGTAAATTTGGTGGAGTTTCATTTATTACTACAAAAGTTATTAATGAGATTAGTGTGAAATTTGATTGAGTATTTTTAAAAGTTTTTCATTTAGACGTCAATTCAGACGTCAATTTTTAACCGTTTTCCATGTAATTTTGCAGGCACCATCGGCAGGTATTACGGCAACTGCCCTGTAAATTTGGCGGAGTTTCATTGATTACTTCAAAAGTTATTAATGAGAATAGTGTGAAATTTGATTGAGAATTTTTAAAAGTTTTTCATTTAGACGTCAATTCAGACGTCAATTCTCAACCGTTTTCCATGTAATTTTGCAGGCACCATCGGCAGGTACTACAGCAACTGCCCTGTAAATTTGGCGAAGATTGTTTAAGTACTTCAAAAGTTATTGATGACATTAATGTGAAATTTTCCTGTAAATTTGGCGAAGTTTGATTAAGTACTTCAAAAGTTATCAATAAGATTAGTAGGAAATTTGATTGAGTATTTTTAAAAATTATGATTTAGACGTCAATTCAGACGTCAATTCTTAACCGTTTTCCATGTAATTTTGCAGGCACCATCGGCTGGTATTACGGCAACTGCCCTGTAAATTTGGCGGAGTTTCATTGATTACTTCAAAAGTTATTAATGAGATTAGTGTGAAATTTGATTGAGTATTTTTAAAAGTTTTTCATTCAGACATCAATTCAGACGTCAATTCTCAACCGTTTTCCATGTAATTTTGCAGGCACCATCGGCTAGTACTACGGAAACTGCCCTGTGAATTTGTCGACGTTTCATTGACTACTTCAAAAGTTATTAATGAGATTAGTGTGAAATTTGATTGAGTATTTCAAAAGTTTTTCATTTAGACGTCAATTCAGACGTCAATTCTTAACCGTTTTCCATGTAATTTTGCAGGCACCATCGGCTGGTATTACGGCAACTGCCCTGTAAATTTGGCGGAGTTTCATTTATTACTACAAAAGTTATTAATGAGATTAGTGTGAAATTTGATTGAGTATTTTTAAAAGTTTTTCATTTAGACGTCAATTCAGACGTCAATTCTTAACCGTTTTCCATGTAATTTCGCAGGCACCATCGGCAGGTATTACGGCAACTGCCCTGTAAATTTGGTGGAGTTTCATTTATGACTACAAAAGTTATTAATGAGAATAGTGTGAAATTTGATTGAGTATTTTTAAAAGTTTTTCATTTAGACGTCAATTCAGACGTCAATTCTTAACCGTTTTCCATGTAATTTTGCAGGCACCATCGGCAGGTATTACGGCAACTGCCCTGTAAATTTGGCGGAGTTTTATTGATTACTTCAAAAGTTATTAATGAGATTAGTGTGAAATTTGATTGAGTATTTTTAAAAGTTTTTCATTCAGACGTCAATTCAGACGTCAATTCTCAACCGTTTTCCATGTAATATTGCAGGCACCATCGGCTAGTACTACGGCAACTGCCCTGTGAATTTGTCGACGTTTCATTGACTACTTCAAAAGTTATTAATGAGATCAGTGTGAAATTTGATTGAGTATTTCAAAAGTTTTTCATTTAGACGTCAATTCAGACGTCAATTCTTAACGGTTTTCCTTGTAATTTTGCAGGCACCATCTGCAGGTATTACGGCAACTGCCCTGTGAATTTGTCGACGTTTCATTGACTACTTCAAAAGTTATTAATGAGATTAGTGTGAAATTTGATTGAGTATTTCAAATGTTTTTCATTTAGACGTCAATTCAGACGTCAATTCTTAACCGTTTTCCATGTAATTTTGCAGGCACCATCGGCAGGTATTACGGCAACTGCCCTGTAAATTTGGTGGAGTTTCATTTATGACTACAAAAGTTATTAATGAGATTAGTGTGAAATTTGATTGAGTATTTTTAAAAGTTTTTCATTTAGACGTCATTTCAGACGTCAATTCTTAACCGTTTTCCATGTAATTTTGCAGGCACCATCGGCAGGTATTACGGCAACTGCCCTGTAAATTTGGCGGAGTTTCATTGATTACTTCAAAAGTTATTAATGAGAATAGTGTGAAATTTGATTGAGAATTTTTAAAAGTTTTTCATTTAGACGTCAATTCAGACGTCAATTCTCAACCGTTTTCCATGTAATTTTGCAGGCACCATCGGCAGGTACTACGGCAACTGCCCTGTAAATTTGTCGAAGATTGTTTAAGTACTTCAAAAGTTATTGATGACATTAATGTGAAATTTTCCTGTAAATTTGGCGAAGTTTGATTAAGTACTTCAAAAGTTATCAATAAGATTAGTAGGAAATTTGATTGAGTATTTTTAAAAATTATGATTTAGACGTCAATTCAGACGTCAATTCTTAACCGTTTTCCATGTAATTTTGCAGGCACCATCAGCTGGTATTACGGCAACTGCCCTGTAAATTTGGCGGAGTTTCATTGATTACTTCAAAAGTTATTAATGATATTAGTGTGAAATTTGATAGAGTATTTTTAAAAGTTTTTCATTCAGACGTCAATTCAGACGTCAATTCTCAACCGTTTTCCATGTGATATTGCAGGCACCATCGGCTAGTACTACGGCAACTGCCCTGTGAATTTGTCGACGTTTCATTGACTACTTCAAAAGTTATTAATGAGATTAGTGTGAAATTTGATTGAGTATTTCAAAAGTTATTCATTTAGACGTCAATTCAGACGTCAATTCTTAACCGTTTTCCATGTAACTTTGCAGGCACCATCGGCTGGTATTACGGCAACTGCCCTGTAAATTTGGCGGAGTTTCATTTATTACTACAAAAGTTATTAATGAGATTAGTGTGAAATTTGATTGAGTATTTTTAAAAGTTATTCATTTAGACGTCAATTCAGACGTCAATTCTCAACCGTTTTCCATGTAATTTTGCAGGCACCATCGGCTAGTACTACAGCAACTGCCCTGTGAATTTGTCGACGTTTCATTGACAACTTCAAAAGTTATTAATGAGATTAGTGTGAAATTTGATTGAGTATTTCAAAAGTTATTCATTTAGACGTCAATTCAGACGTCAATTCTTAACCGTTTTCCATGTAAATTTGGAGGCACCATCGGCTGGTACTACGGCAACTGCCCTGTGAATTTGTCGACGTTTCATTGACTACTTCAAAAGTTATTAATGAGATTAGTGTGAAATTTGATTAAGTATTTCAAAAGTTATTCATTTAGACGTCAATTCAGACGTCAATTCTTAACCGTTTTCCATGTAATTTTGCAGGCACCATCGGCTGGTATTACGGCAACTGCCCTGTAAATTTGGCGGAGTTTCATTGATTACTTCAAAAGTTATTAATGAGATTAGTGTGAAATTTGATTGAGTATTTTTAAAAGTTTTTCATTCAGACATCAATTCAGACGTCAATTCTTAACCGTTTTCCATGTAATTTTGCAGGCACCATCGGCAGGTATTACGGCAACTGCCCTGTAAATTTGGCGGAGTTTCATTAATTACTTCAAAAGTTATTAATGAGAATAGTGTGAAATTTGATTGAGAATTTTTAAAAGTTTTTCATTTAGACGTCAATTCAGACGTCAATTCTCAACCGTTTTCCATGTAATTTTGCAGGCGCCATCGGCAGGTATTACGGCAACTGTCCTGTAAATTTGGCGAAGATTGATTAAGTACTTCAAAAGTTATTAATGACATTAGTGTGATATTTTCCTGTAAATTTGGCGAAGTTTGATTAAGTACTTCAAAAGTTATCAATAAGATTAGTAGGAAATTTGATTGAGTATTTTTAAAAATTATGATATAGACGTCAATTCAGATGTCAATTCTTGACCGTTTTCCATGTAATTTTGCAGGCACCATCGGCTGGTATTACGGCAACTGCCCTGTAAATTTGGCGGAGTTTCATTGATTACTGCAAAAGTTATTAATGAGATTAGTGTGAAATTTGATTGAGTATTTTTAAAAGTTTTTCGTTTAGACGTCAATTCAGACGTCAATTCTTAACCGTTTTCCATGTAATTTTGCAGGCGCCATCGGCAGGTATTACGGCAACTGCCCTGTAAATTTGGCGGAGTTTCATTGATTACTTCAAAAGTTAATAATGAGAATAGTGTGAAATTTGATTGAGAATTTTTAAAAGTTATTCATTTAGACGTCAATTGAGACGTCAATTCTCAACCGTTTTCCATGTAATTTTGCAGGCACCATCGGCTAGTACTACGGCAACTGCCCTGTGAATTTGTCGACGTTTCATTGACTACTTCAAAAGTCATTAATGAGATTAGTGTGAAATTTGATTGAGTATTTCAAAAGTTATTCATTTAGACGTCAATTCAGACGTCAATTCTTAACCGTTTTCCATGTAATTTTGCAGGCGCCATCGGCAGGTACTACGGCAACTGCCCTGTAAATTTGGCGAAGATTGTTTAAGTACTTCAAAAGTTATTGATGACATTAGTGTGAAATTTTCCTGTAAATTTGGCGAAGTTTGATTAAGTACTTCAAAAGTTATCAATAAGATTAGTAGGAAATTTGATTGAGTATTTTTAAAAATTATGATTTAGACGTCAATTCAGACGTCAATTCTTAACCGTTTTCCATGTAATTTTTGCAGGCACCATCGGCTGGTATTACGGCAACTGCCCTGTAAATTTGGCGGAGTTTCATTGATTACTTCAAAAGTTATTAATAAGATTAGTGTGAAATTTGATTGAGTATTTTTAAAAGTTTTTCATTCAGACGTCAATTCAGACGTCAATTCTCAACCGTTTTCCATGTAATTTTGCAGGCACCATCGGCTGGTACTACGGCAACTGCCCTGTGAATTTGTCGACGTTTCATTGACTACTTCAAAAGTTATTAATGAGATTAGTGTGAAATTTGATTGAGTATTTCAAAAGTTATTCATTTAGACGTCAATTCAGACGTCAATTCTTAACCGTTTTCCATGTAATTTTGCAGGCACCATCGGCTGGTATTACGGCAACTGCCCTGTAAATTTGGCGGTGTTTCATTTATTACTACAAAAGTTATTAATGAGATTATTGTGAAATTTGATTGAGTATTTTTAAAAGTTTTTCATTTAGACGTCAATTCAGACGTCAATTCTTAACCGTTTTCCATGTAATTTCGCAGGCACCATCGGCAGGTATTACGGCAACTGCCCTGTAAATTTGGCCGAGTTTCATTGATTACTTCAAAAGTTATTAATGAGAATAGTGTGAAATTTGATTGAGAATTTTTAAAAGTTTTTCATTTAGACGTCAATTCAGACGTCAATTCTCAACCGTTTTCCATGTAATTTTGCAGGCACCATCGGCTGGTATTACGGCAACTGCCCTGTAAATTTGGCGGAGTTTTATTGATTACTTCAAAAGTTATTAATGAGATTAGTGTGAAATTTGATTGAGTATTTTTAAAAGTTTTTCATTCAGACGTCAATTCAGACGTCAATTCTCAACCGTTTTCCATGTAATATTGCAGGCACCATCGGCTAGTACTACGGCAACTGCCCTGTGAATTTGTCGACGTTTCATTGACTACTTCAAAAGTTATTAATGAGATCAGTGTGAAATTTGATTGAGTATTTCAAAAGTTTTTCATTTAGACGTCAATTCAGACGTCAATTCTTAACGGTTTTCCTTGTAATTTTGCAGGCACCATCTGCAGGTATTACGGCAACTGCCCTGTGAATTTGTCGACGTTTCATTGACTACTTCAAAAGTTATTAATGAGATTAGTGTGAAATTTGATTGAGTATTTCAAATGTTTTTCATTTAGACGTCAATTCAGACGTCAATTCTTAACCGTTTTTCATGTAATTTTGCAGGCACCATCGGCAGGTATTACGGCAACTGCCCTGTAAATTTGGTGGAGTTTCATTTATTACTACAAAAGTTATTAATGAGATTAGTGTGAAATTTGATTGAGTATTTTTAAAAGTTTTTCATTTAGACGTCAATTCAGACGTCAATTTTTAACCGTTTTCCATGTAATTTTGCAGGCACCATCGGCAGGTATTACGGCAACTGCCCTGTAAATTTGGCGGAGTTTCATTGATTACTTCAAAAGTTATTAATGAGAATAGTGTGAAATTTGATTGAGAATTTTTAAAAGTTTTTCATTTAGACGTCAATTCAGACGTCAATTCTCAACCGTTTTCCATGTAATTTTGCAGGCACCATCGGCAGGTACTACGGCAACTGCCCTCTAAATTTGGCGAAGATTGTTTAAGTACTTCAAAAGTTATTGATGACATTAGTGTGAAATTTTCCTGTAAATTTGGCGAAGTTTGATTAAGTACTTCAAAAGTTATCAATAAGATTAGTAGGAAATTTGGTTGAGTATTTTTAAAAATTATGATTTAGACGTCAATTCAGACGTCAATTCTTAACCGTTTTCCATGTAATTTTGCAGGCACCATCGGCAGGTATTACGGCAACTGCCCTGTAAATTTGGTGGAGTTTCATTTATGACTACAAAAGTTATTAATGAGATTAGTGTGAAATTTGATTGAGTATTTTTAAAAGTTTTTCATTTAGACGTCAATTCAGACGTCAATTCTTAACCGTTTTCCAAGTAATTTTGCAGGCACCATCGGCAGGTATTACGGCAACTGCCCTGTAAATTTGGCGGTGTTTCATTGATTACTTCAAAAGTTATTAATGAGAATAGTGTGAAATTTGATTGAGAATTTTTAAAAGTTTTTCATTTAGACGTCAATTCAGACGTCAATTCTCAACCGTTTTCCATGTAATTTTGCAGGCACCATCGGCAGGTACTACGGCAACTGCCCTGTAAATTTGGCGAAGATTGTTTAAGTACTTCAAAAGTTATTGATGACATTAATGTGAAATTTTCCTGTAAATTTGGCGAAGTTTGATTAAGTACTTCAAAAGTTATCAATACGATTAGTAGGAAATTTGATTGAGTATTTTTAAAAATTATGATTTAGACGTCAATTCAGACGTCAATTCTTAACCGTTTTCCAAGTAATTTTGCAGGCACCATCGGCTGGTATTACGGCAACTGCCCTGTAAATTTGGCGGAGTTTCATTGATTACTTCAAAAGTTATTAATGAGATTAGTGTGAAATTTGATTGAGTATTTTTAAAAGTTTTTCATTCAGACATCAATTCAGACGTCAATTCTCAACCGTTTTCCATGTAATTTTGCAGGCACCATCGGCTAGTACTACGGAAACTGCCCTGTGAATTTGTCGACGTTTCATTGACTACTTCAAAAGTTATTAATGAGATTAGTGTGAAATTTGATTGAGTATTTCAAAAGTTTTTCATTTAGACGTCAATTCAGACGTCAATTCTTAACCGTTTTCCATGTAATTTTGCAGGCACCATCGGCTGGTATTACGGCAACTGCCCTGTAAATTTGGCGGAGTTTCATTTATTACTACAAAAGTTATTAATGAGATTAGTGTGAAATTTGATTGAGTATTTTTAAAAGTTTTTCATTTAGACGTCAATTCAGACGTCAATTCTTAACCGTTTTCCATGTAATTTCGCAGGCACCATCGGCAGGTATTACGGCAACTGCCCTGTAAATTTGGCCGAGTTTCATTGATTACTTCAAAAGTTATTAATGAGAATAGTGTGAAATTTGATTGAGAATTTTTAAAAGTTTTTCATTTAGACGTCAATTCAGACGTCAATTCTCAACCGTTTTCCATGTAATTTTGCAGGCACCATCGGCTGGTATTACGGCAACTGCCCTGTAAATTTGGCGGAGTTTTATTGATTACTTCAAAAGTTATTAATGAGATTAGTGTGAAATTTGATTGAGTATTTTTAAAAGTTTTTCATTCAGACGTCAATTCAGACGTCAATTCTCAACCGTTTTCCATGTAATATTGCAGGCACCATCGGCTAGTACTACGGCAACTGCCCTGTGAATTTGTCGACGTTTCATTGACTACTTCAAAAGTTATTAATGAGATCAGTGTGAAATTTGATTGAGTATTTCAAAAGTTTTTCATTTAGACGTCAATTCAGACGTCAATTCTTAACGGTTTTCCTTGTAATTTTGCAGGCACCATCTGCAGGTATTACGGCAACTGCCCTGTGAATTTGTCGACGTTTCATTGACTACTTCAAAAGTTATTAATGAGATTAGTGTGAAATTTGATTGAGTATTTCAAATGTTATTCATTTAGACGTCAATTCAGACGTCAATTCTTAACCGTTTTTCATGTAATTTTGCAGGCACCATCGGCAGGTATTACGGCAACTGCCCTGTAAATTTGGTGGAGTTTCATTGATTACTTCAAAAGTTATTAATGAGAATAGTGTGAAATTTGATTGAGAATTTTTAAAAGTTTTTCATTTAGACGTCAATTCAGACGTCAATTCTCAACCGTTTTCCATGTAATTTTGCAGGCACCATCGGCAGGTACTACGACAACTGCCCTCTAAATTTGGCGAAGATTGTTTAAGTACTTCAAAAGTTATTGATGACATTAGTGTGAAATTTTCCTGTAAATTTGGCGAAGTTTGATTAAGTACTTCAAAAGTTATCAATAAGATTAGTAGGAAATTTGATTGAGTATTTTTAAAAATTATGATTTAGACGTCAATTCAGACGTCAATTCTTAACCGTTTTCCATGTAATTTTGCAGGCACCATCGGCAGGTATTACGGCAACTGCCCTGTAAATTTGGTGGAGTTTCATTTATTACTACAAAAGTTATTAATGAGATTAGTGTGAAATTTGATTGAGTATTTTTAAAAGTTTTTCATTTAGACGTCAATTCAGACGTCAATTCTTAACCGTTTTCCATGTAATTTTGCAGGCACCATCGGCAGGTATTACGGCAACTGCCCTGTAAATTTGGCGGAGTTTCATTGATTACTTCAAAAGTTATTAATGAGAATAGTGTGAAATTTGATTGAGAATTTTTAAAAGTTTTTCATTTAGACGTCAATTCAGACGTCAATTCTCAACCGTTCTCCATGTAATTTTGCAGGCACCATCGGCAGGTACTACGGCAACTGCCCTGTAAATTTGGCGAGGATTGTTTAAGTACTTCAAAAGTTATTGATGACATTAATGTGAAATTTTCCTGTAAATTTGGCGAAGTTTGATTAAGTACTTCAAAAGTTATCAATAAGATTAGTAGGAAATTTGATTGAGTATTTTTAAAAATTATGATTTAGACGTCAATTCAGACGTCAATTCTTAACCGTTTTCCATGTAATTTTGCAGGCACCATCGGCTGGTATTACGGCAACTGCCCTGTAAATTTGGCGGAGTTTCATTGATTAGTTCAAAAGTTATTAATGAGATTAGTGTGAAATTTGATTGAGTATTTTTAAAAGTTTTTCATTCAGACGTCAATTCAGACGTCAATTCTCAACCGTTTTCCATGTGATATTGCAGGCACCATCGGCTAGTACTACGGCAACTGCCCTGTGAATTTGTCGACGTTTCATTGACTACTTCAAAAGTTATTAATGAGATTAGTGTGAAATTTGATTAAGTATTTCAAAAGTTATTCATTTAGACGTCAATTCAGACGTCAATTCTTAACCGTTTTCCATGTAACTTTGCAGGCACCATCGGCTGGTATTACGGCAACTGCCCTGTAAATTTGGCGGAGTTTCATTTATTACTACAAAAGTTATTAATGAGATTAGTGTGAAATTTGATTGAGTATTTTTAAAAGTTATTCATTTAGACGTCAATTCAGACGTCAATTCTCAACCGTTTTCCATGTAATTTTGCAGGCACCATCGGCTAGTACTACAGCAACTGCCTTGTGAATTTGTCGACGTTTCATTGACTACTTCAAAAGTTATTAATGAGATTAGTGTGAAATTTGATTGAGTATTTCAAAAGTCATTCATTTAGACGTCAATTCAGACGTCAATTCTTAACCGTTTTCCATGTAAATTTGGAGGCACCATCGGCTGGTACTACGGCAACTGCCCTGTGAATTTGTCGACGTTTCATTGACTACTTCAAAAGTTATTAATGAGATTAGTGTGAAATTTGATTAAGTATTTCAAAAGTTATTCATTTAGACGTCAATTCAGACGTCAATTCTTAACCGTTTTCCATGTAATTTTGCAGGCACCATCGGCTAGTACTACGGCAACTGCCCTGTGAATTTGTCGACGTTTCATTGACTACTTCAAAAGTCATTAATGAGATTAGTGTGAAATTTGATTGAGTATTTCAAAAGTTATTCATTTAGACGTCAATTCAGACGTCAATTCTTAACCGTTTTCCATGTAAATTTGCAGGCGCCATCGGCAGGTACTACGGCAACTGCCCTGTAAATTTGGCGAAGATTGTTTAAGTACTTCAAAAGTTATTGATGACATTAGTGTGAAATTTTCCTGTAAATTTGGCGAAGTTTGATTAAGTACTTCAAAAGTTATCAATAAGATTAGTAGGAAATTTGATTGAGTATTTTTAAAAATTATGATTTAGACGTCAATTCAGACGTCAATTCTTAACCGTTTTCCATTTAATTTTTGCAGGCACCATCGGCTGGTATTACGGCAACTGCCCTGTAAATTTGGCGGAGTTTCATTGATTACTTCAAAAGTTATTAATAAGATTAGTGTGAAATTTGATTGAGTATTTTTAAAAGTTTTTCATTCAGACGTCAATTCAGACGTCAATTCTCAACCGTTTTCCATGTAATTTTGCAGGCACCATCGGCTGGTACTACGGCAACTGCCCTGTGAATTTGTCGACGTTTCATTGACTACTTCAAAAGTTATTAATGAGATTAGTGTGAAATTTGATTGAGTATTTCAAAAGTTATTCATTTAGACGTCAATTCAGACGTCAATTCTTAACCGTTTTCCATGTAATTTTGCAGGCACCATCGGCTGGTATTACGGCAACTGCCCTGTAAATTTGGCGGTGTTTCATTTATTACTACAAAAGTTATTAATGAGATTATTGTGAAATTTGATTGAGTATTTTTAAAAGTTTTTCATTTAGACGTCAATTCAGACGTCAATTCTTAACCGTTTTCCATGTAATTTCGCAGGCACCATCGGCAGGTATTACGGCAACTGCCCTGTAAATTTGGCCGAGTTTCATTGATTACTTCAAAAGTTATTAATGAGAATAGTGTGAAATTTGATTGAGAATTTTTAAAAGTTTTTCATTTAGACGTCAATTCAGACGTCAATTCTCAACCGTTTTCCATGTAATTTTGCAGGCACCATCGGCTGGTATTACGGCAACTGCCCTGTAAATTTGGCGGAGTTTTATTGATTACTTCAAAAGTTATTAATGAGATTAGTGTGAAATTTGATTGAGTATTTTTAAAAGTTTTTCATTCAGACGTCAATTCAGACGTCAATTCTCAACCGTTTTCCATGTAATATTGCAGGCACCATCGGCTAGTACTACGGCAACTGCCCTGTGAATTTGTCGACGTTTCATTGACTACTTCAAAAGTTATTAATGAGATCAGTGTGAAATTTGATTGAGTATTTCAAAAGTTTTTCATTTAGACGTCAATTCAGACGTCAATTCTTAACGGTTTTCCTTGTAATTTTGCAGGCACCATCTGCAGGTATTACGGCAACTGCCCTGTGAATTTGTCGACGTTTCATTGACTACTTCAAAAGTTATTAATGAGATTAGTGTGAAATTTGATTGAGTATTTCAAATGTTTTTCATTTAGACGTCAATTCAGACGTCAATTCTTAACCGTTTTTCATGTAATTTTGCAGGCACCATCGGCAGGTATTACGGCAACTGCCCTGTAAATTTGGTGGAGTTTCATTTATTACTACAAAAGTTATTAATGAGATTAGTGTGAAATTTGATTGAGTATTTTTAAAAGTTTTTCATTTAGACGTCAATTCAGACGTCAATTTTTAACCGTTTTCCATGTAATTTTGCAGGCACCATCGGCAGGTATTACGGCAACTGCCCTGTAAATTTGGCGGAGTTTCATTGATTACTTCAAAAGTTATTAATGAGAATAGTGTGAAATTTGATTGAGAATTTTTAAAAGTTTTTCATTTAGACGTCAATTCAGACGTCAATTCTCAACCGTTTTCCATGTAATTTTGCAGGCACCATCGGCAGGTACTACGGCAACTGCCCTCTAAATTTGGCGAAGATTGTTTAAGTACTTCAAAAGTTATTGATGACATTAGTGTGAAATTTTCCTGTAAATTTGGCGAAGTTTGATTAAGTACTTCAAAAGTTATCAATAAGATTAGTAGGAAATTTGATTGAGTATTTTTAAAAATTATGATTTAGACGTCAATTCAGACGTCAATTCTTAACCGTTTTCCATGTAATTTTGCAGGCACCATCGGCTGGTATTACGGCAACTGCCCTGTAAATTTGGCGGAGTTTCATTGATTACTTCAAAAGTTATTAATGAGATTAGTGTGAAATTTGATTGAGTATTTTTAAAAGTTTTTCATTCAGACATCAATTCAGACGTCAATTCTCAACCGTTTTCCATGTAATTTTGCAGGCACCATCGGCTAGTACTACGGAAACTGCCCTGTGAATTTGTCGACGTTTCATTGACTACTTCAAAAGTTATTAATGAGATTAGTGTGAAATTTGATTGAGTATTTCAAAAGTTTTTCATTTAGACGTCAATTCAGACGTCAATTCTTAACCGTTTTCCATGTAATTTTGCAGGCACCATCGGCTGGTATTACGGCAACTGCCCTGTAAATTTGGCGGAGTTTCATTTATTACTACAAAAGTTATTAATGAGATTAGTGTGAAATTTGATTGAGTATTTTTAAAAGTTTTTCATTTAGACGTCAATTCAGACGTCAATTCTTAACCGTTTTCCATGTAATTTCGCAGGCACCATCGGCAGGTATTACGGCAACTGCCCTGTAAATTTGGCCGAGTTTCATTGATTACTTCAAAAGTTATTAATGAGAATAGTGTGAAATTTGATTGAGAATTTTAAAAGTTTTTCATTTAGACGTCAATTCAGACGTCAATTCTCAACCGTTTTCCATGTAATTTTGCAGGCACCATCGGCTGGTATTACGGCAACTGCCCTGTAAATTTGGCGGAGTTTTATTGATTACTTCAAAAGTTATTAATGAGATTAGTGTGAAATTTGATTGAGTATTTTTAAAAGTTTTTCATTCAGACGTCAATTCAGACGTCAATTCTCAACCGTTTTCCATGTAATATTGCAGGCACCATCGGCTAGTACTACGGCAACTGCCCTGTGAATTTGTCGACGTTTCATTGACTACTTCAAAAGTTATTAATGAGATCAGTGTGAAATTTGATTGAGTATTTCAAAAGTTTTTCATTTAGACGTCAATTCAGACGTCAATTCTTAACGGTTTTCCTTGTAATTTTGCAGGCACCATCTGCAGGTATTACGGCAACTGCCCTGTGAATTTGTCGACGTTTCATTGACTACTTCAAAATTATTAATGAGATTAGTGTGAAATTTGATTGAGTATTTCAAATGTTATTCATTTAGACGTCAATTCAGACGTCAATTCTTAACCGTTTTTCATGTAATTTTGCAGGCACCATCGGCAGGTATTACGGCAACTGCCCTGTAAATTTGGTGGAGTTTCATTGATTACTTCAAAAGTTATTAATGAGAATAGTGTGAAATTTGATTGAGAATTTTTAAAAGTTTTTCATTTAGACGTCAATTCAGACGTCAATTCTCAACCGTTTTCCATGTAATTTTGCAGGCACCATCGGCAGGTACTACGACAACTGCCCTCTAAATTTGGCGAAGATTGTTTAAGTACTTCAAAAGTTATTGATGACATTAGTGTGAAATTTTCCTGTAAATTTGGCGAAGTTTGATTAAGTACTTCAAAAGTTATCAATAAGATTAGTAGGAAATTTGATTGAGTATTTTTAAAAATTATGATTTAGACGTCAATTCAGACGTCAATTCTTAACCGTTTTCCATGTAATTTTGCAGGCACCATCGGCAGGTATTACGGCAACTGCCCTGTAAATTTGGTGGAGTTTCATTTATTACTACAAAAGTTATTAATGAGATTAGTGTGAAATTTGATTGAGTATTTTTAAAAGTTTTTCATTTAGACGTCAATTCAGACGTCAATTCTTAACCGTTTTCCATGTAATTTTGCAGGCACCATCGGCAGGTATTACGGCAACTGCCCTGTAAATTTGGCGGAGTTTCATTGATTACTTCAAAAGTTATTAATGAGAATAGTGTGAAATTTGATTGAGAATTTTTAAAAGTTTTTCATTTAGACGTCAATTCAGACGTCAATTCTCAACCGTTTTCCATGTAATTTTGCAGGCACCATCGGCAGGTACTACGGCAACTGCCCTGTAAATTTGGCGAGGATTGTTTAAGTACTTCAAAAGTTATTGATGACATTAATGTGAAATTTTCCTGTAAATTTGGCGAAGTTTGATTAAGTACTTCAAAAGTTATCAATAAGATTAGTAGGAAATTTGATTGAGTATTTTTAAAAATTATGATTTAGACGTCAATTCAGACGTCAATTCTTAACCGTTTTCCATGTAATTTTGCAGGCACCATCGGCTGGTATTACGGCAACTGCCCTGTAAATTTGGCGGAGTTTCATTGATTAGTTCAAAAGTTATTAATGAGATTAGTGTGAAATTTGATTGAGTATTTTTAAAAGTTTTTCATTCAGACGTCAATTCAGACGTCAATTCTCAACCGTTTTCCATGTGATATTGCAGGCACCATCGGCTAGTACTACGGCAACTGCCCTGTGAATTTGTCGACGTTTCATTGACTACTTCAAAAGTTATTAATGAGATTAGTGTGAAATTTGATTAAGTATTTCAAAAGTTATTCATTTAGACGTCAATTCAGACGTCAATTCTTAACCGTTTTCCATGTAACTTTGCAGGCACCATCGGCTGGTATTACGGCAACTGCCCTGTAAATTTGGCGGAGTTTCATTTATTACTACAAAAGTTATTAATGAGATTAGTGTGAAATTTGATTGAGTATTTTTAAAAGTTTTTCATTTAGACGTCAATTCAGACGTCAATTCTTAACCGTTTTCCATGTAATTTCGCAGGCACCATCGGCAGGTATTACGGCAACTGCCCTGTAAATTTGGCCGAGTTTCATTGATTACTTCAAAAGTTATTAATGAGAATAGTGTGAAATTTGATTGAGAATTTTAAAAGTTTTTCATTTAGACGTCAATTCAGACGTCAATTCTCAACCGTTTTCCATGTAATTTTGCAGGCACCATCGGCTGGTATTACGGCAACTGCCCTGTAAATTTGGCGGAGTTTTATTGATTACTTCAAAAGTTATTAATGAGATTAGTGTGAAATTTGATTGAGTATTTTTAAAAGTTTTTCATTCAGACGTCAATTCAGACGTCAATTCTCAACCGTTTTCCATGTAATATTGCAGGCACCATCGGCTAGTACTACGGCAACTGCCCTGTGAATTTGTCGACGTTTCATTGACTACTTCAAAAGTTATTAATGAGATCAGTGTGAAATTTGATTGAGTATTTCAAAAGTTTTTCATTTAGACGTCAATTCAGACGTCAATTCTTAACGGTTTTCCTTGTAATTTTGCAGGCACCATCTGCAGGTATTACGGCAACTGCCCTGTGAATTTGTCGACGTTTCATTGACTACTTCAAAATTATTAATGAGATTAGTGTGAAATTTGATTGAGTATTTCAAATGTTATTCATTTAGACGTCAATTCAGACGTCAATTCTTAACCGTTTTTCATGTAATTTTGCAGGCACCATCGGCAGGTATTACGGCAACTGCCCTGTAAATTTGGTGGAGTTTCATTGATTACTTCAAAAGTTATTAATGAGAATAGTGTGAAATTTGATTGAGAATTTTTAAAAGTTTTTCATTTAGACGTCAATTCAGACGTCAATTCTCAACCGTTTTCCATGTAATTTTGCAGGCACCATCGGCAGGTACTACGACAACTGCCCTCTAAATTTGGCGAAGATTGTTTAAGTACTTCAAAAGTTATTGATGACATTAGTGTGAAATTTTCCTGTAAATTTGGCGAAGTTTGATTAAGTACTTCAAAAGTTATCAATAAGATTAGTAGGAAATTTGATTGAGTATTTTTAAAAATTATGATTTAGACGTCAATTCAGACGTCAATTCTTAACCGTTTTCCATGTAATTTTGCAGGCACCATCGGCAGGTATTACGGCAACTGCCCTGTAAATTTGGTGGAGTTTCATTTATTACTACAAAAGTTATTAATGAGATTAGTGTGAAATTTGATTGAGTATTTTTAAAAGTTTTTCATTTAGACGTCAATTCAGACGTCAATTCTTAACCGTTTTCCATGTAATTTTGCAGGCACCATCGGCAGGTATTACGGCAACTGCCCTGTAAATTTGGCGGAGTTTCATTGATTACTTCAAAAGTTATTAATGAGAATAGTGTGAAATTTGATTGAGAATTTTTAAAAGTTTTTCATTTAGACGTCAATTCAGACGTCAATTCTCAACCGTTTTCCATGTAATTTTGCAGGCACCATCGGCAGGTACTACGGCAACTGCCCTGTAAATTTGGCGAGGATTGTTTAAGTACTTCAAAAGTTATTGATGACATTAATGTGAAATTTTCCTGTAAATTTGGCGAAGTTTGATTAAGTACTTCAAAAGTTATCAATAAGATTAGTAGGAAATTTGATTGAGTATTTTTAAAAATTATGATTTAGACGTCAATTCAGACGTCAATTCTTAACCGTTTTCCATGTAATTTTGCAGGCACCATCGGCTGGTATTACGGCAACTGCCCTGTAAATTTGGCGGAGTTTCATTGATTAGTTCAAAAGTTATTAATGAGATTAGTGTGAAATTTGATTGAGTATTTTTAAAAGTTTTTCATTCAGACGTCAATTCAGACGTCAATTCTCAACCGTTTTCCATGTGATATTGCAGGCACCATCGGCTAGTACTACGGCAACTGCCCTGTGAATTTGTCGACGTTTCATTGACTACTTCAAAAGTTATTAATGAGATTAGTGTGAAATTTGATTAAGTATTTCAAAAGTTATTCATTTAGACGTCAATTCAGACGTCAATTCTTAACCGTTTTCCATGTAACTTTGCAGGCACCATCGGCTGGTATTACGGCAACTGCCCTGTAAATTTGGCGGAGTTTCATTTATTACTACAAAAGTTATTAATGAGATTAGTGTGAAATTTGATTGAGTATTTTTAAAAGTTATTCATTTAGACGTCAATTCAGACGTCAATTCTCAACCGTTTTCCATGTAATTTTGCAGGCACCATCGGCTAGTACTACAGCAACTGCCCTGTGAATTTGTCGACGTTTCATTGACTACTTCAAAAGTTATTAATGAGATTAGTGTGAAATTTGATTGAGTATTTCAAAAGTTATTCATTTAGACGTCAATTCAGACGTCAATTCTTAACCGTTTTCCATGTAAATTTGGAGGCACCATCAGCTGGTACTACGGCAACTGCCCTGTGAATTTGTCGACGTTTCATTGACTACTTCAAAAGTTATTAATGAGATTAGTGTGAAATTTGATTAAGTATTTCAAAAGTTATTCATTTAGACGTCAATTCAGACGTCAATTCTTAACCGTTTTCCATGTAATTTTGCAGGCACCATCGGCTGGCATTACGGCAACTGCCCTGTAAATTTGGCGGAGTTTCATTGATTACTTCAAAAGTTATTAATGAGATTAGTGTGAAATTTGATTGAGTATTTTTAAAAGTTTTTCATTCAGACATCAATTCAGACGTCAATTCTTAACCGTTTTCCATGTAATTTTGCAGGCACCATCGGCAGGTATTACGGCAACTGCCCTGTAAATTTGGCGGAGTTTCATTAATTACTTCAAAAGTTATTAATCAGAATAGTGTGAAATTTGATTGAGAATTTTTAAAAGTTTTTCATTTAGACGTCAATTCAGACGTCAATTCTCAACCGTTTTCCATGTAATTTTGCAGGCGCCATCGGCAGGTATTACGGCAACTGTCCTGTAAATTTGGCGAAGATTGATTAAGTACTTCAAAAGTTATTAATGACATTAGTGTGATATTTTCCTGTAAATTTGGCGAAGTTTGATTAAGTACTTCAAAAGTTATCAATAAGATTAGTAGGAAATTTGATTGAGTATTTTTAAAAATTATGATATAGACGTCAATTCAGATGTCAATTCTTAACCGTTTTCCATGTAATTTTGCAGGCACCATCGGCTGGTATTACGGCAACTGCCCTGTAAATTTGGCGGAGTTTCATTGATTACTTCAAAAGTTATTAATGAGATTAGTGTGAAATTTGATTGAGTATTTTTAAAAGTTTTTCGTTTAGACGTCAATTCAGACGTCAATTCTTAACCGTTTTCCATGTAATTTTGCAGGCGCCATCGGCAGGTATTACGGCAACTGCCCTGTAAATTTGGCGGAGTTTCATTGATTACTTCAAAAGTTAATAATGAGAATAGTGTGAAATTTGATTGAGAATTTTTAAAAGTTATTCATTTAGACGTCAATTGAGACGTCAATTCTCAACCGTTTTCCATGTAATTTTGCAGGCACCATCGGCTAGTACTACGGCAACTGCCCTGTGAATTTGTCGACGTTTCATTGACTACTTCAAAAGTCATTAATGAGATTAGTGTGAAATTTGATTGAGTATTTCAAAAGTTATTCATTTAGACGTCAATTCAGACGTCAATTCTTAACCGTTTTTCATGTAATTTTGCAGGCACCATCGGCAGGTACTACGGCAACTGCCCTGTAATTTTGGCGAAGATTGTTTAAGTACTTCAAAAGTTATTGATGACATTAGTGTGAAATTTTCCTGTAAATTTGGCGAAGTTTGATTAAGTACTTCAAAAGTTATCAATAAGATTAGTAGGAAATTTGATTGAGTATTTTTAAAAATTATGATTTAGACGTCAATTCAGACGTCAATTCTTAACCGTTTTCCATGTAATTTTTGCAGGCACCATCGGCTGGTATTACGGCAACTGCCCTGTAAATTTGGCGGAGTTTCATTGATTACTTCAAAAGTTATTAATAAGATTAGTGTGAAATTTGATTGAGTATTTTTAAAAGTTTTTCATTCAGACGTCAATTCAGACGTCAATTCTCAACCGTTTTCCATGTAATTTTGCAGGCACCATCGGCTGGTACTACGGCAACTGCCCTGTGAATTTGTCGACGTTTCATTGACTACTTCAAAAGTTATTAATGAGATTAGTGTGAAATTTGATTGAGTATTTCAAAAGTTATTCATTTAGACGTCAATTCAGACGTCAATTCTTAACCGTTTTCCATGTAATTTTGCAGGCACCATCGGCTGGTATTACGGCAACTGCCCTGTAAATTTGGCGGTGTTTCATTTATTACTACAAAGTTATTAATGAGATTAGTGTGAAATTTGATTGAGTATTTTTAAAAGTTTTTCATTTAGACGTCAATTCAGACGTCAATTCTTAACCGTTTTCCATGTAATTTCGCAGGCACCATCGGCAGGTATTACGGCAACTGCCCTGTAAATTTGGCCGAGTTTCATTGATTACTTCAAAAGTTATTAATGAGAATAGTGTGAAATTTGATTGAGAATTTTTAAAAGTTTTTCATTTAGACGTCAATTCAGACGTCAATTCTCAACCGTTTTCCATGTAATTTTGCAGGCACCATCGGCTGGTATTACGGCAACTGCCCTGTAAATTTGGCAGAGTTTTATTGATTACTTCAAAAGTTATTAATGAGATTAGTGTGAAATTTGATTGAGTATTTTTAAAAGTTTTTCATTCAGACGTCAATTCAGACGTCAATTCTCAACCGTTTTCCATGTAATATTGCAGGCACCATCGGCTAGTACTACGGCAACTGCCCTGTGAATTTGTCGACGTTTCATTGACTACTTCAAAAGTTATTAATGAGATCAGTGTGAAATTTGATTGAGTATTTCAAAAGTTTTTCATTTAGACGTCAATTCAGACGTCAATTCTTAACGGTTTTCCTTGTAATTTTGCAGGCACCATCTGCAGGTATTACGGCAACTGCCCTGTGAATTTGTCGACGTTTCATTGACTACTTCAAAAGTTATTAATGAGATTAGTGTGAAATTTGATTGAGTATTTCAAATGTTTTTCATTTAGACGTCAATTCAGACGTCAATTCTTAACCGTTTTTCATGTAATTTTGCAGGCACCATCGGCAGGTATTACGGCAACTGCCCTGTAAATTTGGTGGAGTTTCATTTATTACTACAAAAGTTATTAATGAGATTAGTGTGAAATTTGATTGAGTATTTTTAAAAGTTTTTCATTTAGACGTCAATTCAGACGTCAATTTTTAACCGTTTTCCATGTAATTTTGCAGGCACCATCGGCAGGTATTACGGCAACTGCCCTGTAAATTTGGCGGAGTTTCATTGATTACTTCAAAAGGTATTAATGAGAATAGTGTGAAATTTGATTGAGAATTTTTAAAAGTTTTTCATTTAGACGTCAATTCAGACGTCAATTCTCAACCGTTTTCCATGTAATTTTGCAGGCACCATCGGCAGGTACTACGGCAACTGCCCTCTAAATTTGGCGAAGATTGTTTAAGTACTTCAAAAGTTATTGATGACATTAGTGTGAAATTTTCCTGTAAATTTGGCGAAGTTTGATTAAGTACTTCAAAAGTTATCAATAAGATTAGTAGGAAATTTGATTGAGTATTTTTAAAAATTATGATTTAGACGTCAATTCAGACGTCAATTCTTAACCGTTTTCCATGTAATTTTGCAGGCACCATCGGCAGGTATTACGGCAACTGCCCTGTAAATTTGGTGGAGTTTCATTTATGACTACAAAAGTTATTAATGAGATTAGTGTGAAATTTGATTGAGTATTTTTAAAAGTTTTTCATTTAGACGTCAATTCAGACGTCAATTCTTAACCGTTTTTCATGTAATTTTGCAGGCACCATCGGCAGGTATTACGGCAACTGCCCTGTAAATTTGGCGGAGTTTCATTGATTACTTCAAAAGTTATTAATGAGAATAGTGTGAAATTTGATTGAGAATTTTTAAAAGTTTTTCATTTAGACGTCAATTCAGACGTCAATTCTCAACCGTTTTCCATGTAATTTTGCAGGCACCATCGGCAGGTACTACGGCAACTGCCCTGTAAATTTGGCGAAGATTGTTTAAGTACTTCAAAAGTTATTGATGACATTAATGTGAAATTTTCCTGTAAATTTGGCGAAGTTTGATTAAGTACTTCAAAAGTTATCAATAAGATTAGTAGGAAATTTGATTGAGTATTTTTAAAAATTATGATTTAGACGTCAATTCAGACGTCAATTCTTAACCGTTTTCCATGTAATTTTGCAGGCACCATCGGCTGGTATTACGGCAACTGCCCTGTAAATTTGGCGGAGTTTCATTGATTACTTCAAAAGTTATTAATGAGATTAGTGTGAAATTTGATTGAGTATTTTTAAAAGTTTTTCATTCAGACATCAATTCAGACGTCAATTCTCAACCGTTTTCCATGTAATTTTGCAGGCACCATCGGCTAGTACTACGGAAACTGCCCTGTGAATTTGTCGACGTTTCATTGACTACTTCAAAAGTTATTAATGAGATTAGTGTGAAATTTGATTGAGTATTTCAAAAGTTTTTCATTTAGACGTCAATTCAGACGTCAATTCTTAACCGTTTTCCATGTAATTTTGCAGGCACCATCGGCTGGTATTACGGCAACTGCCCTGTAAATTTGGCGGAGTTTCATTTATTACTACAAAAGTTATTAATGAGATTAGTGTGAAATTTGATTGAGTATTTTTAAAAGTTTTTCATTTAGACGTCAATTCAGACGTCAATTCTTAACCGTTTTCCATGTAATTTCGCAGGCACCATCGGCAGGTATTACGGCAACTGCCCTGTAAATTTGGCCGAGTTTCATTGATTACTTCAAAAGTTATTAATGAGAATAGTGTGAAATTTGATTGAGAATTTTTAAAAGTTTTTCATTTAGACGTCAATTCAGACGTCAATTCTCAACCGTTTTCCATGTAATTTTGCAGGCACCATCGGCTGGTATTACGGCAACTGCCCTGTAAATTTGGCGGAGTTTTATTGATTACTTCAAAAGTTATTAATGAGATTAGTGTGAAATTTGATTGAGTATTTTTAAAAGTTTTTCATTCAGACGTCAATTCAGACGTCAATTCTCAACCGTTTTCCATGTAATATTGCAGGCACCATCGGCTAGTACTACGGCAACTGCCCTGTGAATTTGTCGACGTTTCATTGACTACTTCAAAAGTTATTAATGAGATCAGTGTGAAATTTGATTGAGTATTTCAAAAGTTTTTCATTTAGACGTCAATTCAGACGTCAATTCTTAACGGTTTTCCTTGTAATTTTGCAGGCACCATCTGCAGGTATTACGGCAACTGCCCTGTGAATTTGTCGACGTTTCATTGAATACTTCAAAAGTTATTAATGAGATTAGTGTGAAATTTGATTGAGTATTTCAAATGTTTTTCATTTAGACGTCAATTCAGACGTCAATTCTTAACCGTTTTTTATGTAATTTTGCAGGCACCATCGGCAGGTATTACGGCAACTGCCCTGTAAATTTGGTGGATTTTCATTTATTACTACAAAAGTTATTAATGAGATTAGTGTGAAATTTAATTGAGTATTTTTAAAAGTTTTTCATTTAGACGTCAATTCAGACGTCAATTCTTAACCGTTTTCCATGTAATTTTGCAGGCACCATCGGCAGGTATTACGGCAACTGCCCTGTAAATTTGGCGGAGTTTCATTGATTACTTCAAAAGTTATTAATGAGAATAGTGTGAAATTTGATTGAGAATTTTTAAAAGTTTTTCATTTAGACGTCAATTCAGACGTCAATTCTCAACCGTTTTCCATGTAATTTTGCAGGCACCATCGGCAGGTACTACGGCAACTGCCCTCTAAATTTGGCGAAGATTGTTTAAGTACTTCAAAAGTTATTGATGACATAAGTGTGAAATTTTCCTGTAAATTTGGCGAAGTTTGATTAAGTACTTCAAAAGTTATCAATAAGATTAGTAGGAAATTTGATTGAGTATTTTTAAAAATTATGATTTAGACGTCAATTCAGACGTCAATTCTTAACCGTTTTCCATGTAATTTTGCAGGCACCATCGGCAGGTATTACGGCAACTGCCCTGTAAATTTGGTGGAGTTTCATTTATTACTACAAAAGTTATTAATGAGATTAGTGTGAAATTTGATTGAGTATTTTTAAAAGTTTTTCATTTAGACGTCAATTCAGACGTCAATTCTTAACCGTTTTCCATGTAATTTTGCAGGCACCATCGGCAGGTATTACGGCAACTGCCCTGTAAATTTGGCGGAGTTTCATTGATTACTTCAAAAGTTATTAATGAGAATAGTGTGAAATTTGATTGAGAATTTTTAAAAGTTTTTCATTTAGACGTCAATTCAGACGTCAATTCTCAACCGTTTTCCATGTAATTTTGCAGGCACCATCGGCAGGTACTACGGCAACTGCCCTGTAAATTTGGCGAAGATTGTTTAAGTACTTCAAAAGTTATTGATGACATTAATGTGAAATTTTCCTGTAAATTTGGCGAAGTTTGATTAAGTACTTCAAAAGTTATCAATAAGATTAGTAGGGAATTTGATTGAGTATTTTTAAAAATTATGATTTAGACGTCAATTCAGACGTCAATTCTTAACCGTTTTCCATGTAATTTTGCAGGCACCATCGGCTGGTATTACGGCAACTGCCCTGTAAATTTGGCGGAGTTTCATTGATTACTTCAAAAGTTATTAATGAGATTAGTGTGAAATTTGATTGAGTATTTTTAAAAGTTTTTCATTCAGACATCAATTCAGACGTCAATTCTCAACCGTTTTCCATGTAATTTCGCAGGCACCATCGGCTAGTACTACGGAAACTGCCCTGTGAATTTGTCGACGTTTCATTGACTACTTCAAAAGTTATTAATGAGATCAGTGTGAAATTTGATTGAGTATTTCCAAAGTTTTTCATTTAGACGTCAATTCAGACGTCAATTCTTAACCGTTTTCCATGTAATTTTGCAGGCACCATCGGCAGGTATTACGGCAACTGCCCTGTAAATTTGGCGGAGTTTCATTGATTACTTCAAAAGTTATTAATGAGAATAGTGTGAAATTTGATTGAGAATTTTTAAAAGTTATTCATTTAGACGTCAATTCAGACGTCAATTCTCAACCGTTTTCCATGTAATTTTGCAGGCACCATCGGCAGGTACTACGGCAACTGCCCTGTAAATTTGGCGAAGATTGTTTAAGTACTTCAAAAGTTATTGATGACATTAGTGTGAAATTTTCCTGTAAATTTGGCGAAGTTTGATTAAGTACTTCAAAAGTTATCAATAAGATTAGTAGGAAATTTGATTGAGTATTTTTAAAAATTATGATTTAGACGTCAATTCAGACGTCAATTCTTAACCGTTTTCCATGTAATTTTGCAGGCACCATCGGCTGGTATTACAGCAACTGCCCTGTAAATTTGGCGGAGTTTTATTGATTACTTCAAAAGTTATTAATGAGATTAGTGTGAAATTTGATTGAGTATATTTAATAGTTTTTCATTCAGACGTCAATTCAGACGTCAATTCTCAACCGTTTTCCATGTAATATTGCAGGCACCATCGGCTAGTACTACGGCAACTGCCCTGTGAATTAGTCGACGTTTCATTGACTACTTCAAAAGTTATTAATGAGATCAGTGTGAAATTTGATTGAGTATTTCAAAAGTTTTTCATTTAGACTTCAATTCAGACGTCAATTCTTAACGGTTTTCCTTGTAATTTTGCAGGCACCATCTGCAGGTATTACGGCAACTGCCCTGTGAATTTGTCGACGTTTCATTGACTACTTCAAAAGTTATTAATGAGATTAGTGTGAAATTTGATTGAGTATTTCAAATGTTTTTCATTTAGACGTCAATTCAAACGTCAATTCTTAACCGTTTTCCATGTAATTTTGCAGGCACCATCGGCTGGTATTACGGCAACTGCCCTGTAAATTTGGCGGAGTTTCATTGATTACTTCAAAAGTTATTAATGAGATTAGTGTGAAATTTGATTGAGTATTTTTAAAAGTTTTTCGTTTAGACGTCAATTCAGACGTCAATTCTTAACCGTTTTCCATGTAATTTTGCAGGCGCCATCGGCAGGTATTACGGCAACTGCCCTGTAAATTTGGCGGAGTTTCATTGATTACTTCAAAAGTTAATAATGAGAATAGTGTGAAATTTGATTGAGAATTTTTAAAAGTTATTCATTTAGACGTCAATTGAGACGTCAATTCTCAACCGTTTTCCATGTAATTTTGCAGGCACCATCGGCTAGTACTACGGCAACTGCCCTGTGAATTTGTCGACGTTTCATTGACTACTTCAAAAGTCATTAATGAGATTAGTGTGAAATTTGATTGAGTATTTCAAAAGTTATTCATTTAGACGTCAATTCAGACGTCAATTCTTAACCGTTTTTCATGTAATTTTGCAGGCACCATCGGCAGGTACTACGGCAACTGCCCTGTAAATTTGGCGAAGATTGTTTAAGTACTTCAAAAGTTATTGATGACATTAGTGTGAAATTTTCCTGTAAATTTGGCGAAGTTTGATTAAGTACTTCAAAAGTTATCAATAAGATTAGTAGGAAATTTGATTGAGTATTTTTAAAAATTATGATTTAGACGTCAATTCAGACGTCAATTCTTAACCGTTTTCCATGTAATTTTTGCAGGCACCATCGGCTGGTATTACGGCAACTGCCCTGTAAATTTGGCGGAGTTTCATTGATTACTTCAAAAGTTATTAATAAGATTAGTGTGAAATTTGATTGAGTATTTTTAAAAGTTTTTCATTCAGACGTCAATTCAGACGTCAATTCTCAACCGTTTTCCATGTAATTTTGCAGGCACCATCGGCTGGTACTACGGCAACTGCCCTGTGAATTTGTCGACGTTTCATTGACTACTTCAAAAGTTATTAATGAGATTAGTGTGAAATTTGATTGAGTATTTCAAAAGTTATTCATTTAGACGTCAATTCAGACGTCAATTCTTAACCGTTTTCCATGTAATTTTGCAGGCACCATCGGCTGGTATTACGGCAACTGCCCTGTAAATTTGGCGGTGTTTCATTTATTACTACAAAAGTTATTAATGAGATTAGTGTGAAATTTGATTGAGTATTTTTAAAAGTTTTTCATTTAGACGTCAATTCAGACGTCAATTCTTAACCGTTTTCCATGTAATTTCGCAGGCACCATCGGCAGGTATTACGGCAACTGCCCTGTAAATTTGGCCGAGTTTCATTGATTACTTCAAAAGTTATTAATGAGAATAGTGTGAAATTTGATTGAGAATTTTTAAAAGTTTTTCATTTAGACGTCAATTCAGACGTCAATTCTCAACCGTTTTCCATGTAATTTTGCAGGCACCATCGGCTGGTATTACGGCAACTGCCCTGTAAATTTGGCGGAGTTTTATTGATTACTTCAAAAGTTATTAATGAGATTAGTGTGAAATTTGATTGAGTATTTTTAAAAGTTTTTCATTCAGACGTCAATTCAGACGTCAATTCTCAACCGTTTTCCATGTAATATTGCAGGCACCATCGGCTAGTACTACGGCAACTGCCCTGTGAATTTGTCGACGTTTCATTGACTACTTCAAAAGTTATTAATGAGATCAGTGTGAAATTTGATTGAGTATTTCAAAAGTTTTTCATTTAGACGTCAATTCAGACGTCAATTCTTAACGGTTTTCCTTGTAATTTTGCAGGCACCATCTGCAGGTATTACGGCAACTGCCCTGTGAATTTGTCGACGTTTCATTGACTACTTCAAAAGTTATTAATGAGATTAGTGTGAAATTTGATTGAGTATTTCAAATGTTTTTCATTTAGACGTCAATTCAGACGTCAATTCTTAACCGTTTTTCATGTAATTTTGCAGGCACCATCGGCAGGTATTACGGCAACTGCCCTGTAAATTTGGTGGAGTTTCATTTATTACTACAAAAGTTATTAATGAGATTAGTGTGAAATTTGATTGAGTATTTTTAAAAGTTTTTCATTTAGACGTCAATTCAGACGTCAATTTTTAACCGTTTTCCATGTAATTTTGCAGGCACCATCGGCAGGTATTACGGCAACTGCCCTGTAAATTTGGCGGAGTTTCATTGATTACTTCAAAAGGTATTAATGAGAATAGTGTGAAATTTGATTGAGAATTTTTAAAAGTTTTTCATTTAGACGTCAATTCAGACGTCAATTCTCAACCGTTTTCCATGTAATTTTGCAGGCACCATCGGCAGGTACTACGGCAACTGCCCTCTAAATTTGGCGAAGATTGTTTAAGTACTTCAAAAGTTATTGATGACATTAGTGTGAAATTTTCCTGTAAATTTGGCGAAGTTTGATTAAGTACTTCAAAAGTTATCAATAAGATTAGTAGGAAATTTGATTGAGTATTTTTAAAAATTATGATTTAGACGTCAATTCAGACGTCAATTCTTAACCGTTTTCCATGTAATTTTGCAGGCACCATCGGCAGGTATTACGGCAACTGCCCTGTAAATTTGGTGGAGTTTCATTTATGACTACAAAAGTTATTAATGAGATTAGTGTGAAATTTGATTGAGTATTTTTAAAAGTTTTTCATTTAGACGTCAATTCAGACGTCAATTCTTAACCGTTTTTCATGTAATTTTGCAGGCACCATCGGCAGGTATTACGGCAACTGCCCTGTAAATTTGGCGGAGTTTCATTGATTACTTCAAAAGTTATTAATGAGAATAGTGTGAAATTTGATTGAGAATTTTTAAAAGTTTTTCATTTAGACGTCAATTCAGACGTCAATTCTCAACCGTTTTCCATGTAATTTTGCAGGCACCATCGGCAGGTACTACGGCAACTGCCCTGTAAATTTGGCGAAGATTGTTTAAGTACTTCAAAAGTTATTGATGACATTAATGTGAAATTTTCCTGTAAATTTGGCGAAGTTTGATTAAGTACTTCAAAAGTTATCAATAAGATTAGTAGGAAATTTGATTGAGTATTTTTAAAAATTATGATTTAGACGTCAATTCAGACGTCAATTCTTAACCGTTTTCCATGTAATTTTTGCAGGCACCATCGGCTGGTATTACGGCAACTGCCCTGTAAATTTGGCGGAGTTTCATTGATTACTTCAAAAGTTATTAATAAGATTAGTGTGAAATTTGATTGAGTATTTTTAAAAGTTTTTCATTCAGACGTCAATTCAGACGTCAATTCTCAACCGTTTTCCATGTAATTTTGCAGGCACCATCGGCTGGTACTACGGCAACTGCCCTGTGAATTTGTCGACGTTTCATTGACTACTTCAAAAGTTATTAATGAGATTAGTGTGAAATTTGATTGAGTATTTCAAAAGTTATTCATTTAGACGTCAATTCAGACGTCAATTCTTAACCGTTTTCCATGTAATTTTGCAGGCACCATCGGCTGGTATTACGGCAACTGCCCTGTAAATTTGGCGGTGTTTCATTTATTACTACAAAAGTTATTAATGAGATTAGTGTGAAATTTGATTGAGTATTTTTAAAAGTTTTTCATTTAGACGTCAATTCAGACGTCAATTCTTAACCGTTTTCCATGTAATTTCGCAGGCACCATCGGCAGGTATTACGGCAACTGCCCTGTAAATTTGGCCGAGTTTCATTGATTACTTCAAAAGTTATTAATGAGAATAGTGTGAAATTTGATTGAGAATTTTTAAAAGTTTTTCATTTAGACGTCAATTCAGACGTCAATTCTCAACCGTTTTCCATGTAATTTTGCAGGCACCATCGGCTGGTATTACGGCAACTGCCCTGTAAAATTGGCGGAGTTTTATTGATTACTTCAAAAGTTATTAATGAGATTAGTGTGAAATTTGATTGAGTATTTTTAAAAGTTTTTCATTCAGACGTCAATTCAGACGTCAATTCTCAACCGTTTTCCATGTAATATTGCAGGCACCATCGGCTAGTACTACGGCAACTGCCCTGTGAATTTGTCGACGTTTCATTGACTACTTCAAAAGTTATTAATGAGATCAGTGTGAAATTTGATTGAGTATTTCAAAAGTTTTTCATTTAGACGTCAATTCAGACGTCAATTCTTAACGGTTTTCCTTGTAATTTTGCAGGCACCATCTGCAGGTATTACGGCAACTGCCCTGTGAATTTGTCGACGTTTCATTGACTACTTCAAAAGTTATTAATGAGATTAGTGTGAAATTTGATTGAGTATTTCAAATGTTTTTCATTTAGACGTCAATTCAGACGTCAATTCTTAACCGTTTTTCATGTAATTTTGCAGGCACCATCGGCAGGTATTACGGCAACTGCCCTGTAAATTTGGTGGAGTTTCATTTATTACTACAAAAGTTATTAATGAGATTAGTGTGAAATTTGATTGAGTATTTTTAAAAGTTTTTCATTTAGACGTCAATTCAGACGTCAATTTTTAACCGTTTTCCATGTAATTTTGCAGGCACCATCGGCAGGTATTACGGCAACTGCCCTGTAAATTTGGCGGAGTTTCATTGATTACTTCAAAAGGTATTAATGAGAATAGTGTGAAATTTGATTGAGAATTTTTAAAAGTTTTTCATTTAGACGTCAATTCAGACGTCAATTCTCAACCGTTTTCCATGTAATTTTGCAGGCACCATCGGCAGGTACTACGGCAACTGCCCTCTAAATTTGGCGAAGATTGTTTAAGTACTTCAAAAGTTATTGATGACATTAGTGTGAAATTTTCCTGTAAATTTGGCGAAGTTTGATTAAGTACTTCAAAAGTTATCAATAAGATTAGTAGGAAATTTGATTGAGTATTTTTAAAAATTATGATTTAGACGTCAATTCAGACGTCAATTCTTAACCGTTTTCCATGTAATTTTGCAGGCACCATCGGCAGGTATTACGGCAACTGCCCTGTAAATTTGGTGGAGTTTCATTTATGACTACAAAAGTTATTAATGAGATTAGTGTGAAATTTGATTGAGTATTTTTAAAAGTTTTTCATTTAGACGTCAATTCAGACGTCAATTCTTAACCGTTTTTCATGTAATTTTGCAGGCACCATCGGCAGGTATTACGGCAACTGCCCTGTAAATTTGGCGGAGTTTCATTGATTACTTCAAAAGTTATTAATGAGAATAGTGTGAAATTTGATTGAGAATTTTTAAAAGTTTTTCATTTAGACGTCAATTCAGACGTCAATTCTCAACCGTTTTCCATGTAATTTTGCAGGCACCATCGGCAGGTACTACGGCAACTGCCCTGTAAATTTGGCGAAGATTGTTTAAGTACTTCAAAAGTTATTGATGACATTAATGTGAAATTTTCCTGTAAATTTGGCGAAGTTTGATTAAGTACTTCAAAAGTTATCAATAAGATTAGTAGGAAATTTGATTGAGTATTTTTAAAAATTATGATTTAGACGTCAATTCAGACGTCAATTCTTAACCGTTTTCCATGTAATTTTGCAGGCACCATCGGCTGGTATTACGGCAACTGCCCTGTAAATTTGGCGGAGTTTCATTGATTACTTCAAAAGTTATTAATGAGATTAGTGTGAAATTTGATTGAGTATTTTTAAAAGTTTTTCATTCAGACATCAATTCAGACGTCAATTCTCAACCGTTTTCCATGTAATTTTGCAGGCACCATCGGCTAGTACTACGGAAACTGCCCTGTGAATTTGTCGACGTTTCATTGACTACTTCAAAAGTTATTAATGAGATTAGTGTGAAATTTGATTGAGTATTTCAAAAGTTTTTCATTTAGACGTCAATTCAGACGTCAATTCTTAACCGTTTTCCATGTAATTTTGCAGGCACCATCGGCTGGTATTACGGCAACTGCCCTGTAAATTTGGCGGAGTTTCATTTATTACTACAAAAGTTATTAATGAGATTAGTGTGAAATTTGATTGAGTATTTTTAAAAGTTTTTCATTTAGACGTCAATTCAGACGTCAATTCTTAACCGTTTTCCATGTAATTTCGCAGGCACCATCGGCAGGTATTACGGCAACTGCCCTGTAAATTTGGCCGAGTTTCATTGATTACTTCAAAAGTTATTAATGAGAATAGTGTGAAATTTGATTGAGAATTTTTAAAAGTTTTTCATTTAGACGTCAATTCAGACGTCAATTCTCAACCGTTTTCCATGTAATTTTGCAGGCACCATCGGCTGGTATTACGGCAACTGCCCTGTAAATTTGGCGGAGTTTTATTGATTACTTCAAAAGTTATTAATGAGATTAGTGTGAAATTTGATTGAGTATTTTTAAAAGTTTTTCATTCAGACGTCAATTCAGACGTCAATTCTCAACCGTTTTCCATGTAATATTGCAGGCACCATCGGCTAGTACTACGGCAACTGCCCTGTGAATTTGTCGACGTTTCATTGACTACTTCAAAAGTTATTAATGAGATCAGTGTGAAATTTGATTGAGTATTTCAAAAGTTTTTCATTTAGACGTCAATTCAGACGTCAATTCTTAACGGTTTTCCTTGTAATTTTGCAGGCACCATCTGCAGGTATTACGGCAACTGCCCTGTGAATTTGTCGACGTTTCATTGAATACTTCAAAAGTTATTAATGAGATTAGTGTGAAATTTGATTGAGTATTTCAAATGTTTTTCATTTAGACGTCAATTCAGACGTCAATTCTTAACCGTTTTTTATGTAATTTTGCAGGCACCATCGGCAGGTATTACGGCAACTGCCCTGTAAATTTGGTGGAGTTTCATTTATTACTACAAAAGTTATTAATGAGATTAGTGTGAAATTTAATTGAGTATTTTTAAAAGTTTTTCATTTAGACGTCAATTCAGACGTCAATTCTTAACCGTTTTCCATGTAATTTTGCAGGCACCATCGGCAGGTATTACGGCAACTGCCCTGTAAATTTGGCGGAGTTTCATTGATTACTTCAAAAGTTATTAATGAGAATAGTGTGAAATTTGATTGAGAATTTTTAAAAGTTTTTCATTTAGACGTCAATTCAGACGTCAATTCTCAACCGTTTTCCATGTAATTTTGCAGGCACCATCGGCAGGTACTACGGCAACTGCCCTCTAAATTTAGCGAAGATTGTTTAAGTACTTCAAAAGTTATTGATGACATAAGTGTGAAATTTTCCTGTAAATTTGGCGAAGTTTGATTAAGTACTTCAAAAGTTATCAATAAGATTAGTAGGAAATTTGATTGAGTATTTTTAAAAATTATGATTTAGACGTCAATTCAGACGTCAATTCTTAACCGTTTTCCATGTAATTTTGCAGGCACCATCGGCAGGTATTACGGCAACTGCCCTGTAAATTTGGTGGAGTTTCATTTATTACTACAAAAGTTATTAATGAGATTAGTGTGAAATTTGATTGAGTATTTTTAAAAGTTTTTCATTTAGACGTCAATTCAGACGTCAATTCTTAACCGTTTTCCATGTAATTTTGCAGGCACCATCGGCAGGTATTACGGCAACTGCCCTGTAAATTTGGCGGAGTTTCATTGATTACTTCAAAAGTTATTAATGAGAATAGTGTGAAATTTGATTGAGAATTTTTAAAAGTTTTTCATTTAGACGTCAATTCAGACGTCAATTCTCAACCGTTTTCCATGTAATTTTGCAGGCACCATCGGCAGGTACTACGGCAACTGCCCTGTAAATTTGGCGAAGATTGTTTAAGTACTTCAAAAGTTATTGATGACATTAATGTGAAATTTTCCTGTAAATTTGGCGAAGTTTGATTAAGTACTTCAAAAGTTATCAATAAGATTAGTAGGGAATTTGATTGAGTATTTTTAAAAATTATGATTTAGACGTCAATTCAGACGTCAATTCTTAACCGTTTTCCATGTAATTTTGCAGGCACCATCGGCTGGTATTACGGCAACTGCCCTGTAAATTTGGCGGAGTTTCATTGATTACTTCAAAAGTTATTAATGAGATTAGTGTGAAATTTGATTGAGTATTTTTAAAAGTTTTTCATTCAGACATCAATTCAGACGTCAATTCTCAACCGTTTTCCATGTAATTTTGCAGGCACCATCGGCTAGTACTACGGAAACTGCCCTGTGAATTTGTCGACGTTTCATTGACTACTTCAAAAGTTATTAATGAGATCAGTGTGAAATTTGATTGAGTATTTCCAAAGTTTTTCATTTAGACGTCAATTCAGACGTCAATTCTTAACCGTTTTCCATGTAATTTTGCAGGCACCATCGGCAGGTATTACGGCAACTGCCCTGTAAATTTGGCGGAGTTTCATTGATTACTTCAAAAGTTATTAATGAGAATAGTGTGAAATTTGATTGAGAATTTTTAAAAGTTATTCATTTAGACGTCAATTCAGACGTCAATTCTCAACCGTTTTCCATGTAATTTTGCAGGCACCATCGGCAGGTACTACGGCAACTGCCCTGTAAATTTGGCGAAGATTGTTTAAGTACTTCAAAAGTTATTGATGACATTAGTGTGAAATTTTCCTGTAAATTTGGCGAAGTTTGATTAAGTACTTCAAAAGTTATCAATAAGATTAGTAGGAAATTTGATTGAGTATTTTTAAAAATTATGATTTAGACGTCAATTCAGACGTCAATTCTTAACCGTTTTCCATGTAATTTTGCAGGCACCATCGGCTGGTATTACAGCAACTGCCCTGTAAATTTGGCGGAGTTTTATTGATTACTTCAAAAGTTATTAATGAGATTAGTGTGAAATTTGATTGAGTATATTTAATAGTTTTTCATTCAGACGTCAATTCAGACGTCAATTCTCAACCGTTTTCCATGTAATATTGCAGGCACCATCGGCTAGTACTACGGCAACTGCCCTGTGAATTAGTCGACGTTTCATTGACTACTTCAAAAGTTATTAATGAGATCAGTGTGAAATTTGATTGAGTATTTCAAAAGTTTTTCATTTAGACTTCAATTCAGACGTCAATTCTTAACGGTTTTCCTTGTAATTTTGCAGGCACCATCTGCAGGTATTACGGCAACTGCCCTGTGAATTTGTCGACGTTTCATTGACTACTTCAAAAGTTATTAATGAGATTAGTGTGAAATTTGATTGAGTATTTCAAATGTTTTTCATTTAGACGTCAATTCAAACGTCAATTCTTAACCGTTTTTCATGTAATTTTGCAGGCACCATCGGCAGGTATTACGGCAACTGCCCTGGAAATTTGGTGGAGTTTCATTTATTACTACAAAAGTTATTAATGAGATTAGAGTGAAATTTGATTGAGTATTTTTAAAAGTTTTTCATTTAGACGTCAATTCAGACGTCAATTCTTAACCGTTTTCCATGTAATTTTGCAGGCACCATCGGCAGGTATTACGGCAACTGCCCTGTAAATTTGGCGGAGTTTCATTGATTACTTCAAAAGTTATTAATGAGAATAGTGTGAAATTTGATTGAGAATTTTTAAAAGTTTTTCATTTAGACGTCAATTCAGACGTCAATTCTCAACCGTTTTCCATGTAATTTTGCAGGCACCATCGGCAGGTACTACGGCAACTGCCCTGTAAATTTGGCGAAGATTGTTTAAGTACTTCAAAAGTTATTGATGACATTAATGTGAAATTTTCCTGTAAATTTGGCGAAGTTTGATTAAGTACTTCAAAAGTTATCAATAAGATTAGTAGGAAATTTGATTGAGTATTTTTAAAAATTATGATTTAGACGTCAATTCAGACGTCAATTCTTAACCGTTTTCCATGTAATTTTGCAGGCACCATCGGCTGGTATTACGGCAACTGCCCTGTACATTTGGCGGAGTTTCATTGATTACTTCAAAAGTTATTAATGAGATTAGTGTGAAATTTGATTGAGTATTTTTAAAAGTTTTTCATTCAGACATCAATTCAGACGTCAATTCTCAACCGTTTTCCATGTAATTTTGCAGGCACCATCGGCTAGTACTACGGAAACTGCCCTGTGAATTTGTCGACGTTTCATTGACTACTTCAAAAGTTATTAATGAGATTAGTGTGAAATTTGATTGAGTATTTCAAAAGTTTTTCATTTAGACGTCAATTCAGACGTCAATTCTTAACCGTTTTCCATGTGATTTTGCAGGCACCATCGGCTGGTATTACGGCAACTGCCCTGTAAATTTGGCGGAGTTTCATTTATTACTACAAAAGTTATTAATGAGATTAGTGTGAAATTTGATTGAGTATTTTTTAAAAGTTTTTCATTTAGACGTCAATTCAGACGTCAATTCTTAACCGTTTTCCATGTAATTTTGCAGGCACCATCGGCAGGTATTACGGCAACTGGCCTGTAAATTTGGCGGAGTTTCATTGATTACTTCACAAGTTAATAATGAGAATAGTGTGAAATTTGATTGAGAATTTTTAAAAGTTATTCATTTAGACGTCAATTCAGACGTCATTTCTCAACCGTTTTCCATGTGATTTTGCAGGCACCATCGGCTAGTACTACGGCAACTGCCCTGTGAATTTGTCGACGTTTCATTGACTACTTCAAAAGTTAATAATGAGAAGAGTGTGAAATTTGATTGAGTATTTCAAAAGTTATTCATTTAGACGTCAATTCAGACGTCAATTCTTAACCGTTTTCCATGTAAATTTGCAGGCACCATCGGCTGGTACTACGGCAACTGCCCTGTGAATTTGTTGACGTTTCATTGACTACTTCAAAAGTTATTAATGAGATTAGTGTGAAATTTGATTAAGTATTTCAAAAGTTATTCATTTCGACGTCAATGCAGACGTCAATTCTTAACCGTTTTCCATGTAATTTTGCAGGCGCCATCGGCAGGTATTACGGCAACTGCCCTGTAAATTTGGCGGAGTTTCATTGATTACTGCAAAAGTTATTAATGAGAATAGTGTGAAATTTGATTGAGAATTTTTAAAAGTTATTCATTTAGACGTCAATTCAGACGTCAATTCTCAACCGTTTTCCATGTCATTTTGCAGGAACCATCGGCAGGTACTACGGCAACTGCCCTGTAAATTTGGCCAAGATTGTTTAAGTACTTCAAAAGTTATTGATGACATTAGTGTGAAATTTTCCTGTAAATTTGGCGAAGTTTGATTAAGTACTTCAAAAGTTATCAATAAGATTAGTAGGAAACTTGATTGAGTATTTTTAAAAATTATGATTTAGACGTCAATTCAGACGTCAATTCTAAACCGTTTCCCATGTAATTTTGCAGGCACCATCGGCTGGTATTACGGCAACTGCCCTGTAAATTTGGCGGAGTTTCATTGATTACTTCAAAAGTTATTAATGAGATTAGTGTGAAATTTGATTGAGTATTTTTAAAAGTTTTTCATTCAGACATCAATTCAGACGTCAATTCTCAACCGTTTTCCATGTAATTTTGCAGGAACCATCGGCTAGTACTACGGCAACTGCCCTGTGAATTTGTCGACGTTTCATTGACTACTTCAAAAGTTATTAATGAGATCAGTGTGAAATTTGATTGAGTATTTCAAAAGTTTTTCATTTAGACGTCAATTCAGACGTCAATTCTTAACCGTTTTCCATGTAATTTTGCAGGCACCATCGGCAGGTATTACGGCAACTGCCCAGTAAATTTGGCGAAGTTTCATTGATTACTTCAAAAGTTATTAATGAGAATAGTGTGAAATTTGATTGAGAATTTTTAAAAGTTATTCATTTAGACGTCAATTCAGACGTCAATTCTCAACCGTTTTCCATGTAATTTTGCAGGCACCATCGGCAGGTACTACGGCAACTGCCCTGTAAATTTGGCGAAGATTGTTTAAGTACTTCAAAAGTTATTGATGACATTAGTGTGAAATTTTCCTGTAAATTTGGCGAAGTTTGATTAAGTACTTCAAAAGTTATCAATAAGATTAGTAGGAAATTTGATTGAGTATTTTTAAAAATTATGATTTAGACGTCAATTCAGACGTCAATTCTTAACCGTTTTCCATGTAATTTTGCAGGCACCATCGGCTGGTATTACGGCAACTGCCCTGTAAATTTGGCGGAGTTTCATTGATTACTTCAAAAGTTATTAATGAGATTAGTGTGAAATTTGATTGAGTATTTTTAAAAGTTTTTCATTCAGACGTCAATTCAGACGTCAATTCTCAACCGTTTTCCATATAATATTGCAGGCACCATCGGCTAGTACTACGGCAACTGCCCTGTGAATTTGTCGACGTTTCATTGACTACTTCAAAAGTTATTAATGAGATTAGTGTGAAATTTGATTGAGTATTTCAAAAGTTATTCATTTAGACGTCAATTCAGACGTCAATTCTTAACCGTTTTCCATATTATTTTGCAGGCACCATCGGCTGGTATTACGGCAACTGCCCTGTAAATTTGGCGGAGTTTCATTTATTACTACAAAAGTTATTAATGAGATTAGTGTGAAATTTGATTGAGTATTTTTAAAAGTTTTTCATTTAGACGTCAATTCAGACGTCAATTCTTAACCGTTTTCCATGTAATTTTGCAGGCACCATCGCCAAGTATTACGGCAACTGGCCTGTAAATTTGGCGGAGTTTCATTGATTACTTCACAAGTTAATAATGAGAATAGTGTGAAATTTGATTGAGAATTTTTAAAAGTTATTCATTTAGACGTCAATTCAGACGTCAATTCTCAACCGTTTTCCATGTGATTTTGCAGGCACCATCGGCTAGTACTACGGCAACTGCCCTGTGAATTTGTCGACGTTTCATTGACTACTTCAAAAGTTAATAATGAGAAGAGTGTGAAATTTGATTGAGTATTTCAAAAGTTATTCATTTAGACGTCAATTCAGACGTCAATTCTTAACCGTTTTCCATGTAAATTTGCAGGCACCATCGGCTGGTACTACGGCAACTGCCCTGTGAATTTGTCGACGTTTCATTGACTACTTCAAAAGTTATTAATGAGATTAGTGTGAAATTTGAATAAGTATTTCAAAAGTTATTCATTTCGACGTCAATGCAGACGTCAATTCTTAACCGTTTTCCATGTAATTTTGCAGGCGCCATCGGCAGGTATTACGGCAACTGCCCTGTAAATTTGGCGGAGTTTCATTGATTACTTCAAAAGTTAATAATGAGAATAGTGTGAAATTTGATTGAGAATTTTTAAAAGTTATTCATTTAGACGTCAATTCAGACGTAAATTCTCAACCGTTTTCCATGTCATTTTGCAGGCACCATCGGCAGGTACTACGGCAACTGCCCTGTAAATTTGGCCAAGATTGTTTAAGTACTTCAAAAGTTATTGATGACATTAGTGTGAAATTTTCCTGTAAATTTGGCGAAGTTTGATTAAGTACTTCAAAAGTTATCAATAAGATTAGTAGGAAATTTGATTGAGTATTTTTAAAAATTATGATTTAGACGTCAATTCAGACGTCAATTCTTAACCGTTTCCCATGTAATTTTGCAGGCACCATCGGCTGGTATTACGGCAACTGCCCTGTAAATTTGGCGGAGTTTTATTGATTACTTCAAAAGTTATTAATGAGATTAGTGTGAAATTTGGTTGAGTATTTTTAGAAGTTTTTCATTCAGACGTCAATTCAGACGTCAATTCTCAACCGTTTTCCATGTAATTTTGCAGGAACCATCGGCTAGTACTACGGCAACTGCCCTGTGAATTTGTCGACGTTTCATTGAATACTTCAAAAGTTATTAATGAGATCAGTGTGAAATTTGATTGAGTATTTCCAAAGTTTTTCATTTAGACGTCAATTCAGACGTCAATTCTTAACAGTTTCCCATGTAATTTTGCAGGCACCATCGGCAGGTATTACGGCAACTGCCCTGTAAATTTGGCGGAGTTTCATTGATTACTTCAAAAGTTATTAATGAGAATAGTGTGAAATTTGATTGAGAATTTTTAAAAGTTATTCATTTAGACGTCAATTCAGACGTCAATTCTTAACCGTTTTCCATGTCATTTTGCAGGCACCATCGGCAGGTACTACGGCAACTGCCCTGTAAATTTGGCCAAGATTGTTTAAGTACTTCAAAAGATATTGATGACATTAGTGTGAAATTTTCCTGTAAATTTGGCGAAGTTTGATTAAGTACTTCAAAAGTTATCAATAAGATTAGTAGGAAATTTGATTGAGTATTTTTAAAAATTATGATTTAGACGTCAATTCAGACGTCAATTCTTAACCGCTTCCCATGTAATTTTGCAGGCACCATCGGCTGGTATTACGGCAACTGCCCTGTAAATTTGGCGGAGTTTCATTGATTACTTCAAAAGTTATTAATGAGATTAGTGTGAAATTTGATTGAGTATTTTTAGAAGTTTTTCATTCAGACGTCAATTCAGACGTCAATTCTCAACCGTTTTCCATGTGATATTGCAGGCACCATCGGCTAGTACTACGGCAACTGCCCTGTGAATTTGTCGACGTTTCATTGACTACTTCAAAAGTTATTAATGAGATTAGTGTGAAATTTGATTGAGTATTTCAAAAGTTATTCATTTAGACGTCAATTCAGACGTCAATTCTTAACCGTTTTCCATGTAACTTTGCAGGCACCATCGGCTGGTATTACGGCAACTGCCCTGTAAATTTGGCGGAGTTTCATTTATTACTACAAAAGTTATTAATGAGATTAGTGTGAAATTTGATTGAGTATTTCTAAAGTTTTTCATTTAGACGTCAATTCAGACGTCAATTCTTAACCGTTTTCCATGTAATTTTGCAGGCACCATCTGCAGGTATTACGGCAACTGCCCTGTGAATTTGTCGACGTTTCATTGACTACTTCAAAAGTTATTAATGAGATTAGTGTGAAATTTGATTGAGTATTTCAAAAGTTTTTCATTTAGACGTCAATTCAGACGTCAATTCTTAACCGTTTTCCATGTCATTTTGCAGGCACCATCGGCAGGTATTACGGCAACTGCCCTGTAAATTTGGTGGAGTTTCATTTATTACTACAAAAGTTATTAATGAGATTAGTGTGAAATTTGATTGAGTATTTTTAAAAGTTTTTCGTTTAGACGTCAATTCAGACGTCAATTCTCAACCGTTCTCCATGTAATTTTGCAGGCACCATCGGCTGGTACTACGGCAACTGCCCTGGAATTTGTCGACGTTTCATTGACTACTTCAAAAGTTATTAATGAGATTAGTGTGAAATTTGATTAAGTATTTCAAAAGTTATTCATTTAGACGTCAATTCAGACGTCAATTCTTAACCGTTTTCCATGTAATTTTGCAGGCACCATCGGCTGGTATTACGGCAACTGCCCTGTAAATTTGGCGGAGTTTCATTGATTACTGCGAAAGTTATTAATGAGATCAGTGTGCAATTTGATTGAGTATTTCAAAAGTTTTTCATTTAGACGTCAATTCAGACGTCAATTCTTAACCGTTTTCCATGTAATTTTGCAGGCACCATCTGCAGGTATTACGGCAACTGCCCTGTGAATTTGTCGACGTTTCATTGACTACTTCAAAAGTTATTAATGAGATTAGTGTGAAATTTGATTGAGTATTTCAAAAGTTTTTCATTTAGACGTCAATTCAGACGTCAATTCTTAACCGTTTTCCATGTAATTTTGCAGGCACCATCGGCAGGTATTACGGCAACTGCCCTGTAAATTTGGTGGAGTTTCATTTATTACTACAAAAGTTATTAATGAGATTATTGTGAAATTTGATTGAGTATTTTTAAAAGTTTTTCATTTAGACGTCAATTCAGACGTCAATTCTTAACCGTTTTCCATGTAATTTTGCAGGCACCATCGGCAGGTATTACGGCAACTGCCCTGTAAATTTGGCGGAGTTTCATTGATGACTTCAAAAGTTATTAATGAGAATAGTGTGAAATTTGATTGAGAATTTTTAAAAGTTTTTCATTTAGACGTCAATTCAGACGTCAATTCTCAACCGTTTTCCATGTAATTTAGCAGGCGCCATCGGCAGGTATTACGGCAACTGCCCTGTAAATTTGGCGAAGGTTGATTAAGTACTTCAAAAGTTATTAATGACATTAGTGTGATATTTTCCTGTAAATTTGGCGAAGTTTGATTAAGTACTTCAAAAGTTATCAATAAGATTAGTAGGAAATTTGATTGAGTACTTTTAAAAATTATGATATAGACGTCAATTCAGACGTCAATTCTTAACCGTTTTCCATGTAATTTTGCAGGCGCCATCGGCTGGTATTACGGCAACTGCCCTGTAAATTTGGCGGAGTTTCATTGATTACTTCAAAAGTTATTAATGAGATCAGTGTGAAATTTGATTGAGTATTTTTAAAAGTTTTTCGTTTAGACGTCAATTCAGACGTCAATTCTTAACCGTTTTCCATGTAATTTTGCAGGCGCCATCGGCAGGTATTACGGCAACTGCCCTGTAAATTTGGCGGAGTTTCATTGATTACTTCAAAAGTTAATAATGAGAATAGTGTGAAATTTGATTGAGAATTTTTAAAAGTTATTCATTTAGACGTCAATTGAGACGTCAATTCTCAACCGCTTTCCATGTAATTTTGCAGGCACCATCGGCTAGTACTACGGCAACTGCCCTGTGAATTTGTCGACGTTTCATTGACTACTTCAAAAGTCATTAATGAGCTTAGTGTGAAATTTGATTGAGTATTTCAAAAGTTATTCATTTAGACGTCAATTCAGACATCAATGCTTAACCGTTTTCCATGTAATTTTGCAGGCACCATCGGCAGGTACTACGGCAACTGCCCTGTAAATTTGGCGAAGATTGTTTAAGTACTTCAAAAGTTATTGATGACATTAGTGTGAAATTTTCCTGTAAATTTGGCGAAGTTTGATTAAGTACTTCAAAAGTTATCAATAAGATTAGTAGGAAATTTGATTGAGTATTTTTAAAAATTATGATTTAGACGTCAATTCAGACGTCAATTCTTAACCGTTTTCCATGTAATTTTTGCAGGCACCATCGGCTGGTATTACGGCAACTGCCCTGTAAATTTGGCGGAGTTTCATTGATTACTTCAAAAGTTATTAATAAGATTAGTGTGAAATTTGATTGAGTATTTTTAAAAGTTTTTCATTCAGACGTCAATTCAGACGTCAATTCTCAACCGTTTTCCATGTAATTTTGCAGGCACCATCGGCTGGTACTACGGCAACTGCCCTGTGAATTTGTCGACGTTTCATTGACTACTTCAAAAGTTATTAATGAGATTACTGTGAAATTTGATTGAGTATTTCAAAAGTTATTCATTTAGACGTCAATTCAGACGTCAATTCTTAACCGTTTTCCATGTAATTTTGCAGGCGCCATCGGCTGGTATTACGGCAACTGCCCTGTAAATTTGGCGGAGTTTCATTGATTACTTCAAAAGTTATTAATGAGATCAGTGTGAAATTTGATTGAGTATTTTTAAAAGTTTTTCGTTTAGACGTCAATTCAGACGTCAATTCTTAACCGTTTTCCATGTAATTTTGCAGGCGCCATCGGCAGGTATTACGGCAACTGACCTGTAAATTTGGCGGAGTTTCATTGATTACTTCAAAAGTTAATAATGAGAATAGTGTGAAATTTGATTGAGAATTTTTAAAAGTTATTCATTTAGACGTCAATTGAGACGTCAATTCTCAACCGCTTTCCATGTAATTTTGCAGGCACCATCGGCAGGTACTACGGCAACTGCCCTGTGAATTTGTCGACGTTTCATTGACTACTTCAAAAGTTATTATTGAGCTTAGTGTGAAATTTGATTGAGTATTTCAAAAGTTATTCATTTAGACGTCAATTCAGACATCAATGCTTAACCGTTTTCCATGTAATTTTGCAGGCACCATCGGCAGGTACTACGGCAACTGCCCTGTAAATTTGGCGAAGATTGTTTAAGTACTTCAAAAGTTATCAATAAGATTAGTAGGAAATTTGATTGAGTATTTTTAAAAATTATGATTTAGACGTCAATTCAGACGTCAATTCTTAACCGTTTTCCATGTAATTTTTGCAGGCACCATCGGCTGGTATTACGGCAACTGCCCTGTAAATTTGGCGGAGTTTCATTGATTACTTCAAAAGTTATTAATAAGATTAGTGTGAAATTTGATTGAGTATTTTTAAAAGTTTTTCATTCAGACGTCAATTCAGACGTCAATTCTCAACCGTTTTCCATGTAATTTTGCAGGCACCATCGGCTGGTACTACGGCAACTGCCCTGTGAATTTGTCGACGTTTCATTGACTACTTCAAAAGTTATTAATGAGATTACTGTGAAATTTGATTGAGTATTTCAAAAGTTATTCATTTAGACGTCAATTCAGACGTCAATTCTTAACCGTTTTCCATGTAATTTTGCAGGCACCATCGGCTGATATTACGGCAACTGCCCTGTAAATTTGGCGGAGTTTCATTTATTACTACAAAAGTTATTAATGAGATTAGTGTGAAATTTGATTGAGTATTTTTAAAAGTTTTTCATTTAGACGTCAATTCAGACGTCAATTCTTAACCGTTTTCCATGTAATTTTGCAGGCACCATCGGCAGGTATTACGGCAACTGCCCTGTAAATTTGGCCGAGTTTCATTGATTACTTCAAAAGTTATTAATGAGATTAGTGTGAAATTTGATTGAGTATTTTTAAAAGTTTTTCATTGAGACGTCAATTCAGACGTCAATTCTCAACCGTTTTCCATGTAATATTGCAGGCACCATCGGCTAGTACTACGGCAACTGCCCTGTGAATTTGTCGACGTTTCTTTGACTACTTCAAAAGTTATTAATGAGATCAGTGTGAAATTTGATTGAGTATTTCAAAAGTTTTTCATTTAGACGTCAATTCAGACGTCAATTCTTAACCGTTTTTCATGTAGTTTTGCAGGCACCATCTGCAGGTATTACGGCAACTGCCCTGTGAATTTGTCGACGTTTCATTGACTACTTCAAAAGTTATTAATGAGATTAGTGTGAAATTTGATTGAGTATTTCAAAAGTTTTTCATTTAGACGTCAATTCAGACGTCAATTCTTTACCGTTTTCCATGTAATTTTGCAGGCACCATCGGCAGGTATTACGGCAACTGCCCTGTAAATTTGGTGGAGTTTCATTTATTACTACAAAAAAGTTATTAATGAGATTAGTGTGAAATTTGATTGAGTATTTTTAAAAGTTTTTCATTTAGACATCAATTCAGACGTCAATTCTTAACCGTTTTCCATGTAATTTTGCAGGCACCATCGGCAGGTAATATGGCAACTGCCCTGTAAATTTGGCGAAGATTGTTTAAGTACTTCAAAAGTTATTGATGACATTAGTGTGAAATTTTCCTGTAAATTTGGCGAAGTTTGATTAAGTATTTCAAAAGTTATCAATAAGATTAGTAGGAAATTTGATTGAGTATTTTTAAAAATTATGATTTAGACGTCAATTCAGACGTCAATTCTTAACCGTTTTCCATGTAATTTTTGCAGGCACCATCGGCTGGTATTACGGCAACTGCCCTGTAAATTTGGCGGAGTTTCATTGATTACTTCAAAAGTTACTAATAAGATTAGTGTGAAATTTGATTGAGTATTTTTAAAAGTTTTTCATTCAGACGTCAATTCAGACGTCAATTCTCAACCGTTTTCCATGTAATTTTGCAGGCACCATTGGCTGGTACTACGGCAACTGCCCTGTGAATTTGTCGACGTTTCATTGACTACTTCAAAAGTTATTAATGAGATTAGTGTGAAATTTGATTGAGTATTTCAAAAGTTATTCATTTAGACGTCAATTCGGACGTCAATTCTTAACCGTTTTCCATGTAATTTTGCAGGCACCATCGGCTGGTATTACGGCAACTGCCCTGTAAATTTGGAGGAGTTTCATTTATTACTACAAAAGTTATTAATGAGATTAGTGTGAAATTTGATTGAGTATTTTTAAAAGTTTTTCATTTAGACGTCAATTCAGACGTCAATTCTTAACCGTTTTCCATGTAATTTTGCAGGCACCATCGGCAGGTATTACGGCAACTGCCCTGTAAATTTGGCGGAGTTTCATTGATGACTTCAAAAGCTATTAATGAGAATAGTGTGAAATTTGATTGAGAATTTTTAAAAGTTTTTCATTTAGACGTCAATTCAGACGTCAATTCTCAACCGTTTTCCATGTAATTTGCAGGCGCCATCGGCAGGTATTACGGCAACTGCCCTGTAAATTTGGCGAAGGTTGATTAAGTACTTCAAAAGTTATTAATGACATTAGTGTGATATTTTCCTGTAAATTTGGCGAAGTTTGATTAAGTACTTCAAAAGTTATCAATAAGATTAGTAGGAAATTTGATTGAGTATTTTTAAAAATTATGATATAGACGTCAATTCAGACGTCAATTCTTAACCGTTTTCCATGTAATTTTGCAGGCGCCATCGGCTGGTATTACGGCAACTGCCCTGTAAATTTGGCGGAGTTTCATTGATTACTTCAAAAGTTATTAATGAGATCAGTGTGAAATTTGATTGAGTATTTTTAAAAGTTTTTCGTTTAGACGTCAATTCAGACGTCAATTCTTAACCGTTTTCCATGTAATTTTGCAGGCGCCATCGGCAGGTATTACGGCAACTGCCCTGTAAATTTGGCGGAGTTTCATTGATTACTTCAAAAGTTAATAATGAGAATAGTGTGAAATTTGATTGAGAATTTTTAAAAGTTATTCATTTAGACGTCAATTGAGACGTCAATTCTCAACCGCTTTCCATGTAATTTTGCAGGCACCATCGGCTAGTACTACGGCAACTGCCCTGTGAATTTGTCGACGTTTCATTGACTACTTCAAAAGTTATTAATGAGCTTAGTGTGAAATTTGATTGAGTATTTCAAAAGTTATTCATTTAGACGTCAATTCAGACATCAATGCTTAACCGTTTTCCATGTAATTTTGCAGGCACCATCGGCAGGTACTACGGCAACTGCCCTGTAAATTTGGCGAAGATTGTTTAAGTACTTCAAAAGTTATTGATGACATTAGTGTGAAATTTTCCTGTAAATTTGGCGAAGTTTGATTAAGTATTTCAAAAGTTATCAATAAGATTAGTAGGAAATTTGATTGAGTATTTTTAAAAATTATGATTTAGACGTCAATTCAGACGTCAATTCTTAACCGTTTTCCATGTAATTTTTGCAGGCACCATCGGCTGGTATTACGGCAACTGCCCTGTAAATTTGGCGGAGTTTCATTGATTACTTCAAAAGTTACTAATAAGATTAGTGTGAAATTTGATTGAGTATTTTTAAAAGTTTTTCATTCAGACGTCAATTCAGACGTCAATTCTCAACCGTTTTCCATGTAATTTTGCAGGCACCATTGGCTGGTACTACGGCAACTGCCCTGTGAATTTGTCGACGTTTCATTGACTACTTCGAAAGTTATTAATGAGATTAGTGTGAAATTTGATTGAGTATTTCAAAAGTTATTCATTTAGACGTCAATTCGGACGTCAATTCTTAACCGTTTTCCATGTAATTTTGCAGGCACCATCGGCTGGTATTACGGCAACTGCCCTGTAAATTTGGCGGAGTTTCATTTATTACTACAAAAGTTATTAATGAGATCAGTGTGAAATTTGATTAAGTATTTTTAAAAGTTTTTCATTTAGACGTCAATTCAGACGTCAATTCTTAACCGTTTTCCATGTAATTTTGCAGGCACCATCGGCAGGTATTACGGCAACTGCCCTGTAAATTTGGCGGAGTTTCATTGATGACTTCAAAAGTTATTAATGAGAATAGTGTGAAATTTGATTGAGAATTTTTAAAAGTTTTTCATTTAGACGTCAATTCAGACGTCAATTCTCAACCGTTTTCCATGTAATTTTGCAGGCGCCATCGGCAGGTATTACGGCAACTGCCCTGTAAATTTGGCGAAGGTTGATTAAGTACTTCAAAAGTTATTAATGACATTAGTGTGATATTTTCCTGTAAATTTGGCGAAGTTTGATTAAGTACTTCAAAAGTTATCAATAAGATTAGTAGGAAATTTGATTGAGTATTTTTAAAAATTATGATATAGACGTCAATTCAGACGTCAATTCTTAACCGTTTTTCATGTAATTTTGCAGGCGCCATCGGCTGGTATTACGGCAACTGCCCTGTAAATTTGGCGGAGTTTCATTGATTACTTCAAAAGTTATTAATGAGATCAGTGTGAAATTTGATTGAGTATTTTTAAAAGTTTTTCATTTAGACGTCAATTCAGACGTCAATTCTTAACCGTTTTCCATGTAATTTTGCAGGCACCATCGGCAGGTATTACGGCAACTGCCCTGTAAATTTGGCCGAGTTTCATTGATTACTTCAAAAGTTATTAATGAGATTAGTGTGAAATTTGATTGAGTATTTTTAAAAGTTTTTCATTGAGACGTCAATTCAGACGTCAATTCTCAACCGTTTTCCATGTAATATTGCAGGCACCATCGGCTAGTACTACGGCAACTGCCCTGTGAATTTGTCGACGTTTCTTTGACTACTTCAAAAGTTATTAATGAGATCAGTGTGAAATTTGATTGAGTATTTCAAAAGTTTTTCATTTAGACGTCAATTCAGACGTCAATGCTTAACCGTTTTTCATGTAGTTTTGCAGGCACCATCTGCAGGTATTACGGCAACTGCCCTGTGAATTTGTCGACGTTTCATTGACTACTTCAAAAGTTATTAATGAGATTAGTGTGAAATTTGATTGAGTATTTCAAAAGTTTTTCATTTAGACGTCAATTCAGACGTCAATTCTTTACCGTTTTCCATGTAATTTTGCAGGCACCATCGGCAGGTATTACGGCAACTGCCCTGTAAATTTGGTGGAGTTTCATTTATTACTACAAAAAAGTTATTAATGAGATTAGTGTGAAATTTGATTGAGTATTTTTAAAAGTTTTTCATTTAGACATCAATTCAGACGTCAATTCTTAACCGTTTTCCATGTAATTTTGCAGGCACCATCGGCAGGTAATATGGCAACTGCCCTGTAAATTTGGCGAAGATTGTTTAAGTACTTCAAAAGTTATTGATGACATTAGTGTGAAATTTTCCTGTAAATTTGGCGAAGTTTGATTAAGTATTTCAAAAGTTATCAATAAGATTAGTAGGAAATTTGATTGAGTATTTTTAAAAATTATGATTTAGACGTCAATTCAGACGTCAATTCTTAACCGTTTTCCATGTAATTTTTGCAGGCACCATCGGCTGGTATTACGGCAACTGCCCTGTAAATTTGGCGGAGTTTCATTGATTACTTCAAAAGTTACTAATAAGATTAGTGTGAAATTTGATTGAGTATTTTTAAAAGTTTTTCATTCAGACGTCAATTCAGACGTCAATTCTCAACCGTTTTCCATGTAATTTTGCAGGCACCATTGGCTGGTACTACGGCAACTGCCCTGTGAATTTGTCGACGTTTCATTGACTACTTCAAAAGTTATTAATGAGATTAGTGTGAAATTTGATTGAGTATTTCAAAAGTTATTCATTTAGACGTCAATTCGGACGTCAATTCTTAACCGTTTTCCATGTAATTTTGCAGGCACCATCGGCTGGTATTACGGCAACTGCCCTGTAAATTTGGCGGAGTTTCATTTATTACTACAAAAGTTATTAATGAGATTAGTGTGAAATTTGATTGAGTATTTTTAAAAGTTTTTCATTTAGACGTCAATTCAGACGTCAATTCTTAACAGTTTTCCATGTAATTTTGCAGGCACCATCGGCAGGTATTACGGCAACTGCCCTGTAAATTTGGCGGAGTTTCATTGATGACTTCAAAAGTTATTAATGAGAATAGTGTGAAATTTGATTGAGAATTTTTAAAAGTTTTTCATTTAGACGTCAATTCAGACGTCAATTCTCAACCGTTTTCCATGTAATTTTGCAGGCGCCATCGGCAGGTATTACGGCAACTGCCCTGTAAATTTGGCGAAGGTTGATTAAGTACTTCAAAAGTTATTAATGACATTAGTGTGATATTTTCCTGTAAATTTGGCGAAGTTTGATTAAGTACTTCAAAAGTTATCAATAAGATTAGTAGGAAATTTGATTGAGTATTTTTAAAAATTATGATATAGACGTCAATTCAGACGTCAATTCTTAACCGTTTTTCATGTCATTTTGCAGGCGCCATCGGCTGGTATTACGGCAACTGCCCTGTAAATTTGGCGGAGTTTCATTGATTACTTCAAAAGTTATTAATGAGATCAGTGTGAAATTTGATTGAGTATTTTTAAAAGTTTTTCGTTTAGACGTCAATTCAGACGTCAATTCTTAACCGTTTTCCATGTAATTTTGCAGGCGCCATCGGCAGGTATTACGGCAACTGCCCTGTAAATTTGGCGGAGTTTCATTGATTACTTCAAAAGTTAATAATGAGAATAGTGTGAAATTTGATTGAGAATTTTTAAAAGTTATTCATTTAGACGTCAATTGAGACGTCAATTCTCAACCGCTTTCCATGTAATTTTGCAGGCACCATCGGCTAGTACTACGGCAACTGCCCTGTGAATTTGTCGACGTTTCATTGACTAATTCAAAAGTTATTAATGAGCTTAGTGTGAAATTTGATTGAGTATTTCAAAAGTTATTCATTTAGACGTCAATTCAGACATCAATGCTTAACCGTTTTCCATGTAATTTTGCAGGCACCATCGGCAGGTACTACGGCAACTGCCCTGTAAATTTGGCGAAGATTGTTTAAGTACTTCAAAAGTTATTGATGACATTAGTGTGAAATTTTCCTGTAAATTTGGCGAAGTTTGATTAAGTACTTCAAAAGTTATCAATAAGATTAGTAGGAAATTTGATTGAGTATTTTTAAAAATTATGATTTAGACGTCAATTCAGACGTCAATTCTTAACCGTTTTCCATGTAATTTTTGCAGGCACCATCGGCTGGTATTACGGCAACTGCCCTGTAAATTTGGCGGAGTTTCATTGATTACTTCAAAAGTTATTAATAAGATTAGTGTGAAATTTGATTGAGTATTTTTAAAAGTTTTTCATTCAGACGTCAATTCAGACGTCAATTCTCAACCGTTTTCCATGTAATTTTGCAGGCACCATCGGCTGGTACTACGGCAACTGCCCTGTGAATTTGTCGACGTTTCATTGACTACTTCAAAAGTTATTAATGAGATTACTGTGAAATTTGATTGAGTATTTCAAAAGTTATTCATTTAGACGTCAATTCAGACGTCAATTCTTAACCGTTTTCCATGTAATTTTGCAGGCACCATCGGCTGGTATTACGGCAACTGCCCTGTAAATTTGGCGGAGTTTCATTGATTACTTCAAAAGTTATTAATGAGATTAGTGTGAAATTTGATTGAGTATTTTTAAAAGTTTTTCATTCAGACGTCAATTCAGACGTCAATTCTCAACCGTTTTCCATGTAATATTGCAGGCACCATCGGCTAGTACTACGGCAACTGCCCTGTGAATTTGTCGACGTTTCATTGACTACTTCAAAAGTTATTAATGAGATCAGTGTGAAATTTGATTGAGTATTTCCAAAGTTTTTCATTTAGACGTCAATTCAGGCGTCAATTCTTAACCGTTTTCCATGTAGTTTTGCAGGCACCATCGGCAGGTATTACGGCAACTGCCCTGTGAATTTGTCGACGTTTCATTGACTACTTCAAAAGTTATTAATGAGATTAGTGTGAAATTTGATTGAGTATTTTTAAAAGTTTTTCATTTAGACGTCAATTCAGACGTCAATTCTTAACCGTTTTCCATGTAATTTTGCAGGCACCATCGGCAGGTACTATGGCAACTGCCCTGTAAATTTGGCGAAGATTGTTTAAGTACTTCAAAAGTTATTGATGACATTAGTGTGAAATTTTCCTGTAAATTTGGCGAAGTTTGATTAAGTACTTCAAAAGTTATCAATAAGATTAGTAGGAAATTTGATTGAGTATTTTTAAAAATTATGATTTAGACGTCAATTCAGACGTCAATTCTTAACCGTTTTCCATGTAATTTTTGCAGGCACCATCGGCTGGTATTACGGCAACTGCCCTGTAAATTTGGCGGAGTTTCATTGATTACTTCAAAAGTTACTAATAAGATTAGTGTGAAATTTGATTGAGTATTTTTAAAAGTTTTTCATTCAGACGTCAATTCAGACGTCAATTCTCAACCGTTTTCCATGTAATTTTGCAGGCACCATCGGCTGGTACTACGGCAACTGCCCTGTGAATTTGTCGACGTTTCATTGACTACTTCAAAAGTTATTAATGAGATTAGTGTGAAATTTGATTGAGTATTTCAAAAGTTATTCATTTAGACGTCAATTCAGACGTCAATTCTTAACCGTTTTCCATGTAATTTTGCAGGCACCATCGGCTGGTATTACGGCAACTGCCCTGTAAATTTGGCGGAGTTTCATTTATTACTACAAAAGTTATTAATGAGATTAGTGTGAAATTTGATTGAGTATTTTTAAAAGTTTTTCATTTAGACGTCAATTCAGACGTCAATTCTTAACCGTTTTCCATGTAATTTTGCAGGCACCATCGGCAGGTATTACGGCAACTGCCCTGTAAATTTGGCCGTGTTTCATTGATTACTTCAAAAGTTATTAATGAGAATAGTGTGAAATTTGATTGAGAATTTTTAAAAGTTTTTCATTTAGACGTCAATTGAGACGTCAATTCTCAACCGTTTTCCATGTAATTTTGCAGGCACCATCGGCTGGTATTACGGCAACTGCCCTGTAAATTTGGCGGAGTTTCATTGATTACTTCAAAAGTTATTAATGAGATTAGTGTGAAATTTGATTGAGTATTTTAAAAAGTTTTTCATTCAGACGTCAATTCAGACGTCAATTCTCAACCGTTTTCCATGTAATATTGCAGGCACCATCGGCTAGTACTACGGCAACTGCCCTGTGAATTTGTCGACGTTTCATTGACTACTTCAAAAGTTATTAATGAGATCAGTGTGAAATTTGATTGAGTATTTCAAAAGTTTTTCATTTAGACGTCAATTCAGACGTCAATTCTTAACCGTTTTCCATGTAGTTTTGCAGGCACCATCTGCAGGTATTACGGCAACTGCCCTGTGAATTTGTCGACGTTTCATTGACTACTTCAAAAGTTATTAATGAGATTAGTGTGAAATTTGATTGAGTATTTCAAAAGTTTTTCATTTAGACGTCAATTCAGACGTCAATTCTTTACCGTTTTCCATGTAATTTTGCAGGCACCATCGGCAGGTATTACGGCAACTGCCCTGTAAATTTGGTGGAGTTTCATTTATTATTACAAAAGTTATTAATGAGATTAGTGTGAAATTTGATTGAGTATTTTTAAAAGTTTTTCATTTAGACGTCAATTCAGACGTCAATTCTTAACCGTTTTCCATGTGATTTTGCAGGCACCATCGGCAGGTAATATGGCAACTGCCCTGTAAATTTGGCGAAGATTGTTTAAGTACTTCAAAAGTTATTGATGACATTAGTGTGAAATTTTCCTGTAAATTTGGCGTAGTTTGATTAAGTACTTCAAAAGTTATCAATAAGATTAGTAGGAAATTTGATTGAGTATTTTTAAAAATTATGATTTAGACGTCAATTCAGACGTCAATTCTTAACCGTTTTCCATGTAATTTTTGCAGGCACCATCGGCTGGTATTACGGCAACTGCCCTGTAAATTTGGCGGAGTTTCATTGATTACTTCAAAAGTTACTAATAAGATTAGTGTGAAATTTGATTGAGTATTTTTAAAAGTTTTTCATTCAGACGTCAATTCAGACGTCAATTCTCAACCGTTTTCCATGTAATTTTGCAGGCACCATCGGCTGGTACTACGGCAACTGCCCTGTGAATTTGTCGACGTTTCATTGACTACTTCAAAAGTTATTAATGAGATTAGTGTGAAATTTGATTGAGTATTTCAAAAGTTATTCATTTAGACGTCAATTCAGACGTCAATTCTTAACCGTTTTCCATGTAATTTTGCAGGCACCATCGGCTGGTATTACGGCAACTGCCCTGTAAATTTGGCGGAGTTTCATTTATTACTACAAAAGTTATTAATGAGATTAGTGTGAAATTTGATTGAGTATTTTTAAAAGTTTTTCATTTAGACGTCAATTCAGACGTCAATTCTCAACCGTTTTTCATGTAATTTTGCAGGCACCATAGGCTGGTACTACGGCAACTGCCCTGTGAATTTGTCGACGTTTCATTGACTACTTCAAAAGTTATTAATGAGATTACTGTGAAATTTGATTGAGTATTTCAAAAGTTATTCATTTAGACGTCAATTCAGACGTCAATTCTTAACCGTTTTCCATGTAATTTTGCAGGCACCATCGGCTGGTATTACGGCAACTGCCCTGTAAATTTGGCGGAGTTTCATTTATTACTACAAAAGTTATTAATGAGATTAGTGTGAAATTTGATTGAGTATTTTTAAAAGTTTTTCATTTAGACGTCAATTCAGACGTCAATTCTTAACCGTTTTCCATGTAATTTTGCAGGCACCATCGGCAGGTATTACGGCAACTGCCCTGTAAATTTGGCCGAGTTTCATTGATTACTTCAAAAGTTATTAATGAGAATAGTGTGAAATTTGATTGAGAATTTTTAAAAGTTTTTCATTTAGACGTCAATTCAGACGTCAATTCTCAACCGTTTTCCATGTAATTTTGCAGGCACCATCGGCTGGTATTACGGCAACTGCCCTGTAAATTTGGCGGAGTTTCATTGATTACTTCAAAAGTTATTAATGAGATTAGTGTGAAATTTGATTGAGTATTTTTAAAAGTTTTTCATTCAGACGTCAATTCAGACGTCAATTCTCAACCGTTTTCCATGTAATATTGCAGGCACCATCGGCTAGTACTACGGCAACTGCCCTGTGAATTTGTCGACGTTTCATTGACTACTTCAAAAGTTATTAATGAGATCAGTGTGAAATTTGATTGAGTATTTCAAAAGTTTTTCATTTAGACGTCAATTCAGACGTCAATTCTTAACCGTTTTCCATGTAATTTTGCAGGCACCATCTGCAGGTATTACGGCAACTGCCCTGTGAATTTGTCGACGTTTCATTGACTACTTCAAAAGTTATTAATGAGATTAGTGTGAAATTTGATTGAGTATTTCAAAAGTTTTTCATTTAGACGTCAATTCAGACGTCAATTCTTAACCGTTTTCCATGTAATTTTGCAGGCACCATCGGCAGGTATTACGGCAACTGCCCTGTAAATTTGGTGGAGTTTCATTTATTACTACAAAAGTTATTAATGAGATTAGTGTGAAATTTGATTGAGTATTTTTAAAAGTTTTTCATTTAGACGTCAATTCAGACGTCAATTCTTAACCGTTTTCCATGTAATTTTGCAGGCACCATCGGCAGGTAATATGGCAACTGCCCTGTAAATTTGGCGAAGATTGTTTAAGTACTTCAAAAGTTATTGATGACATTAGTGTGAAATTTTCCTGTAAATTTGGCGAAGTTTGATTAAGTACTTCAAAAGTTATCAATAAGATTAGTAGGAAATTTGATTGAGTATTTTTAAAAATTATGATTTAGACGTCAATTCAGACGTCAATTCTTAACCGTTTTCCATGTAATTTTTGCAGGCACCATCGGCTGGTATTACGGCAACTGCCCTGTAAATTTGGCGGAGTTTCATTGATTACTTCAAAAGTTACTAATAAGATTAGTGTGAAATTTGATTGAGTATTTTTAAAAGTTTTTCATTCAGACGTCAATTCAGACGTCAATTCTCAACCGTTTTCCATGTAATTTTGCAGGCGCCATCGGCAGGTATTACGGCAACTGCCCTGTAAATTTGGCGGAGTTTCATTGATTACTTCAAAAGTTAATAATGAGAATAGTGTGAAATTTGATTGAGATTTTTTAAAAGTTATTCATTTAGACGCAATTGAGACGTCAATTCTCAACCGTTTTCCATGTAATTTTGCAGGCACCATCGGCTAGTACTACGACAACTGCCCTGTGAATTTGTCGACGTTTCATTGACTACTTCAAAAGTTATTAATGAGCTTAGTGTGAAATTTGATTGAGTATTTCAAAAGTTATTCATTAAGACGTCAATTCAGACATCAATTCTTAACCGTTTTCCATGTAATTTTGCAGGCACCATCGGCAGGTACTACGGCAACTGCCCTGTAAATTTGGCGAAGATTGTTTAAGTACTTCAAAAGTTATTGATGACATTAGTGTGGAATTTTCCTGTAAATTTGGCGAAGTTTGATTAAGTACTTCAAAAGTTATCAATAAGATTAGTAGGAAATTTGATTGAGTATTTTTAAAAATTATGATTTAGACGTCAATTCAGACGTCAATTCTTAACCGTTTTCCATGTAATTTTTGCAGGCACCATCGGCTGGTATTACGGCAACTGCCCTGTAAATTTGGCGGAGTTTCATTGATTACTTCAAAAGTTAATAATAAGATTAGTGTGAAATTTGATTGAGTATTTTTAAAAGTTTTACATTCAGACGTCAATTCAGACGTCAATTCTCAACCGTTTTCCATGTAATTTTGCAGGCACCATCGGCTGGTACTACGGCAACTGCCCTGTGAATTTGTCGACGTTTCATTGACTACTTTAAAAGTTATTAATGAGATTACTGTGAAATTTGATTGAGTATTTCAAAAGTTATTCATTTAGACGTCAATTCAGACGTCAATTCTTAACCGTTTTCCATGTAATTTTGCAGGCACCATCGGCTGGTATTACGGCAACTGCCCTGTAAATTTGGCGGTGTTTCATTTATTACTACAAAAGTTATTAATGAGATTAGTGTGAAATTTGATTGAGTATTTTTAAAAGTTTTTCATTTAGACGTCAATTTAGACGTCAATTCTTAACCGTTTTCCATGTAATTTTGCAGGCACCATCGGCAGGTATTACGGCAACTGCCCTGTAAATTTGGCCGAGTTTCATTGATTACTTCAAAAGTTATTAATGAGAATAGTGTGAAATTTGATTGAGAATTTTAAAAAGTTTTTCATTTAGACGTCAATTCAGACGTCAATTCTCAACCGTTTTCCATGTAATTTTGCAGGCACCATCGGCTGGTATTACGGCAACTGCCCTGTAAATTTGGCGGAGTTTCATTGATTACTTCAAAAGTTATTAATGAGATTAGTGTGAAATTTGATTGAGTATTTTTAAAAGTTTTTCATTCAGACGTCAATTCAGACGTCAATTCTCAACCGTTTTCCATGTAATATTGCAGGCACCATCGGCTAGTACTACGGCAACTGCCCTGTGAATTTGTCGACGTTTCATTGACTACTTCAAAAGTTATTAATGAGATCAGTGTGAAATTTGATTGAGTATTTCAAAAGTTTTTCATTTAGACGTCAATTCAGACGTCAATTCTTAACCGTTTTCCATGTAATTTTGCAGGCACCATCTGCAGGTATTACGGCAACTGCCCTGTGAATTTGTCGACGTTTCATTGACTACTTCAAAAGTTATTAATGAGATTAGTGTGAAATTTGATTGAGTATTTCAAAAGTTTTTCATTTAGACGTCAATTCAGACGTCAATTCTTAACCGTTTTCCATGTAATTTTGCAGGCACCATCGGCAGGTATTACGGCAACTGCCCTGTAAATTTGGTGGAGTTTCATTTATTACTACAAAAGTTATTAATGAGATTAGTGTGAAATTTGATTGAGTATTTTTAAAAGTTTTTCATTTAGACGTCAATTCAGACGTCAATTCTTAACCGTTTTCCATGTAATTTTGCAGGCACCATCGGCAGGTATTACGGCAACTGCCCTGTAAATTTGGCGGAGTTTCATTGATGACTTCAAAAGTTATTAATGAGAATAGTGTGAAATTTAATTGAGAATTTTTAAAAGTTTTTCATTTAGACGTCAATTCAGACGTCAATTCTCAACCGTTTTCCATGTAATTTTGCAGGCGCCATCGGCAGGTATTACGGCAATTGCCCTGTAAATTTGGCGAAGATTGATTAAGTACTTCAAAAGTTATTAATGACATTAGTGTGATATTTTCCTGTAAATTTGGCGAAGTTTGATTAAGTACTTCAAAAGTTATCAATAAGATTAGTAGGAAATTTGATTGAGTATTTTTAAAAATTATGATATAGACGTCAATTCAGACGTCAATTCTTAACCGTTTCCCATGTAATTTTGCAGGCACCATCGGCTGGTATTACGACAACTGCCCTGTAAATTTGGCGGAGTTTCATTGATTACTTCGAAAGTTATTAATGAGATCAGTGTGAAATTTGATTGAGTATTTTTAAAAGTTTTTCGTTTAGACGTCAATTCAGACGTCAATTCTCAACCGTTTTCCATGTAATTTTGCAGGCACCATCGGCTGGTACTACGGCAACTGCCCTGTGAATTTGTCGACGTTTCATTGACTACTTCAAAAGTTATTAATGAGATTAGTGTGAAATTTGATTGAGTATTTCAAAAGTTATTCATTTAGACGTCAATTCAGACGTCAATTCTTAACCGTTTTCCATGTAATTTTGCAGGCACCATCGGCTGGTATTACGGCAACTGCCCTGTAAATTTGGCGGAGTTTCATTTATTACTACAAAAGTTATTAATGAGATTAGTGTGAAATTTGATTGAGTATTTTTAAAAGTTTTTCATTTAGACGTCAATTCAGACGTCAATTCTTAACCGTTTTCCATGTAATTTTGCAGGCACCATCGGCAGGTATTACGGCAACTGCCCTGTAAATTTGGCCGAGTTTCATTGATTACTTCAAAAGTTATTAATGAGAATAGTGTGAAATTTGATTGAGAATTTTTAAAAGTTTTTCATTTAGACGTCAATTCAGACGTCAATTCTCAACCGTTTTCCATGTAATTTTGCAGGCACCATCGGCTGGTATTACGGCAACTGCCCTGTAAATTTGGCGGAGTTTCATTGATTACTTCAAAAGTTATTAATGAGATCAGTGTGAAATTTGATTGAGTATTTTTAAAAGTTTCTCGTTTAGACGTCAATTCAGACGTCAATTCTTAACCGTTTTCCATGTAATTTTGCAGGCGCCATCGGCAGGTATTACGGCAAGTGCCCTGTAAATTTGGCGGAGTTTCATTGATTACTTCAAAAGTTAATAATGAGAATAGTGTGAAATTTGATTGAGAATTTTTAAAAGTTATTCATTTAGACGTCAATTGAGACGTCAATTCTCAACCGTTTTCCATGTAATTTTGCAGGCACCATCGGCTAGTACTACGGCAACTGCCCTGTGAATTTGTCGACGTTTCATTGACTACTTCAAAAGTTATTAATGAGATTAGTGTGAAATTTGATTGAGTATTTCAAAAGTTATTCATTTAGACGTCAATTCAGACGTCAATTCTTAACCGTTTTCCATGTAATTTTGCAGGCACCATCGGCAGGTAATATGGCAACTGCCCTGTAAATTTGGCGAAGATTGTTTAAGTACTTCAAAAGTTATTGATGACATTAGTGTGAAATTTTCCTGTAAATTTGGCGAAGTTTGATTAAGTACTTCAAAAGTTATCAATAAGATTAGTAGGAAATTTGATTGAGTATTTTTAAAAATTATGATTTAGACGTCAATTCAGACGTCAATTCTTAACCGTTTTCCATGTAATTTTTGCAGGCACCATCGGCTGGTATTACGGCAACTGCCCTGTAAATTTGGCGGAGTTTCATTGATTACTTCAAAAGTTATTAATGAGAATAGTGTGAAATTTGATTGAGAATTTTTAAAAGTTTTTCATTTAGACGTCAATTCAGACGTCAATTCTCAACCGTTTTCCATGTAATTTTGCAGGCACCATCGGCTGGTACTACGGCAACTGCCCTGTGAATTTGTCGACGTTTCATTGACTACTTTAAAAGTTATTAATGAGATTACTGTGAAATTTGATTGAGTATTTCAAAAGTTATTCATTTAGACGTCAATTCAGACGTCAATTCTTAACCGTTTTCCATGTAATTTTGCAGGCACCATCGGCTGGTATTACGGCAACTGCCCTGTAAATTTGGCGGTGTTTCATTTATTACTACAAAAGTTATTAATGAGATTAGTGTGAAATTTGATTGAGTATTTTTAAAAGTTTTTCATTTAGACGTCAATTTAGACGTCAATTCTTAACCGTTTTCTATGTAATTTTGCAGGCACCATCGGCAGGTATTACGGCAACTGCCCTGTAAATTTGGCCGAGTTTCATTGATTACTTCAAAAGTTATTAATGAGAATAGTGTGAAATTTGATTGAGAATTTTAAAAAGTTTTTCATTTAGACGTCAATTCAGACGTCAATTCTCAACCGTTTTCCATGTAATTTTGCAGGCACCATCGGCTGGTATTACGGCAACAGCCCTGTAAATTTGGCGGAGTTTCATTGATTACTTCAAAAGTTATTAATGAGATTAGTGTGAAATTTGATTGAGTATTTTTAAAAGTTTTTCATTCAGACGTCAATTCAGACGTCAATTCTCAACCGTTTTCCATGTAATATTGCAGGCACCATCGGCTAGTACTACGGCAACTGCCCTGTGAATTTGTCGACGTTTCATTGACTACTTCAAAAGTTATTAATGAGATCAGTGTGAAATTTGATTGAGTATTTCAAAAGTTTTTCATTTAGACGTCAATTCAGACGTCAATTCTTAACCGTTTTCCATGTAATTTTGCAGGCACCATCTGCAGGTATTACGGCAACTGCCCTGTGAATTTGTCGACGTTTCATTGACTACTTCAAAAGTTATTAATGAGATTAGTGTGAAATTTGATTGAGTATTTCAAAAGTTTTTCATTTAGACGTCAATTCAGACGTCAATTCTTAACCGTTTTCCATGTAATTTTGCAGGCACCATCGGCAGGTATTACGGCAACTGCCCTGTAAATTTGGTGGAGTTTCATTTATTACTACAAAAGTTATTAATGAGATTAGTGTGAAATTTGATTGAGTATTTTTAAAAGTTTTTCATTTAGACGTCAATTCAGACGTCAATTCTTAACCGTTTTCCATGTAATTTTGCAGGCACCATCGGCAGGTATTACGGCAACTGCCCTGTAAATTTGGCGGAGTTTCATTGATGACTTCAAAAGTTATTAATGAGAATAGTGTGAAATTTAATTGAGAATTTTTAAAAGTTTTTCATTTAGACGTCAATTCAGACGTCAATTCTCAACCGTTTTCCATGTAATTTTGCAGGCGCCATCGGCAGGTATTACGGCAATTGCCCTGTAAATTTGGCGAAGATTGATTAAGTACTTCAAAAGTTATTAATGACATTAGTGTGATATTTTCCTGTAAATTTGGCGAAGTTTGATTAAGTACTTCAAAAGTTATCAATAAGATTAGTAGGAAATTTGATTGAGTATTTTTAAAAATTATGATATAGACGTCAATTCAGACGTCAATTCTTAACCGTTTCCCATGTAATTTTGCAGGCACCATCGGCTGGTATTACGACAACTGCCCTGTAAATTTGGCGGAGTTTCATTGATTACTTCGAAAGTTATTAATGAGATCAGTGTGAAATTTGATTGAGTATTTTTAAAAGTTTTTCGTTTAGACGTCAATTCAGACGTCAATTCTCAACCGTTTTCCATGTAATTTTGCAGGCACCATCGGCTGGTACTACGGCAACCGCCCTGTGAATTTGTCGACGTTTCATTGACTACTTCAAAAGTTATTAATGAGATTAGTGTGAAATTTGATTGAGTATTTCAAAAGTTATTCATTTAGACGTCAATTCAGACGTCAATTCTTAACCGTTTTCCATGTAATTTTGCAGGCACCATCGGCTGGTATTACGGCAACTGCCCTGTAAATTTGGCGGAGTTTCATTTATTACTACAAAAGTTATTAATGAGATTAGTGTGAAATTTGATTGAGTATTTTTAAAAGTTTTTCATTTAGACGTCAATTCAGACGTCAATTCTTAACCGTTTTCCATGTAATTTTGCAGGCACCATCGGCAGGTATTACGGCAACTGCCCTGTAAATTTGGCCGAGTTTCATTGATTACTTCAAAAGTTATTAATGAGAATAGTGTGAAATTTGATTGAGAATTTTTAAAAGTTTTTCATTTAGACGTCAATTCAGACGTCAATTCTCAACCGTTTTCCATGTAATTTTGCAGGCACCATCGGCTGGTATTACGGCAACTGCCCTGTAAATTTGGCGGAGTTTCATTGATTACTTCAAAAGTTATTAATGAGATCAGTGTGAAATTTGATTGAGTATTTTTAAAAGTTTTTCGTTTAGACGTCAATTCAGACGTCAATTCTTAACCGTTTTCCATGTAATTTTGCAGGCGCCATCGGCAGGTATTACGGCAAGTGCCCTGTAAATTTGGCGGAGTTTCATTGATTACTTCAAAAGTTAATAATGAGAATAGTGTGAAATTTGATTGAGAATTTTTAAAAGTTATTCATTTAGACGTCAATTGAGACGTCAATTCTCAACCGTTTTCCATGTAATTTTGCAGGCACCATCGGCTAGTACTACGGCAACTGCCCTGTGAATTTGTCGACGTTTCATTGACTACTTCAAAAGTTATTAATGAGATTAGTGTGAAATTTGATTGAGTATTTCAAAAGTTATTCATTTAGACGTCAATTCAGACGTCAATTCTTAACCGTTTTCCATGTAATTTTGCAGGCACCATCGGCAGGTAATATGGCAACTGCCCTGTAAATTTGGCGAAGATTGTTTAAGTACTTCAAAAGTTATTGATGACATTAGTGTGAAATTTTCCTGTAAATTTGGCGAAGTTTGATTAAGTACTTCAAAAGTTATCAATAAGATTAGTAGGAAATTTGATTGAGTATTTTTAAAAATTATGATATAGACGTCAATTCAGACGTCAATTCTTAACCGTTTTCCATGTAATTTTTGCAGGCACCATCGGCTGGTATTACGGCAACTGCCCTGTAAATTTGGCGGAGTTTCATTGATTACTTCAAAAGTTATTAATGAGAATAGTGTGAAATTTGATTGAGAATTTTTAAAAGTTTTTCATTTAGACGTCAATTCAGACGTCAATTCTCAACCGTTTTCCATGTAATTTTGCAGGCACCATCGGCTGGTATTACGGCAACTGCCCTGTAAATTTGGCCGAGTTTCATTGATTACTTCAAAAGTTATTAATGAGAATAGTGTGAAATTTGATTGAGAATTTTTAAAAGTTTTTCATTTAGACGTCAATTCAGACGTCAATTCTCAACCGTTTTTCATGTAATTTTGCAGGCACCATCGGCTGGTATTACGGCAACTGCCCTGTAAATTTGGCGGAGTTTCATTGATTACTTCAAAAGTTATTAATGAGATCAGTGTGAAATTTGATTGAGTATTTTTAAAAGTTTTTCGTTTAGACGTCAATTCAGACGTCAATTCTTAACCGTTTTCCATGTAATTTTGCAGGCGCCATCGGCAGGTATTACGGCAAGTGCCCTGTAAATTTGGCGGAGTTTCATTGATTACTTCAAAAGTTAATAATGAGAATAGTGTGAAATTTGATTGAGAATTTTTAAAAGTTATTCATTTAGACGTCAATTGAGACGTCAATTCTCAACCGTTTTCCATGTAATTTTGCAGGCACCATCGGCTAGTACTACGGCAACTGCCCTGTGAATTTGTCGACGTTTCATTGACTACTTCAAAAGTTATTAATGAGATTAGTGTGAAATTTGATTGAGTATTTCAAAAGTTATTCATTTAGACGTCAATTCAGACGTCAATTCTTAACCGTTTTCCATGTAATTTTGCAGGCACCATCGGCAGGTAATATGGCAACTGCCCTGTAAATTTGGCGAAGATTGTTTAAGTACTTCAAAAGTTATTGATGACATTAGTGTGAAATTTTCCTGTAAATTTGGCGAAGTTTGATTAAGTACTTCAAAAGTTATCAATAAGATTAGTAGGAAATTTGATTGAGTATTTTTAAAAATTATGATTTAGACGTCAATTCAGACGTCAATTCTTAACCGTTTTCCATGTAATTTTTGCAGGCACCATCGGCTGGTATTACGGCAACTGCCCTGTAAATTTGGCGGAGTTTCATTGATTACTTCAAAAGTTACTAATAAGATTAGTGTGAAATTTGATTGAGTATTTTTTAAAGTTTTTCATTCAGACGTCAATTCAGACGTCAATTCTCAACCGTTTTCCATGTAATTTTGCAGGCACCATCGGTTGGTACTACGACAACTGCCCTGTGAATTTGTCGACGTTTCATTGACTACTTCAAAAGTTATTAATGAGATTAGTGTGAAATTGATTGAGTATTTCAAAAGTTATTCATTTAGACGTCAATTCAGACGTCAATTCTTAACCGTTTTCCATGTAATTTTGCAGGCACCATCGGCTGGTATTACGGCAACTGCCCTGTAAATTTGGCGGAGTTTCATTTATTACTACAAAAGTTATTAATGAGATTAGTGTGAAATTTGATTGAGTATTTTTAAAAGTTTTTCATTCAGACGTCAATTCAGACGTCAATTCTTAACCGTTTTTCATGTAATTTTGCAGGCACCATCGGCAGGTATTACGGCAACTGCCCTGTAAATTTGGCCGAGTTTCATTGATTACTTCAAAAGTTATTAATGAGAATAGTGTGAAATTTGATTGAGAATTTTTAAAAGTTTTTCATTTAGACGTCAATTCAGACGTCAATTCTCAACCGTTTTCCATGTAATTTTGCAGGCACCATCGGCTGGTATTACGGCAACTGCCCTGTAAATTTGGCGGAGTTTCATTGATTACTTCAAAAGTTATTAATGAGATCAGTGTGAAATTTGATTGAGTATTTCAAAAGTTTTTCATTTAGACGTCAATTCAGACGTCAATTCTTAACCGTTTTCCATGTAATTTTGCAGGCACCATCTGCAGGTATTACGGCAACTGCCCTGTGAATTTGTCGACGTTTCATTGACTACTTCAAAAGCTATTAATGAGATTAGTGTGAAATTTGATTGAGTATTTCAAAAGTTTTTCATTTAGACGTCAATTCAGACGTCAATTCTTAACCGTTTTCCATGTAATTTTGCAGGCACCATCGGCAGGTATTACGGCAACTGCCCTGCAAATTTGGTGGAGTTTCATTTATTACTACAAAAGTTATTAATGAGATTAGTGTGAAATTTGATTGAGTATTTTTAAAAGTTTTTCATTTAGACGTCAATTCAGACGTCAATTCTTAACCGTTTTCCATGTAATTTCGCAGGCACCATCGGCAGGTACTACGGCAACTGCCCTGTAAATTTGGCGGAGTTTCATTGATTACTTCACAAGTTATTAATGAGAATAGTGTAAAATTTGATTGAGAATTTTTAAAAGTTATTCATTTAGACGTCAATTCAGACGTCAATTCTCAACCGTTTTCCATGTGATTTTGCAGGCACCATTGGCTAGTACTACGGCAACTACCCTGTGAATTTTTTGACGTTTCATTGACTACTTCAAAAGTTATTGATGAGATTAGTGTGAAATTTGATTGAGTATTTCAAAAGTTATTCATTTAGACGTCAATTCAGACGTCAATTCTTAACCGTTTTCCATGTAAATTTGCAGGCACCATCGGCTGGTACTACGGCAACTGCCCTGTGAATTTGTCGACGTTTCATTAACTACTTCAAAAGTTATTAATGAGATCAGTGTGAAATTTGATTGAGTATTTCAAAAGTTTTTCATTTAGACGTCAATTCAGACGTCAATTCTAAACTGTTTTCCATGTAATTTTGCAGGCACCATCGGCAGGTATTACGGCAACTGCCCTGTAAATTTGGCGGAGTTTCATTGATTACTTCAAAAGTTATTAATGAGAATAGTGTGAAATTTGATTGAGAATTTTTAAAAGTTATTCATTTAGACGTCAATTCAGACGTCAATTCTCAACCGTTTTCCGTGTAATTTTGCAGGCACCATCGGCAGGTACTACGGCAACTGCCCTCTAAATTTGGCGAAGATTGTTTAAGTACTTCAAAAGTTATTGATGACATTAGTGAGAAATTTTCCTGTAAATTTGGCGAAGTTTGATTAAGTACTTCAAAAGTTATCAATAAGATTAGTAGGAAATTTGATTGAGTATTTTAAAAAATTATGATTTAGACGTCAATTCAGACGTCAATTCTTAACCGTTTTCCTTGTAATTTTGCAGGCACCATCGGCTGGTATTACGGCAACTGCCCTGTAAATTTGGCAGAGTTTCATTGATTACTTCAAAAGTTATTAATGAGAAAAGTGTACAATTTGATTGAGTATTTTTAAAAGTTTTTCATTCAGACATCAATTCAGACGTCAATTCTCAACCGTTTTCCATGTAATTTTGCAGGCACCATCGGCTAGTACTACGGAAACTGCCCTGTGAATTTGTCGACGTTTCATTGACTACTTCAAAAGTTATTAATGAGATTAGTGTGAAATTTGATTGAGTATTTCAAAAGTTTTTCATTTAGACGTCAATTCAAAGGTCAATTCTTAACCGTTTTCCATGTGATTTTGCAGGCACCATCGGCTGGTATTACGGCAAGATTAATGAGAATAGTGTGAAATTTGATTGAGAATTTTTAAAAGTTATTCATTTAGACGTCAATTCAGACGTCAATTCTCAACCGTTTTCCATGTAATTTTGCAGGCACCATCGGCTGGTATTACGGCAACTGCCCTGTAAATTTGGCCGAGTTTCATTGATTACTTCAAAAGTTATTAATGAGATTAGTGTGAAATTTGATTGAGTATTTTTAAAAGTTTTTCATTTAGACGTCAATTCAGACGTCAATTCTTAACCGTTTTCCATGTAATTTTGCAGGCACCATCGGCAGGTATTACGGCAACTGCCCTGTAAATTTGGCCGAGTTTCATTGATTACTTCAAAAGTTATTAATGAGAATAGTGTGAAATTTGATTGAGAATTTTTAAAAGTTTTTCATTTAGACGTCAATTCAGACGTCAATTCTTAACCGTTTTTCATGTAATTTTGCAGGCACCATCGGCAGGTATTACGGCAACTGCCCTGTAAATTTGGCCGAGTTTCATTGATTACTTCAAAAGTTATTAATGAGAATAGTGTGAAATTTGATTGAGAATTTTTAAAAGTTTTTCATTTAGACGTCAATTCAGACGTCAATTCTCAACCGTTTTCCATGTAATTTTGCAGGCACCATCGGCTGGTATTACGGCAACTGCCCTGTAAATTTGGCGGAGTTTCATTGATTACTTCAAAAGTTATTAATGAGATCAGTGTGAAATTTGATTGAGTATTTCAAAAGTTTTTCATTTAGACGTCAATTCAGACGTCAATTCTTAACCGTTTTCCATGTAATTTTGCAGGCACCATCTGCAGGTATTACGGCAACTGCCCTGTGAATTTGTCGACGTTTCATTGACTACTTCAAAAGCTATTAATGAGATTAGTGTGAAATTTGATTGAGTATTTCAAAAGTTTTTCATTTAGACGTCAATTCAGACGTCAATTCTTAACCGTTTTCCATATAATTTTGCAGGCACCATCGGCAGGTATTACGGCAACTGCCCTGCAAATTTGGTGGAGTTTCATTCATTACTACAAAAGTTATTAATGAGATTAGTGTGAAATTTGATTGAGTATTTTTAAAAGTTTTTTATTTAGACGTTAATTCAGACGTCAATTCTTAACCGTTTTCCATGTAATTTCGCAGGCATCATCGGCAGGTACTACGGCAACTGCCCTGTAAATTTGGCGGAGTTTCATTGATTACTTCACAAGTTATTAATGAGAATAGTGTAAAATTTGATTGAGAATTTTTAAAAGTTATTCATTTAGACGTCAATTCAGACGTCAATTCTAAACCGTTTTCCATGTGATTTTGCAGGCACCATTGGCTAGTACTACGGCAACTACCCTGTGAATTTTTTGACGTTTCATTGACTACTTCAAAAGTTATTGATGAGATTAGTGTGAAATTTGATTGAGTATTTCAAAAGTTATTCATTTAGACGTCAATTCAGACGTCAATTCTTAACCGTTTTCCATGTAAATTTGCAGGCACCATCGGCTGGTACTACGGCAACTGCCCTGTGAATTTGTCGACGTTTCATTAACTACTTCAAAAGTTATTAATGAGATCAGTGTGAAATTTGATTGAGTATTTCAAAAGTTTTTCATTTAGACGTCAATTCAGACGTCAATTCTAAACCGTTTTCCATGTAATTATGCAGGCACCATCGGCAGGTATTACGGCCACTGCCCTGTAAATTTGGCGGAGTTTCATTGATTACTTCAAAAGTTATTAATGAGAATAGTGTGAAATTTGATTGAGAATTTTTAAAAGTTATTCATTTAGACGTCAATTCAGACGTCAATTCTCAACCGTTTTCCGTGTAATTTTGCAGGCACCATCGGCAGGTACTACGGCAACTGCCCTCTAAATTTGGCGAAGATTGTTTAAGTACTTCAAAAGTTATTGATGACATTAGTGAGAAATTTTCCTGTATATTTGGCGAAGTTTGATTAAGTACTTCAAAAGTTATCAATAAGATTAGTAGGAAATTTGATTGAGTATTTTTAAAAATTATGATTTAGACGTCAATTCAGACGTCAATTCTTAACCGTTTTCCATGTAATTTCGCAGGCACCATCGGCTGGTATTACGGCAACTGCCCTGTAAATTTGGCAGAGTTTCATTGATTACTTCAAAAGTTATTAATGAGATTAGTGTGAAATTTGATTGAGTATTTTTTAAAGTTTTTCATTCAGACGTCAATTCAGACGTCAATTCTCAACCGTTTTCCATGTAATTTTGCAGGAACCATCGGCTAGTACTACGGCAACTGCCCTGTGAATTTGTCGACGTTTCATTGACTACTTCAAAAGTTATTAATGAGATCAGTGTGAAATTTGATTGAGTATTTCAAAAGTTTTTCATTTAGACGTCAATTCAGACGTCAATTCTTAACCGTTTTCCATGTAATTTTGCAGGCACCATCGGCAGGTATTACGGCAACTGCCCTGTAAATTTGGCGGAGTTTCATTGATTACTTCAAAAGTTATTAATGAGAAAAGTGTACAATTTGATTGAGTATTTTTAAAAGTTTTTCATTCAGACATCAATTCAGACGTCAATTCTCAACCGTTTTCCATGTAATTTTGCAGGCACCATCGGCTAGTACTACGGAAACTGCCCTGTGAATTTGTCGACGTTTCATTGACTACTTCAAAAGTTATTAATGAGATTAGTGTGAAATTTGATTGAGTATTTCAAAAGTTTTTCATTTAGACGTCAATTCAGACGTCAATTCTTAACCGTTTTCCATGTAATTTTGCAGGCACCATCTGCAGGTATTACGGCAACTGCCCTGTGAATTTGTCAACGTTTCATTGACTACTTCAAAAGTTATTAATGAGATTAGTGTGAAATTTGATTGAGTATTTCAAAAGTTTTTCATTTAGACGTCAATTCAGACGTCAATTCTTAACCGTTTTCCATGTAATTTTGCAGGCACCATCGGCAGGTATTACGGCAACTGCCCTGTAAATTTGGCGGAGTTTCTTCGATTACTTCAAAAGTTATTAATGAGAATAGTGTGAAATTTGATTGAGAATTTTTAAAAGTTTTTCATTTAGACGTCAATTCAGACGTCAATTCTCAACCGTTTTCCATGTAATTTTGCAGGCACCATCGGCAGGTACTACGGCAACTGCCCTGTAAATGTGGCAAAGATTGATTAAGTACTTCAAAAGTTATTAATGACATTAGTGTGATATTTTCCTGTAAATTTGGCGAAGTTTGATTAAGTACTTCAAAAGTTATCAATAAGATTAGTAGGAAATTTGATTGAGTATTTTTAAAAATTATGATTTAGACGTCAATTCAGACGTCAATTCTTAACCGTTTTCTATGTAATTTTGCAGGCACCATCGGCTGGTATTACGGCAACTGCCCTGTAAATTTCGCGGAGTTTCATTGATTACTTCAAAAGTTATTAATGAGAATAGTGTGAAATTTGATTGAGAATTTTTAAAAGTTATTCATTTAGACGTCAATTCAGACGTCAATTCTCAACCGTTTTCCATGTAATTTTGCAGGCACCATCGGCTGGTATTACGGCAACTGCCCTGTAAATTTGGCCGAGTTTCATTGATTACTTCAAAAGTTATTAATGAGATTAGTGTGAAATTTGATTGAGTATTTTTAAAAGTTTTTCATTTAGACGTTAATTCAGACGTCAATTCTTAACCGTTTTCCATGTAATTTTGCAGGCACCATCGGCAGGTATTACGGCAACTGCCCTGTAAATTTGGCCGAGTTTCATTGATTACTTCAAAAGTTATTAATGAGAATAGTGTGAAATTTGATTGAGAATTTTTAAAAGTTTTTCATTTAGACGTCAATTCAGACGTCAATTCTTAACCGTTTTTCATGTAATTTTGCAGGCACCATCGGCAGGTATTACGGCAACTGCCCTGTAAATTTGGCCGAGTTTCATTGATTACTTCAAAAGTTATTAATGAGAATAGTGTGAAATTTGATTGAGAATTTTTAAAAGTTTTTCATTTAGACGTCAATTCAGACGTCAATTCTCAACCGTTTTCCATGTAATTTTGCAGGCACCATCGGCTGGTATTACGGCAACTGCCCTGTAAATTTGGCGGAGTTTCATTGATTACTTCAAAAGTTATTAATGAGATCAGTGTGAAATTTGATTGAGTATTTCAAAAGTTTTTCATTTAGACGTCAATTCAGACGTCAATTCTTAACCGTTTTCCATGTAATTTTGCAGGCACCATCTGCAGGTATTACGGCAACTGCCCTGTGAATTTGTCGACGTTTCATTGACTACTTCAAAAGCTATTAATGAGATTAGTGTGAAATTTGATTGAGTATTTCAAAAGTTTTTCATTTAGACGTCAATTCAGACGTCAATTCTTAACCGTTTTCCATGTAATTTTGCAGGCACCATCGGCAGGTATTACGGCAACTGCCCTGCAAATTTGGTGGAGTTTCATTTATTACTACAAAAGTTATTAATGAGATTAGTGTGAAATTTGATTGAGTATTTTTAAAAGTTTTTTATTTAGACGTCAATTCAGACGTCAATTCTTAACCGTTTTCCATGTAATTTCGCAGGCACCATCGGCAGGTACTACGGCAACTGCCCTGTAAATTTGGCGGAGTTTCATTGATTACTTCACAAGTTATTAATGAGAATAGTGTAAAATTTGATTGAGAATTTTTAAAAGTTATTCATTTAGACGTCAATTCAGACGTCAATTCTAAAACGTTTTCCATGTGATTTTGCAGGCACCATTGGCTAGTACTACGGCAACTACCCTGTGAATTTTTTGACGTTTCATTGACTACTTCAAAAGTTATTGATGAGATTAGTGTGAAATTTGATTGAGTATTTCAAAAGTTATTCATTTAGACGTCAATTCAGACGTCAATTCTTAACCGTTTTCCATGTAAATTTGCAGGCACCATCGGCTGGTACTACGGCAACTGCCCTGTGAATTTGTCGACGTTTCATTAACTACTTCAAAAGTTATTAATGAGATCAGTGTGAAATTTGATTGAGTATTTCAAAAGTTTTTCATTTAGACGTCAATTCAGACGTCAATTCTAAACCGTTTTCCATGTAATTATGCAGGCACCATCGGCAGGTATTACGGCCACTGCCCTGTAAATTTGGCGGAGTTTCATTGATTACTTCAAAAGTTATTAATGAGAATAGTGTGAAATTTGATTGAGAATTTTTAAAAGTTATTCATTTAGACGTCAATTCAGACGTCAATTCTCAACCGTTTTCCGTGTAATTTTGCAGGCACCATCGGCAGGTACTACGGCAACTGCCCTCTAAATTTGGCGAAGATTGTTTAAGTACTTCAAAAGTTATTGATGACATTAGTGAGAAATTTTCCTGTAAATTTGGCGAAGTTTGATTAAGTACTTCAAAAGTTATCAATAAGATTAGTAGGAAATTTGATTGAGTATTTTTAAAAATTATGATTTAGACGTCAATTCAGACGTCAATTCTTAACCGTTTTCCATGTAATTTCGCAGGCACCATCGGCTGGTATTACGGCAACTGCCCTGTAAATTTGGCAGAGTTTCATTGATTACTTCAAAAGTTATTAATGAGATTAGTGTGAAATTTGATTGAGTATTTTTTAAAGTTTTTCATTCAGACGTCAATTCAGACGTCAATTCTCAACCGTTTTCCATGTAATTTTGCAGGAACCATCGGCTAGTACTACGGCAACTGCCCTGTGAATTTGTCGACGTTTCATTGACTACTTCAAAAGTTATTAATGAGATCAGTGTGAAATTTGATTGAGTATTTCAAAAGTTTTTCATTTAGACGTCAATTCAGACGTCAATTCTTAACCGTTTTCCATGTAATTTTGCAGGCACCATCGGCAGGTATTACGGCAACTGCCCTGTAAATTTGGCGGAGTTTCATTGATTACTTCAAAAGTTATTAATGAGAAAAGTGTACAATTTGATTGAGTATTTTTAAAAGTTTTTCATTCAGACATCAATTCAGACGTCAATTCTCAACCGTTTTCCATGTAATTTTGCAGGCACCATCGGCTAGTACTACGGAAACTGCCCTGTGAATTTGTCGACGTTTCATTGACTACTTCAAAAGTTATTAATGAGATTAGTGTGAAATTTGATTGAGTATTTCAAAAGTTTTTCATTTAGACGTCAATTCAAAGGTCAATTCTTAACCGTTTTCCATGTGATTTTGCAGGCACCATCGGCTGGTATTACGGCAACTGCCCTGTAAATTTGGCGGAGTTTCATTTATTACTACAAAAGTTATTAATGAGATTAGTGTGAAATTTGATTGAGTATTTTTAAAAGGTTTTCATTTAGACGTCAATTCAGACGTCAATTCTTAACCGTTTTCCATGTAATTTTGCTGGCACCATCGGCAGGTATTACGGCAACTGCCCTGTAAATTTGGCGGAGTTTCATTGATTACTTCACAAGTTATTAATGAGAATAGTGTGAAATTTGATTGAGAATTTTTAAAAGTTATTCATTTAGACGTCAATTCTCAACCGTTTTCCGTGTAATTTTGCAGGCACCATCGGCAGGTACTACGGCAACTGCCCTCTAAATTTGGCGAAGATTGTTTAAGTACTTCAAAAGTTATTGATGACATTAGTGAGAAATTTTCCTGTAAATTTGGCGAAGTTTGATTAAGTACTTCAAAAGTTATCAATAAGATTAGTAGGAAATTTGATTGAGTATTTTTTAAAAATTATGATTTAGACGTCAATTAAGACGTCAATTCTTAACCGTTTTCCATGTAATTTTGCAGGCACCATCGGCTGGTATTACGGCAACTGCCCTGTAATTTTGGCAGAGTTTCATTGATTACTTCAAAAGTTATTAATGAGATTAGTGTGAAATTTGATTGAGTATTTTTAAAAGTTTTTCATTCAGACGTCAATTCAGACGTCAATTCTCAACCGTTATCCATGTAATTTTGCAGGCACCATCGGCTAGTACTACGGCAACTGCCCTGTGAATTTGTCGACGTTTCATTGACTACTTCAAAAGTTATTAATGAGATCAGTGTTAAATTTGATTGAGTATTTCAAAAGTTTGTCATTTAGACGTCAATTCTGACGTCAATTCTTAACCGTTTTCCATGTAATTTTGCAGGCACCATCTGCAGGTATTACGGCAACTGCCCTGTGAATTTGTCAACGTTTCATTGACTACTTCAAAAGTTATTAATGAGATTAGTGTGAAATTTGATTGAGTTTTTCAAAAGTTTTTCATTTAGACGTCAATTCAGACGTCAATTCTTAACCGTTTTCCATGTAATTTTGCAGGCACCATCGGCAGGTATTACGGCAGCTGCCCTGTAAATTTGGCGGAGTTTCTTTGATTACTTCAAAAGTTATTAATGAGAATAGTGTGAAATTTGATTGAGAATTTTTAAAAGTTTTTCATTTAGACGTCAATTCAGACGTCAATTCTCAACCGTTTTCCATGTAATTTTGCAGGCACCATCGGCAGGTACTACGGCAACTGCCCTGTAAATGTGGCAAAGATTGATTAAGTACTTCAAAAGTTATTAATGACATTAGTGTGATATTTTCCTGTAAATTTGGCGAAGTTTGATTAAGTACTTCAAAAGTTATCAATAAGATTAGTAGGAAATTTGATTGAGTATTTTTAAAAATTATGATTTGGACGTCAATTCAGACGTCAATTCTTAACCGTTTTCTATGTAATTTCGCAGGCACCATCGGCTGGTATTACGGCAACTGCCCTGTAAATTTCGCGGAGTTTCATTGATTACTTCAAAAGTTATTAATGAGAATAGTGTGAAATTTGATTGAGAATTTTTAAAAGTTATTCATTTAGACGTCAATTCAGACGTCAATTCTCAACCGTTTTCCATGTAATTTTGCAGGCACCATCGGCTGGTATTACGGCAACTGCCCTGTAAATTTGGCCGAGTTTCATTGATTACTTCAAAAGTTATTAATGAGATTAGTGTGAAATTTGATTGAGTATTTTTAAAAGTTTTTCATTTAGACGTCAATTCAGACGTCAATTCTTAACCGTTTTCCATGTAATTTTGCAGGCACCATCGGCAGGTATTACGGCAACTGCCCTGTAAATTTGGCCAAGTTTCATTGATTACTTCAAAAGTTATTAATGAGAATAGTGTGAAATTTGATTGAGAATTTTTAAAAGTTTTTCATTTAGACGTCAATTTAGACGTCAATTCTTAACCGTTTTCCATGTAATTTTGCAGGCACCATCGGCTGGTATTACGGCAACTGCCCTGTAAATTTGGCGGAGTTTCATTTATTACTACAAAAGTTATTAATGAAATTAGTGTGAAATTTGATTGAGTATTTTTAAAAGTTTTTCATTCAGACATCAATTCAGACGTCAATTCTCAACCGTTTTCCATGTAATTTTGCAGGCACCATCGGCTAGTACTACGGAAACTGCCCTGTGAATTTGTCGACGTTTCATTGACTACTTCAAAAGTTATTAATGAGATTAGTGTGAAATTTGATTGAGTATTTCAAAAGTTTTTCATTTAGACGTCAATTCAGACGTCAATTCTTAACCGTTTTCCATGTGATTTTGCAGGCACCATCGGCTGGTATTAGGGCAACTGCACTGTAAATTTGGCGGAGTTTCATTTATTACTACAAAAGTTATTAATGAGATTAGTGTGAAATTTGATTGAGTATTTTTAAAAGTTTTTCATTTAGACGTCAATTCAGACGTCAATTCTTAACCGTTTTCTATGTAATTTTGCAGGCACCATCGGCAGGTATTACGGCAACTGCCCTGTAAATTTGGCGGAGTTTCATTGATTACTTCACAAGTTAATAATGAGAATAGTGTGAAATTTGATTGAGAATTTTTAAAAGTTATTCATTTAGACGTCAATTCAGACGTCAATTCCCAACCTTTTCCATGTGATTTTGCAGGCACCATCGGCTAGTACTACGGCAACTGCCCTGTGGATTTGTCGACGTTTCATTGACTACTTCAAAAGTTATTAATGAGATTAGTGTGAAATTTGATTGAGTATTTCAAAAGTTATTCATTTAGACGTCAATTCAGACGTCAATTCTTAACCGTTTTCCATGTAAATTTGCAGGAACCATTGGCTGGTACTACGGCAACTGCCCTGTGAATTTGTCGACGTTTCATTGACTACTTCAAAAGTTATTAATGAGATTAGTGTGAAATTTGATTGAGTATTTTTAAAAGTTTTTCATTCAGACGTCAATTCAGACGTAAATTCTCAACCGTTTTCCATGTAATTTTGCAGGAACCATCGGCTATTACTACGGCAACTGCCCTGTGAATTTGTCGACGTTTCATTGACTACTTCAAAAGTTATTAATGAGATCAGTGTGAAATTTGATTGAGTATTTCAAAAGTTTTTCATTTAGACGTCAATTCAGACGTCAATTCTTAACCGTTTTCCATGTAATTTTGCAGGCACCATCGGCTGGTATTACGGCAACTGCCCTGTAAATTTGGCGGAGTTTCATTGATTACTTCAAAAGTTATTTATGAGAATAGTGTGAAATTTGATTGAGAATTTTTAAAAGTTATTCATTTAGACGTCAATTCAGACTTCAATTCTCAACCGTTTTCCATGTAATTTTGCAGGCACCATCGGCAGGTACTACGGCAACTGCCCTCTAAATTTGGCGAAGATTGTTTAAGTACTTCAAAAGTTATTGATGACATTAGTGTAAAATTTTCCTGTAAATTTGGCGAAGTTTGATTAAGTACTTCAAAAGTTATCAATAAGATTAGTAGGAAATTTGATTGAGTATTTTTAAAAATTATGATTTAGACGTCAATTCAGACGTCAATTCTTAACCGTTTTCCATGTAATTTTGCAGGCACCATCGGCTGGTATTACGGCAACTGCCCTGTAAATTTGGCAGAGTTTCATTGATTACTTCAAAAGTTATTAATGAGATTAGTGTGAAATTTGATTGAGTATTTTTAAAAGTTTTTCATTCAGACGTCAATTCAGACGTCAATTCTCAACCGTTTTCCATGTAATTTTGCAGGCACCATCGGCTAGTACTACGGCAACTGCCCTGTGAATTTGTCGACGTTTCATTGACTACTTCAAAAGTTATTAATGAGATCAGTTTGAAATTTGATTGAGTATTTCAAAAGTTTTTCATTTAGACGTCAATTCAGACGTCAATTCTTAACCGTTTTCCATGTAATTTTGCAGGCACCATCGGCTGGTATTACGGCAACTGCCCTGTAAATTTGGTGGAGTTTCATTTATTACTACAAAAGTTATTAATGAGATTAGTTTGAAATTTGAATGAGTATTTTTAAAAGTTTTTCATTTAGACGTCAATTCAGACGTCAATTCTTAACCGTTTTCCATGTAATTTTGCAGGCACCATCGGCAGGTATTACGGCAACTGCCCTGTAAATTTGGCGGAGTTTCTTTGATTACTTCAAAAGTTATTAATGAGAATAGTGTGAAATTTGATTGAGAATTTTTAAAAGTTTTTCATTTAGACGTCAATTCAGACGTCAATTCTCAACCGTTTTCCATGTAATTTTGCAGGCACCATCGGCAGGTACTACGGCAACTGCCCTGTAAATTTGGCAAAGATTGATTAAGTACTTCAAAAGTTATTAATGACATTAGTGTGATATTTTCCTGTAAATTTGGCGAAGTTTGATTAAGTACTTCAAAAGTTATCAATAAGATTAGTAGGAAATTTGATTGAGTATTTTTAAAAATTATGATTTAGACGTCAATTCAGACGTCAATTCTTAACCGTTTTCTATGTAATTTTGCAGGCACCATCGGCTGGTATTACGGCAACTGCCCTGTAAATTTGGCGGAGTTTCATTGATTACTTCAAAAGTTATTAATGAGATCAGTGTGAAATTTGATTGAGTATTTTTAAAAGTTTTCATTTAGACGTCAATTCAGACGTCAATTCTTAACCGTTTTTCATGTAATTTTGCAGGCGCCATCGGCAGGTATTACGGCAACTGCCCTGTAAATTTGGCGGAGTTTCTTTGATTACTTCAAAAGTTATTAATGAGAATAGTGTGAAATTTGATTGAGAATTTTTAAAAGTTTTTCATTTAGACGTCAATTCAGACGTCAATTCTCAACCGTTTTCCATGTAATTTTGCAGGCACCATCGGCAGGTACTACGGCAACTGCCCTGTAAATTTGGCAAAGATTGATTAAGTACTTCAAAAGTTATTAATGACATTAGTGTGATATTTTCCTGTAAATTTGGCGAAGTTTGATTAAGTACTTCAAAAGTTATCAATAAGATTAGTAGGAAATTTGATTGAGTATTTTTAAAAATTATGATTTAGACGTCAATTCAGACGTCAATTCTTAACCGTTTTCTATGTAATTTTGCAGGCACCATCGGCTGGTATTACGGCAACTGCCCTGTAAATTTGGCGGAGTTTCATTGATTACTTCAAAAGTTATTAATGAGATCAGTGTGAAATTTGATTGAGTATTTTTAAAAGTTTTCATTTAGACGTCAATTCAGACGTCAATTCTTAACCGTTTTTCATGTAATTTTGCAGGCGCCATCGGCAGGTATTACGGCAACTGCCCTGTAAATTTGGCGGAGTTTTATTGATTACTTCAAAAGTTATTAATGAGAATAGTGTGAAATTTGATTGAGAATTTTTAAAAGTTATTCATTTAGACGTCAATTCAGACGTCAATTCTCAACCGTTTTCCATGTAATTTTGCAGGCACCATCGGCTAGTACTACGGCAACTGCCCCTGTGAATTTGTCGACGTTTCATTGACTACTTCAAAAGTTATTAATGAGATTAGTGTGAAATTTGATTGAGTATTTCAAAAGTTATTCATTTAGACGTCAATTCAGACGTCAATTCTTAACCGTTTTCCATGTAAATTTGCAGGCACCATCGGCTGGTACTACGGCAACTGCCCTGTGAATTTATCGACGTTTCATTGACTACTTCAAAAGTTATCAATAAGATTAGTAGGAAATTTGATTGAGTATTTTTAAAAATTATGATTTAGACGTCAATTCAGACGTCAATTCTTAACCGTTTTCCATGTAATTTTGCAGGCACCATCGGCTGGTATTACGGCAACTGCCCTGTAAATTTGGCAGAGTTTCATTGATTACTTCATAGGTTATTAATGGGATTAGTGTGAAATTTGATTGAGTATTTTTAAAAGTTTTTCATTCAGACGTCAATTCAGACGTCAATTCTCAACCGTTTTCCATGTAATTTTGCAGGCACCATCGGCTAGTACTACGGCAACTGCCCTGTGAATTTGTCGACGTTTCATTGACTACTTCAAAAGTTAATAATGAGATCAGTGTGAAATTTGATTGAGTATTTCAAAAGTTTTTCATTTAGACGTCAATTCAGACGTCAATTCTTAACCGTTTTCCATGTAATTTTGCAGGCACCATCTGCAGGTATTACGGCAACTGCCCTGTGAATTTGTCGACGTTTCATTGACTACTTCAAAAGTTATTAATGAGATTAGTGTGAAATTTGATTGAGTATTTCAAAAGTTTTTCATTTAGACGTCAATTCAGACGTCAATTCTTAACCGTTTTCCATGTAATTTTGCAGGCACCATCGGCAGGTATTACGGCAACTGCCCTGTAAATTTGGCGGAGTTTCTTTGATTACTTCAAAAGTTATTAATGAGAATAGTGTGAAATTTGATTGAGAATTTTTAAAAGTTTTTCATTTAGACGTCAATTCAGACGTCAATTCTCAACCGTTTTCCATGTAATTTTGCAGGCACCATCGGCAGGTACTACGGCAACTGCCCTGTCAATTTGGCAAAGATTGATTAAGTACTTCAAAAGTTATTAATGACATTAGTGTGATATTTTCCTGTAAATTTGGCGAAGTTTGATTAAGTACTTCAAAAGTTATCAATAAGATTAGTAGGAAATTTGATTGAGTATTTTTAAAAATTATGATTTAGACGTCAATTCAGACGTCAATTCTTAACCGTTTTCTATGTAATTTTGCAGGCACCATCGGCTGGTATTACGGCAACTGCCCTGTAAATTTGGCGGAGTTTCATTGATTACTTCAAAAGTTATTAATGAGATCAGTGTGAAATTTGATTGAGTATTTTTAAAAGTTTTCATTTAGACGTCAATTCAGACGTCAATTCTTAACCGTTTTTCATGTAATTTTGCAGGCGCCATCGGCAGGTATTACGGCAACTGCCCTGTAAATTTGGCGGAGTTTTATTGATTACTTCAAAAGTTATTAATGAGAATAGTGTGAAATTTGATTGAGAATTTTTAAAAGTTATTCATTTAGACGTCAATTCAGACGTCAATTCTCAACCGTTTTCCATGTAATTTTGCAGGCACCATCGGCTAGTACTACGGCAACTGCCCTGTGAATTTGTCGACGTTTCATTGACTACTTCAAAAGTTATTAATGAGATTAGTGTGAAATTTGATTGAGTATTTCAAAAGTTATTCATTTAGACGTCAATTCAGACGTCAATTCTTAACCGTTTTCCATGTAAATTTGCAGGCACCATCGGCTGGTACTACGGCAACTGCCCTGTGAATTTATCGACGTTTCATTGACTACTTCAAAAGTTATCAATAAGATTAGTAGGAAATTTGATTGAGTATTTTTAAAAATTATGATTTAGACGTCAATTCAGACGTCAATTCTTAACCGTTTTCCATGTAATTTTGCAGGCACCATCGGCTGGTATTACGGCAACTGCCCTGTAAATTTGGCAGAGTTTCATTGATTACTTCAAAAGTTATTAATGAGATTAGTGTGAAATTTGATTGAGTATTTTTAAAAGTTTTTCATTCAGACGTCAATTCAGACGTCAATTCTCAACCGTTTTCCATGTAATTTTGCAGGCACCATCGGCTAGTACTACGGCAACTGCCCTGTGAATTTGTCGACGTTTCATTGACTACTTCAAAAGTTATTAATGAGATCAGTGTGAAATTTGATTGAGTATTTCAAAAGTTTTTCATTTAGACGTCAATTCAGACGTCAATTCTTAACCGTTTTCCATGTAATTTTGCAGGCACCATCGGCTGGTATTACGGCAACTGCCCTGTAAATTTGGTGGAGTTTCATTTATTACTACAAAAGTTATTAATGAGATTAGTTTGAAATTTGAATGAGTATTTTTAAAAGTTTTTCATTTAGACGTCAATTCAGACGTCAATTCTTAACCGTTTTCCATGTAATTTTGCAGGCACCATCGGCAGGTATTACGGCAACTGCCCTGTAAATTTGGCGGAGTATCTTTGATTACTTCAAAAGTTATTAATGAGAATAGTGTGAAATTTGATTGAGAATTTTTAAAAGTTTTTCATTTAGACGTCAATTCAGACGTCAATTCTCAACCGTTTTCCATGTAATTTTGCAGGCACCATCGGCAGGTACTACGGCAACTGCCCTGTAAATTTGGCAAAGATTGATTAGGTACTTCAAAAGTTATTAATGACATTAGTGTGATATTTTCCTGTAAATTTGGCGAAGTTTGATTAAGTACTTCAAAAGTTATCAATAAGATTAGTAGGAAATTTGATTGAGTATTTTTAAAAATTATGATTTAGACGTCAATTCAGACGTCAATTCTTAACCGTTTTCTATGTAATTTTGCAGGCACCATCGGCTGGTATTACGGCAACTGCCCTGTAAATTTGGCGGAGTTTCATTGATTACTTCAAAAGTTATTAATGAGATCAGTGTGAAATTTGATTGAGTATTTTTAAAAGTTTTCATTTAGACGTCAATTCAGACGTCAATTCTTAACCGTTTTTCATGTAATTTTGCAGGCGCCATCGGCAGGTATTACGGCAACTGCCCTGTAAATTTGGCGGAGTTTTATTGATTACTTCAAAAGTTATTAATGAGAATAGTGTGAAATTTGATTGAGAATTTTTAAAAGTTATTCATTTAGACGTCAATTCAGACGTCAATTCTCAACCGTTTTCCATGTAATTTTGCAGGCACCATCGGCTAGTACTACGGCAACTGCCCTGTGAATTTGTCGACGTTTCATTGACTACTTCAAAAGTTATTAATGAGATTAGTGTGAAATTTGATTGAGTATTTCAAAAGTTATTCATTTAGACGTCAATTCAGACGTCAATTCTTAACCGTTTTCCATGTAAATTTGCAGGCACCATCGGCTGGTACTACGGCAACTGCCCTGTGAATTTATCGACGTTTCATTGACTACTTCAAAAGTTATCAATAAGATTAGTAGGAAATTTGATTGAGTATTTTTAAAAATTATGATTTAGACGTCAATTCAGACGTCAATTCTTAACCGTTTTCCATGTAATTTTGCAGGCACCATCGGCTGGTATTACGGCAACTGCCCTGTAAATTTGGCAGAGTTTCATTGATTACTTCAAAAGTTATTAATGAGATTAGTGTGAAATTTGATTGAGTATTTTTAAAAGTTTTTCATTCAGACGTCAATTCAGACGTCAATTCTCAACCGTTTTCCATGTAATTTTGCAGGCACCATCGGCTAGTACTACGGCAACTGCCCTGTGAATTTGTCGACGTTTCATTGAATACTTCAAAAGTTATTAATGAGATCAGTGTGAAATTTGATTGAGTATTTCAAAAGTTTTTCATTTAGACGTCAATTCAGACGTCAATTCTTAACCGTTTTCCATGTAATTTTGCAGGCACCATCTGCAGGTATTACGGCAACTGCCCTGTGAATTTGTCGACGTTTCATTGACTACTTCAAAAGTTATTAATGAGATTAGTGTGAAATTTGATTGAGTATTTCAAAAGTTTTTCATTTAGACGTCAATTCAGACGTCAATTCTTAACCGTTTTCCATGTAATTTTGCAGGCACCATCGGCTGGTATTACGGCAACTGCCCTGTAAATTTGGCGGAGTTTCTTTGATTACTTCAAAAGTTATTAATGAGAATAGTGTGAAATTTGATTGAGAATTTTTAAAAGTTTTTCATTTAGACGTCAATTCAGACGTCAATTCTCAACCGTTTTCCATGTAATTTTGCAGGCACCATCGGCAGGTACTACGGCAACTGCCCTGTAAATTTGGCAAAGATTGATTAGGTACTTCAAAAGTTATTAATGACATTAGTGTGATATTTTCCTGTAAATTTGGCGAAGTTTGATTAAGTACTTCAAAAGTTATCAATAAGATTAGTAGGAAATTTGATTGAGTATTTTTAAAAATTATGATTTAGACGTCAATTCAGACGTCAATTCTTAACCGTTTTCTATGTAATTTTGCAGGCACCATCGGCTGGTATTACGGCAACTGCCCTGTAAATTTGGCGGAGTTTCATTGATTACTTCAAAAGTTATTAATGAGATCAGTGTGAAATTTGATTGAGTATTTTTAAAAGTTTTCATTTAGACGTCAATTCAGACGTCAATTCTTAACCGTTTTTCATGTAATTTTGCAGGCGCCATCGGCAGGTATTACGGCAACTGCCCTGTAAATTTGGCGGAGTTTTATTGATTACTTCAAAAGTTATTAATGAGAATAGTGTGAAATTTGATTGAGAATTTTTAAAAGTTATTCATTTAGACGTCAATTCAGACGTCAATTCTCAACCGTTTTCCATGTAATTTTGCAGGCACCATCGGCTAGTACTACGGCAACTGCCCTGTGAATTTGTCGACGTTTCATTGACTACTTCAAAAGTTATTAATGAGATTAGTGTGAAATTTGATTGAGTATTTCAAAAGTTATTCATTTAGACGTCAATTCAGACGTCAATTCTTAACCGTTTTCCATGTAAATTTGCAGGCACCATCGGCTGGTACTACGGCAACTGCCCTGTGAATTTATCGACGTTTCATTGACTACTTCAAAAGTTATCAATAAGATTAGTAGGAAATTTGATTGAGTATTTTTAAAAATTATGATTTAGACGTCAATTCAGACGTCAATTCTTAACCGTTTTCCATGTAATTTTGCAGGCACCATCGGCTGGTATTACGGCAACTGCCCTGTAAATTTGGCAGAGTTTCATTGATTACTTCAAAAGTTATTAATGGGATTAGTGTGAAATTTGATTGAGTATTTTTAAAAGTTTTTCATTCAGACGTCAATTCAGACGTCAATTCTCAACCGTTTTCCATGTAATTTTGCAGGCACCATCGGCTAGTACTACGGCAACTGCCCTGTGAATTTGTCGACGTTTCATTGACTACTTCAAAAGTTAATAATGAGATCAGTGTGAAATTTGATTGAGTATTTCAAAAGTTTTTCATTTAGACGTCAATTCAGACGTCAATTCTTAACCGTTTTCCATGTAATTTTGCAGGCACCATCTGCAGGTATTACGGCAACTGCCCTGTGAATTTGTCGACGTTTCATTGACTACTTCAAAAGTTATTAATGAGATTAGTGTGAAATTTGATTGAGTATTTCAAAAGTTTTTCATTTAGACGTCAATTCAGACGTCAATTCTTAACCGTTTTCCATGTAATTTTGCAGGCACCATCTGCAGGTATTACGGCAACTGCCCTGTGAATTTGTCGACGTTTCATTGACTACTTCAAAAGTTATTAATGAGATTAGTGTGAAATTTGATTGAGTATTTCAAAAGTTTTTCATTTAGACGTCAATTCAGACGTCAATTCTTAACCGTTTTCCATGTAATTTTGCAGGCACCATCGGCAGGTACTACGGCAACTGCCCTGTAAATTTGGCAAAGATTGATTAAGTACTTCAAAAGTTATTAATGACATTAGTGTGATATTTTCCTGTAAATTTGGCGAAGTTTGATTAAGTACTTCAAAAGTTATCAATAAGATTAGTAGGAAATTTGATTGAGTATTTTTAAAAATTATGATTTAGACGTCAATTCAGACGTCAATTCTTAACCGTTTTCTATGTAATTTTGCAGGCACCATCGGCTGGTATTACGGCAACTGCCCTGTAAATTTGGCGGAGTTTCATTGATTACTTCAAAAGTTATTAATGAGATCAGTGTGAAATTTGATTGAGTATTTTTAAAAGTTTTCATTTAGACGTCAATTCAGACGTCAATTCTTAACCGTTTTTCATGTAATTTTGCAGGCGCCATCGGCAGGTATTACGGCAACTGCCCTGTAAATTTGGCGGAGTTTTATTGATTACTTCAAAAGTTATTAATGAGAATAGTGTGAAATTTGATTGAGAATTTTTAAAAGTTATTCATTTAGACGTCAATTCAGACGTCAATTCTCAACCGTTTTCCATGTAATTTTGCAGGCACCATCGGCTAGTACTACGGCAACTGCCCTGTGAATTTGTCGACGTTTCATTGACTACTTCAAAAGTTATTAATGAGATTAGTGTGAAATTTGATTGAGTATTTCAAAAGTTATTCATATAGACGTCAATTCAGACGTCAATTCTTAACCGTTTTCCATGTAAATTTGCAGGAACCATCGGCTGGTACTACGGCAACTGCCCTGTGAATTTATCGACGTTTCATTGACTACTTCAAAAGTTATCAATAAGATTAGTAGGAAATTTGATTGAGTATTTTTAAAAATTATGATTTAGACGTCAATTCAGACGTCAATTCTTAACCGTTTTCCATGTAATTTTGCAGGCACCATCGGCAGGTATTACGGCAACTGCCCTGTAAATTTGGCGGAGTTTCTTTGATTACTTCAAAAGTTATTAATGAGAATAGTGTGAAATTTGATTGAGAATTTTTAAAAGTTTTTCATTTAGACGTCAATTCAGACGTCAATTCTCAACCGTTTTCCATGTAATTTTGCAGGAACCATCGGCAGGTACTACGGCAACTGCCCTGTAAATTTGGCAAAGATTGATTTAGTACTTCAAAAGTTATTAATGACATTAGTGTGATATTTTCCTGTAAATTTGGCGAAGTTTGATTAAGTACTTCAAAAGTTATCAATAAGATTAGTAGGAAATTTGATTGAGTGTTTTTAAAAATTATGATTTAGACGTCAATTCAGACGTCAATTCTTAACCGTTTTCTATGTAATTTTGCAGGCACCATCGGCTGGTATTACGGCAACTGCCCTGTAAATTTGGCGGAGTTTCATTGATTACTTCAAAAGTTATTGCTGAGATCAGTGTGAAATTTGATTGAGTATTTTTAAAAGTTTTCATTTAGACGTCAATTCTGACGTCAATTCTTAACCGTTTTTCATGTAATTTTGCAGGCGCCATCGGCAGGTATTACGGCAACTGCCCTGTAAATTTGGCGGAGTTTCATTGATTACTTCAAAAGTTATTAATGAGAATAGTGTGAAATTTGATTGAGAATTTTTAAAAGTTATTCATTTAGACGTCAATTCAGACGTCAATTCTCAACCGTTTTCCATGTAATTTTGCAGGCACCATCGGCAGGTACTACGGCAACTGCCCTCTAAATTTGGCGAAGATTGTTTAAGTACTTCAAAAGTTATTGATGACATTAGTGTGAAATTTTCCTGTAAATTTGGCGAAGTTTGATTAAGTACTTCAAAAGTTATCAATAAGATTAGTAGGAAATTTGATTGAGTATTTTTAAAAATTATGATTTAGACGTCAATTCAGACGTCAATTCTTAACCGTTTTCCATGTAATTTTGCAGGCACCATCGGCTGGTATTACGGCAACTGCCCTGTAAATTTGGCAGAGTTTCATTGATTACTTCAAAAGTTATTAATGAGATTAGTGTGAAATTTGATTGAGTATTTTTAAAAGTTTTTCATTCAGACGTCAATTCAGACGTCAATTCTCAACCGTTTTCCATGTAATTTTGCAGGCACCATCGACTAGTACTACGGCAACTGCCCTGTGAATTTGTCGACGTTTCATTGAATACTTCAAAAGTTATTAATGAGATCAGTGTGAAATTTGATTGAGTATTTCAAAAGTTTTTCATTTAGACGTCAATTCAGACGTCAATTCTTAACCGTTTTCCATGTAATTTTGCAGGCACCATCTGCAGGTATTACGGCAACTGCCCTGTGAATTTGTCGACGTTTCATTGACTACTTCAAAAGTTATTAATGAGATTAGTGTGAAATTTGATTGAGTATTTCAAAAGTTTTTCATTTGGACGTCAATTCAGACGTCAATTCTTAACCGTTTTCCATGTAATTTTGCAGGCACCATCGGCTGGTATTACGGCAACTGCCCTGTAAATTTGGTGGAGTTTCATTTATTACTACAAAAGTTATTAATGAGATTAGTGTGAAATTTGAATGAGTATTTTTAAAAGTTTTTCATTTAGACGTCAATTCAGACGTCAATTCTTAACCGTTTTCCATGTAATTTTGCAGGCACCATCGGCAGGTATTACGGCAACTGCCCTGTAAATTTGGCGGAGTTTCTTTGATTACTTCAAAAGTTATTAATGAGAATAGTGTGAAATTTGATTGAGAATTTTTAAAAGTTTTTCATTTAGACGTCAATTCAGACGTCAATTCTCAACCGTTTTCCATGTAATTTTGCAGGAACCATCGGCAGGTACTACGGCAACTGCCCTGTAAATTTGGCAAAGATTGATTTAGTACTTCAAAAGTTATTAATGACATTAGTGTGATATTTTCCTGTAAATTTGGCGAAGTTTGATTAAGTACTTCAAAAGTTATCAATAAGATTAGTAGGAAATTTGATTGAGTGTTTTTAAAAATTATGATTTAGACGTCAATTCAGACGTCAATTCTTAACCGTTTTCTATGTAATTTTGCAGGCACCATCGGCTGGTATTACGGCAACTGCCCTGTAAATTTGGCGGAGTTTCATTGATTACTTCAAAAGTTATTGCTGAGATCAGTGTGAAATTTGATTGAGTATTTTTAAAAGTTTTCATTTAGACGTCAATTCTGACGTCAATTCTTAACCGTTTTTCATGTAATTTTGCAGGCGCCATCGGCAGGTATTACGGCAACTGCCCTGTAAATTTGGCGGAGTTTCATTGATTACTTCAAAAGTTATTAATGAGAATAGTGTGAAATTTGATTGAGAATTTTTAAAAGTTATTCATTTAGACGTCAATTCAGACGTCAATTCTCAACCGTTTTCCATGTAATTTTGCAGGCACCATCGGCAGGTACTACGGCAACTGCCCTCTAAATTTGGCGAAGATTGTTTAAGTACTTCAAAAGTTATTGATGACATTAGTGTGAAATTTTCCTGTAAATTTGGCGAAGTTTGATTAAGTACTTCAAAAGTTATCAATAAGATTAGTAGGAAATTTGATTGAGTATTTTTAAAAATTATGATTTAGACGTCAATTCAGACGTCAATTCTTAACCGTTTTCCATGTAATTTTGCAGGCACCATCGGCTGGTATTACGGCAACTGCCCTGTAAATTTGGCAGAGTTTCATTGATTACTTCAAAAGTTATTAATGAGATTAGTGTGAAATTTGATTGAGTATTTTTAAAAGTTTTTCATTCAGACGTCAATTCAGACGTCAATTCTCAACCGTTTTCCATGTAATTTTGCAGGCACCATCGACTAGTACTACGGCAACTGCCCTGTGAATTTGTCGACGTTTCATTGAATACTTCAAAAGTTATTAATGAGATCAGTGTGAAATTTGATTGAGTATTTCAAAAGTTTTTCATTTAGACGTCAATTCAGACGTCAATTCTTAACCGTTTTCCATGTAATTTTGCAGGCACCATCGGCAGGTATTACGGCAACTGCCCTGTAAATTTGGCGGAGTTTCTTTGATTACTTCAAAAGTTATTAATGAGAATAGTGTGAAATTTGATTGAGAATTTTTAAAAGTTTTTCATTTAGACGTCAATTCAGACGTCAATTCTCAACCGTTTTCCATGTAATTTTGCAGGAACCATCGGCAGGTACTACGGCAACTGCCCTGTAAATTTGGCAAAGATTGATTTAGTACTTCAAAAGTTATTAATGACATTAGTGTGATATTTTCCTGTAAATTTGGCGAAGTTTGATTAAGTACTTCAAAAGTTATCAATAAGATTAGTAGGAAATTTGATTGAGTGTTTTTAAAAATTATGATTTAGACGTCAATTCAGACGTCAATTCTTAACCGTTTTCTATGTAATTTTGCAGGCACCATCGGCTGGTATTACGGCAACTGCCCTGTAAATTTGGCGGAGTTTCATTGATTACTTCAAAAGTTATTGCTGAGATCAGTGTGAAATTTGATTGAGTATTTTTAAAAGTTTTCATTTAGACGTCAATTCTGACGTCAATTCTTAACCGTTTTTCATGTAATTTTGCAGGCGCCATCGGCAGGTATTACGGCAACTGCCCTGTAAATTTGGCGGAGTTTCATTGATTACTTCAAAAGTTATTAATGAGAATAGTGTGAAATTTGATTGAGAATTTTTAAAAGTTATTCATTTAGACGTCAATTCAGACGTCAATTCTCAACCGTTTTCCATGTAATTTTGCAGGCACCATCGGCAGGTACTACGGCAACTGCCCTCTAAATTTGGCGAAGATTGTTTAAGTACTTCAAAAGTTATTGATGACATTAGTGTGAAATTTTCCTGTAAATTTGGCGAAGTTTGATTAAGTACTTCAAAAGTTATCAATAAGATTAGTAGGAAATTTGATTGAGTATTTTTAAAAATTATGATTTAGACGTCAATTCAGACGTCAATTCTTAACCGTTTTCCATGTAATTTTGCAGGCACCATCGGCTGGTATTACGGCAACTGCCCTGTAAATTTGGCAGAGTTTCATTGATTACTTCAAAAGTTATTAATGAGATTAGTGTGAAATTTGATTGAGTATTTTTAAAAGTTTTTCATTCAGACGTCAATTCAGACGTCAATTCTCAACCGTTTTCCATGTAATTTTGCAGGCACCATCGACTAGTACTACGGCAACTGCCCTGTGAATTTGTCGACGTTTCATTGAATACTTCAAAAGTTATTAATGAGATCAGTGTGAAATTTGATTGAGTATTTCAAAAGTTTTTCATTTAGACGTCAATTCAGACGTCAATTCTTAACCGTTTTCCATGTAATTTTGCAGGCACCATCTGCAGGTATTACGGCAACTGCCCTGTGAATTTGTCGACGTTTCATTGACTACTTCAAAAGTTATTAATGAGATTAGTGTGAAATTTGATTGAGTATTTCAAAAGTTTTTCATTTGGACGTCAATTCAGACGTCAATTCTTAACCGTTTTCCATGTAATTTTGCAGGCACCATCGGCTGGTATTACGGCAACTGCCCTGTAAATTTGGTGGAGTTTCATTTATTACTACAAAAGTTATTAATGAGATTAGTGTGAAATTTGAATGAGTATTTTTAAAAGTTTTTCATTTAGACGTCAATTCAGACGTCAATTCTTAACCGTTTTCCATGTAATTTTGCAGGCACCATCGGCAGGTATTACGGCAACTGCCCTGTAAATTTGGCGGAGTTTCTTTGATTACTTCAAAAGTTATTAATGAGAATAGTGTGAAATTTGATTGAGAATTTTTAAAAGTTTTTCATTTAGACGTCAATTCAGACGTCAATTCTCAACCGTTTTCCATGTAATTTTGCAGGAACCATCGGCAGGTACTACGGCAACTGCCCTGTAAATTTGGCAAAGATTGATTAAGTACTTCAAAAGTTATTAATGACATTAGTGTGATATTTTCCTGTAAATTTGGCGAAGTTTGATTAAGTACTTCAAAAGTTATCAATAAGATTAGTAGGAAATTTGATTGAGTGTTTTTAAAAATTATGATTTAGACGTCAATTCAGACGTCAATTCTTAACCGTTTTCTATGTAATTTTGCAGGCACCATCGGCTGGTATTACGGCAACTGCCCTGTAAATTTGGCGGAGTTTCATTGATTACTTCAAAAGTTATTAATGAGATCAGTGTGAAATTTGATTGAGTATTTTTAAAAGTTTTCATTTAGACGTCAATTCTGACGTCAATTCTTAACCGTTTTTCATGTAATTTTGCAGGCGCCATCGGCAGGTATTACGGCAACTGCCCTGTAAATTTGGCGGAGTTTCATTGATTACTTCAAAAGTTATTTATGAGAATAGTGTGAAATTTGATTGAGAATTTTTAAAAGTTATTCATTTAGACGTCAATTCAGACGTCAATTCTCAACCGTTTTCCATGTAATTTTGCAGGCACCATCGGCAGGTACTACGGCAACTGCCCTCTAAATTTGGCGAAGATTGTTTAAGTACTTCAAAAGTTATTGATGACATTAGTGTGAAATTTTCCTGTAAATTTGGCGAAGTTTGATTAAGTACTTCAAAAGTTATCAATAAGATTAGTAGGAAATTTGATTGAGTATTTTTAAAAATTATGATTTAGACGTCAATTCAGACGTCAATTCTTAACCGTTTTCCATGTAATTTTGCAGGCACCATCGGCTGGTATTACGGCAACTGCCCTGTAAATTTGGCAGAGTTTCATTGATTACTTCAAAAGTTATTAATGAGATTAGTGTGAAATTTGATTGAGTATTTTTAAAAGTTTTTCATTCAGACGTCAATTCAGACGTCAATTCTCAACCGTTTTCCATGTAATTTTGCAGGCACCATCGGCTAGTACTACGGCAACTGCCCTGTGAATTTGTCGACGTTTCATTGAATACTTCAAAAGTTATTAATGAGATCAGTGTGAAATTTGATTGAGTATTTCAAAAGTTTTTCATTTAGACGTCAATTCAGACGTCAATTCTTAACCGTTTTCCATGTAATTTTGCAGGCACCATCTGCAGGTATTACGGCAGCTGCCCTGTGAATTTGTCGACGTTTCATTGACTACTTCAAAAGTTATTAATGAGATTAGTGTGAAATTTGATTGAGTATTTCAAAAGTTTTTCATTTAGACGTCAATTCAGACGTCAATTCTTAACCGTTTTCCATGTAATTTTGCAGGCACCATCGGCTGGTATTACGGCAACTGCCCTGTAAATTTGGTGGAGTTTCATTTATTACTACAAAAGTTATTAATGAGATTAGTGTGAAATTTGAATGAGTATTTTTAAAAGTTTTTCATTTAGACGTCAATTCAGACGTCAATTCTTAACCGTTTTCCATGTAATTTTGCAGGCACCATCGGCAGGTATTACGGCAACTGCCCTGTAAATTTGGCGGAGTTTCTTTGATTACTTCAAAAGTTATTAATGAGAATAGTGTGAAATTTGATTGAGAATTTTTAAAAGTTTTTCATTTAGACGTCAATTCAGACGTCAATTCTCAACCGTTTTCCATGTAATTTTGCAGGAACCATCGGCAGGTACTACGGCAACTGCCCTGTAAATTTGGCAAAGATTGATTTAGTACTTCAAAAGTTATTAATGACATTAGTGTGATATTTTCCTGTAAATTTGGCGAAGTTTGATTAAGTACTTCAAAAGTTATCAATAAGATTAGTAGGAAATTTGATTGAGTGTTTTTAAAAATTATGATTTAGACGTCAATTCAGACGTCAATTCTTAACCGTTTTCTATGTAATTTTGCAGGCACCATCGGCTGGTATTACGGCAACTGCCCTGTAAATTTGGCGGAGTTTCATTGATTACTTCAAAAGTTATTGCTGAGATCAGTGTGAAATTTGATTGAGTATTTTTAAAAGTTTTCATTTAGACGTCAATTCTGACGTCAATTCTTAACCGTTTTTCATGTAATTTTGCAGGCGCCATCGGCAGGTATTACGGCAACTGCCCTGTAAATTTGGCGGAGTTTCATTGATTACTTCAAAAGTTATTAATGAGAATAGTGTGAAATTTGATTGAGAATTTTTAAAAGTTATTCATTTAGACGTCAATTCAGACGTCAATTCTCAACCGTTTTCCATGTAATTTTGCAGGCACCATCGGCAGGTACTACGGCAACTGCCCTCTAAATTTGGCCAAGATTGTTTAAGTACTTCAAAAGTTATTGATGACATTAGTGTGAAATTTTCCTGTAAATTTGGCGAAGTTTGATTAAGTACTTCAAAAGTTATCAATAAGATTAGTAGGAAATTTGATTGAGTATTTTTAAAAATTATGATTTAGACGTCAATTCAGACGTCAATTCTTAACCGTTTTCCATGTAATTTTGCAGGCACCATCGGCTGGTATTACGGCAACTGCCCTGTAAATTTGGCAGAGTTTCATTGATTACTTCAAAAGTTATTAATGAGATTAGTGTGAAATTTGATTGAGTATTTTTAAAAGTTTTTCATTCAGACGTCAATTCAGACGTCAATTCTCAACCGTTTTCCATGTAATTTTGCAGGCACCATCGACTAGTACTACGGCAACTGCCCTGTGAATTTGTCGACGTTTCATTGAATACTTCAAAAGTTATTAATGAGATCAGTGTGAAATTTGATTGAGTATTTCAAAAGTTTTTCATTTAGACGTCAATTCAGACGTCAATTCTTAACCGTTTTCCATGTAATTTTGCAGGCACCATCTGCAGGTATTACGGCAACTGCCCTGTGAATTTGTCGACGTTTCATTGACTACTTCAAAAGTTATTAATGAGATTAGTGTGAAATTTGATTGAGTATTTCAAAAGTTTTTCATTTAGACGTCAATTCAGACGTCAATTCTTAACCGTTTTCCATGTAATTTTGCAGGCACCATCGGCTGGTATTACGGCAACTGCCCTGTAAATTTGGTGGAGTTTCATTTATTACTACAAAAGTTATTAATGAGATTAGTGTGAAATTTGAATGAGTATTTTTAAAAGTTTTTCATTTAGACGTCAATTCAGACGTCAATTCTTAACCGTTTTCCATGTAATTTTGCAGGCACCATCGGCAGGTATTACGGCAACTGCCCTGTAAATTTGGCGGAGTTTCTTTGATTACTTCAAAAGTTATTAATGAGAATAGTGTGAAATTTGATTGAGAATTTTTAAAAGTTTTTCATTTAGACGTCAATTCAGACGTCAATTCTCAACCGTTTTCCATGTAATTTTGCAGGAACCATCGGCAGGTACTACGGCAACTGCCCTGTAAATTTGTCGACGTTTCATTGACTACTTCAAAAGTTATTAATGAGATTAGTGTGAAATTTGATTGAGTATTTCAAAAGTTATTCATTTAGACGTCAATTCAGACGTCAATTCTTAACCGTTTTCCATGTAAATTTGCAGGCACCATCGGCTGGTACTACGGCAACTGCCCTGTGAATTTATCGACGTTTCATTGACTACTTCAAAAGTTATCAATAAGATTAGTAGGAAATTTGATTGAGTATTTTTAAAAATTATGATTTAGACGTCAATTCAGACGTCAATTCTTAACCGTTTTCCATGTAATATTGCAGGCACCATCGGCTGGTATTATGGCAACTGCCCTGTAAATTTGGCGGAGTTTCATTGATTACTTCAAAAGTTATTAATGCGACAAGTGTGAAATTTGATTGAGTATTTTTAAAAGTTTTTCATTCAGACATCAATTCAGACGTCAATTCTCAACCGTTTTCCATGTAATTTTGCAGGCACCATCGGCTGGTATTACGGCAACTGCCCTGTAAATTTGGCGGAGTTTCATTGATTACTTCAAAAGTTATTAATGAGATTAGTGTGAAATTTGATTGAGTATTTTTAAAAGTTTTTCATTCAGACGTCAATTCAGACGTCAATTCTCAACCGTTTTCCATGTAATTTTGCAGGCACCATCGGCTAGTACTACGGCAACTGCCCTGTGAATTTGTCGACGTTTCATTGACTACTTCAAAAGTTATTAATGAGATCAGTGTAAAATTTGATTGAGTATTTCAAAAGTTTTTCATTTAGACGTCAATTCAGACGTCAATTCTTAACCGTTTTCCATGTAATTTTGCAGGCACCATCTGCAGGTATTACGGCAACTGCCCTGTGATTTTGTCGACGTTTCATTGACTACTTCAAAAGTTATTAATGAGATTAGTGTGAAATTTGATTGAGTATTTCAAAAGTTTTTCATTTAGACGTCAATTCAGACGTCAATTCTTAACCGTTTTCCATGTAATTTTGCAGGCACCATCGGCTGGTATTACGGCAACTGCCCTGTAAATTTGGCGGAGTTTCATTAATTACTTCAAAAGTTATTAATGAGATCAGTGTGAAATTTGATTGAGTATTTTTGAAAGTTTTTCATTTAGACGTTAATTCAGACGTCAATTCTTAACCGTTTTCCATGTAATTTTGCAGGCACCATCGGCAGGTATTACGGCAACTGCCCTGTAAATTTGGCGGAGTTTCATTGATTACTTCAAAAGTTATTAATGAGAATAGTGTGAAATTTGATTGAGAATTTTTAAAAGTTTTTCATTTCGACGTCAATTCAGACGTCAATTCTCAACCGTTTTCTATGTAATTTTGCAGGCACCATCGGCAGGTACTACGGCAACTGCCCTGTAAATTTGGCCAAGATTGTTTGAGTACTTCAAAAGTTATTGATGACATTAGTGTGAAATTTTCCTGTAAATTTGGCGAAGTTTGATTAAGTACTTCAAAAGTTATCAATAAGATTAGTAGGAAATTTGATTGAGTATTTTTAAAAATTATGACTTAGACGTCAATTCAGACGTCAATTCTTAACCGTTTCCCATGTAATTTTGCAGGCACCATCGGCTGGTATTACGGCAACTGCCCTGTAAATTTGGCGGAGTTTCATTGATTACTTCAAAAGTTATTAATGAGATTAGTGTGAAATTTGATTGAGTATTTTTAAAAGTTTTCCATTTAGACGTCAATTCAGACGTCAATTCTCAACCGTTTTCCATGTAATTTTGCAGGCACCATCGACAGGTACTACGGCAACTGCCCTGTAAATTTGGCAAAGATTGATTAAGTACTTCAAAAGTTATTAATGACATTAGTGTGATATTTTCCTGTAAATTTGGCGAAGTTTGATTAAGTACTTCAAAAGTTATCAATAAGATTAGTAGGAAATTTGATTGAGTATTTTTAAAAATTATGATATAGACGTCAATTCAGACGTCAATTCTCAACCGTTTTCCATGTAATTTTGCAGGCACCATCGGCTGGTATTACGGCAACTGCCCTGTAAATTTGGCGGTGTTTCATTAATTACTTCAAAAGTTATTAATGAGATCAGTGTGAAATTTGATTGAGTATTTTTAAAAGTTTTTCATTTAGACGTTAATTCAGACGTCAATTCTTAACCGTTTTCCATGTAATTTTGCAGGCACCATCGGCAGGTATTACGGCAACTGCCCTGTAAATTTGGCGGAGTTTCATTGATTACTTCAAAAGTTATTAATGAGAATAGTGTGAAATTTGATTGAGAATTTTTAAAAGTTTTTCATTTCGACGTCAATTCAGACGTCAATTCTCAACCGTTTTCTATGTAATTTTGCTGGCACCATCGGCAGGTACTACGGCAACTGCCCTGTAAATTTGGCAAAGATTGATTAAGTACTTCAAAAGTTATTAATGACATTAGTGTGATATTTTCCTGTAAATTTGGCGAAGTTTGATTAAGTACTTCAAAAGTTATCAATAAGATTAGTAGGAAATTTGATTGAGTATTTTTAAAAATTATGATATAGACGTCAATTCAGACGTCAATTCTTAACCGTTTTCCATGTAATTTTGCAGGCATCATCAGCAGGTATTACGGCAACTGCCCTGTAAATTTGGCGGAGTTTCATTGATTACTTCAAAAGTTATTAATGAGAATAGTGTGAAATTTGATTGAGAATTTTTAAAAGTTATTCATTTAGACGTCAATTGAGACGTCAATTCTCAACCGTTTTCCATGTAATTTTGCAGGCACCATCGGCAGGTATTACGGCAACTGCCCTGTAAATTTGGCGGAGTTTCATTGATTACTTCAAAAGTTATTAATGAGATTAGTGTGAAATTTGATTGAGTATTTTTAAAAGTTTTTCATTCAGACGTCAATTCAGACGTCAATTCTCAACAGTTTTCCATGTAATTTTGCAGGAACCATCGGCTAGTACTACGGCAACTGCCCTGTGAATTTGTCGACGTTTCATTGACTACTTCAAAAGTTAATAATGAGATCAGTGTGAAATTTGATTGAGTATTTCCAAAGTTTTTCATTTAGACGTCAATTCAGACGTCAATTCTTAACCGTTTTCCATGTAATTTTGCAGGCACCATCGGCAGGTATTACGGCAACTGCCCTGTAAGTTTGGCGGAGTTTCATTGATTACTTCAAAAGTTATTAATGAGAATAGTGTGAAATTTGATTGAGAATTTTTAAAAGTTTTTCATTTAGACGTCAATTCAGACGTCAATTCTCAACTGTTTTCCATATAATTTTGCAGGCACCATCGGCATGTACTACGGCAACTGCCCTGTAAATTTTGCAAAGATTGATTAAGTACTTCAAAAGTTATTAATGACATTAGTGTGATATTTTCCTGTAAATTTGGCGAAGTTTGATTAAGTACTTCAAAAGTTATCAATAAGATTAGTAGGAAATTTGATTGAGTATTTTTAAAAATTATGATATAGACGTCAATTCAGACGTCAATTCTCAACCGTTTTCCATGTAATTTTGCAGGCACCATCGGCTGGTATTACGGCAACTGCCCTGTAAATTTGGCGGAGTTTCATTAATTACTTCAAAAGTTATTAATGAGATCAGTGTGAAATTTGATTGAGTATTTTTAAAAGTTTTTCATTTAGACGTTAATTCAGACGTCAATTCTTAACCGTTTTCCATGTAATTTTGCAGGCACCATCGGCAGGTATTACGGCAACTGCCCTGTAAATTTGGCGGAGTTTCATTGATTACTTCAAAAGTTATTATTGAGAATAGTGTGAAATTTGATTGAGAATTTTTAAAAGTTTTTCATTTCGACGTCAATTCAGACGTCAATTCTCAACCGTTTTCTATGTAATTTTGCAGGCACCATCGGCAAGTACTACGGCAACTGCCCTGTAAATTTGGCACAGATTGATTAAGTACTTCAAAAGTTATTAATGACATTAGTGTGATATTTTCCTGTAAATTTGGCGAAGTTTGATTAAGTACTTCAATAGTTATCAATAAGATTAGTAGGAAATTTGATTGAGTATTTTTAAAAATTATGATATAGACGTCAATTCAGACGTCAATTCTCAACCGTTTTCCATGTAATTTTGCAGGCACCATCGGCAGGTACTACGGCAACTGCCCTGTAAATTTGGCCAAGATTGTTTAAGTACTTCAAAAGTTATTGATGACATTAGTGTGAAATTTTCCTGTAAATTTGGCGAAGTTTGATTAAGTACTTCAAAAGTTATCAATAAGATTAGTAGGAAATTTGATTGAGTATTTTTAAAAATTATGATTTAGACGTCAATTCAGACGTCAATTCTCAACCGTTTTCCATATAATTTTGCAGGCACCATCGGCAGGTAATACGGCAACTGCCCTGTAAATTTTGCAAAGATTGATTAAGTACTTCAAAAGTTATTAATGACATTAGTGTGATATTTTCCTGTAAATTTGGCGAAGTTTGATTAAGTACTTCAAAAGTTATCAATAAGATTAGTAGGAAATTTGATTGAGTATTTTTAAAAATTATGATATAGACGTCAATTCAGACGTCAATTCTCAACCGTTTTCCATGTAATTTTGCAGGCACCATCGGCTGGTATTACGGCAACTGCCCTGTAAATTTGGCGGAGTTTCATTAATTACTTCAAAAGTTATTAATGAGATCAGTGTGAAATTTGATTGAGTATTTTTAAAAGTTTTTCATTTAGACGTTAATTCAGACGTCAATTCTTAACCGTTTTCCATGTAATTTTGCAGGCACCATCGGCTGGTATTACGGCAACTGCCCTGTAAATTTGGCGGAGTTTCATTGATTACTTCAAAAGTTATTTATGAGAATAGTGTGAAATTTGATTGAGAATTTTTAAAAGTTTTTTATTTCGACGTCAATTCAGACGTCAATTCTCAACCGTTTTCTATGTAATTTTGCAGGCACCATCGGCAGGTACTACGGCAACTGCCCTGTAAATTTGGCAAAGATTGATTAAGTACTTCAAAAGTTATTAATGACATTAGTGTGATATTTTCCTGTAAATTTGGCGAAGTTTGATTAAGTACTTCAAAAGTTATCAATAAGATTAGTAGGAAATTTGATTGAGTATTTTTAAAAATTATGATATAGACGTCAATTCAGACGTCAATTCTCAACTGTTTTCCATGTAATTTTGCAGGCACCATCGGCAGGTACTACGGCAACTGCCCTGTAAATTTGGCCAAGATTGTTTAAGTACTTCAAAAGTTATTGATGACATAAGTGTGAAATTTTCCTGTAAATTTGGCGAAGTTTGATTAAGTACTTCAAAAGTTATCAATAAGATTAGTAGGAAATTTGATTGAGTATTTTTAAAAATTATGATTTAGACGTCAATTCAGACGTCAATTCTTAACCGTTTCCCATGTAATTTTGCAGGCACCATCGGCTGGTATTACGGCAACTGCTCTGTAAATTTGGCGGAGTTTCATTGATTACTTCAAAAGTTATTAATGAGATTAGTGTGAAATTTGATTGAGTATTTTTAAAAGTTTTTCATTCAGACGTCAATTCAGACGTCAATTCTCAACAGTTTTCCATGTAATTTTGCAGGAACCATCGGCTAGTACTACGGCAACTGCCCTGTGAATTTGTCGACGTTTCATTGACTACTTCAAAAGTTATTAATGAGATCAGTGTGAAATTTGATTGAGTATTTCCAAAGTTTTTCATTTAGACGTCAATTCAGACGTCAATTCTTAACCGTTTTCCATGTAATTTTGCAGGCACCATCGGCAGGTATTACGGCAACTGCCCTGTAAATTTGGCGGAGTTTCATTGATTACTTCAAAAGTTATTAATGAGAATAGTGTGAAATTTGATTGAGAATTTTTAAAAGTTTTTCATTTCGACGTCAATTCAGACGTCAATTCTCAACCGTTTTCTATGTAATTTTGCAGGCACCATCGGCAGGTACTACGGCAACTGCCCTGTAAATTTGGCAAAGATTGATTAAGTACTTCAAAAGTTATTAATGACATTAGTGTGATATTTTCCTGTAAATTTGGCGAAGTTTGATTAAGTACTTCAAAAGTTATCAATAAGATTAGTAGGAAATTTGATTGAGTATTTTTAAAAATTATGATATAGACGTCAATTCAGACGTCAATTCTCAACCGTTTTCCATGTAATTTTGCAGGCACCATCGGCAGGTACTACGGCAACTGCCCTGTAAATTTGGCCAAGATTGTTTAAGTACTTCAAAAGTTATTGATGACATTAGTGTGAAATTTTCCTGTAAATTTGGCGAAGTTTGATTAAGTACTTCAAAAGTTATCAATAAGATTAGTAGGAAATTTGATTGAGTATTTTTTAAAATTATGATTTAGACGTCAATTCAGACGTCAATTCTTAACCGTTTCCCATGTAATTTTGCAGGCACCATCGGCTGGTATTACGGCAACTGCCCTGTAAATTTGGCGGAGTTTCATTGATTACTTCGAAAGTTATTAATGAGATTAGTGTGAAATTTGATTGAGTATTTTTAAAAGTTTTTCATTTAGACGTTAATTCAGACTTCAATTCTTAACCGTTTTCCATGTAATTTTGCAGGCACCATCGGCAGGTATTACGGCAACTGCCCTGTAAATTTGGCGGAGTTTCATTAATTACTTCAAAAGTTATTAATGAGATCAGTGTGAAATTTGATTGAGTATTTTTAAAAGTTTTTCATTTAGACGTTAATTCAGACGTCAATTCTTAACCGTTTCCCATGTAATTTTGCAGGCACCATCGGCAGGTATTACGGCAACTGCCCTGTAAATTTGGCGGAGTTTTATTGATTACTTCAAAAGTTATTAATGAGAATAGTGTGAAATTTGATTGAGAATTTTAAAAAGTTTTTCATTTCGACGTCAATTCAGACGTCAATTCTCAACCGTTTTCTATGTAATTTTGCAGGCACCATCGGCAGGTACTACGGCAACTGCCCTGTAAATTTGGCAAAGATTGATTAAGTACTTCAAAAGTTATTAATGACATTAGTGTGATATTTTCCTGTAAATTTGGCGAAGTTTGATTAAGTACTTCAAAAGTTATCAATAAGATTAGTAGGAAATTTGATGGAGTATTTTTAAAAATTATGATATAGACGTCAATTCAGACGTCAATTCTTAACCGTTTTCCATGTTATTTTGCAGGCACCATCGGCAGGTATTACGGCAACTGCCCTGTAAATTTGGCGGAGTTTCATTGATTACTTCAAAAGTTATTAATGAGAATAGTGTGAAATTTGATTGAGAATTTTTAAAAGTTATTCATTTAGACGTCAATTCAGACGTCAATTCTCAACCGTTTTCCATGTAATTTTGCAGGCACCATCGGCTGGTATTACGGCAACTGTCCTGTAAATTTGGCGGAGTTTCATTAATTACTTCAAAAGTTATTAATGAGATCAGTGCGAAATTTGATTGAGTATTTTTAAAAGTTTTTCATTTAGACGTTAATTCAGACGTCAATTCTTAACCGTTTCCCATGTAATTTTGCAGGCACCATCGGCAGGTATTACGGCAACTGCCCTGTAAATTTGGCGGAGTTTTATTGATTACTTCAAAAGTTATTAATGAGAATAGTGTGAAATTTGATTGAGAATTTTAAAAAGTTTTTCATTTCGACGTCAATTCAGACGTCAATTCTCAACCGTTTTCTATGTAATTTTGCAGGCACCATCGGCAGGTACTACGGCAACTGCCCTGTAAATTTGGCAAAGATTGATTAAGTACTTCAAAAGTTATTAATGACATTAGTGTGATATTTTCCTGTAAATTTGGCGAAGTTTGATTAAGTACTTCAAAAGTTATCAATAAGATTAGTAGGAAATTTGATGGAGTATTTTTAAAAATTATGATATAGACGTCAAATCAGACGTCAATTCTTAACCGTTTTCCATGTTATTTTGCAGGCACCATCGGCAGGTATTACGGCAACTGCCCTGTAAATTTGGCGGAGTTTCATTGATTACTTCAAAAGTTATTAATGAGAATAGTGTGAAATTTGATTGAGAATTTTTAAAAGTTATTCATTTAGACGTCAATTCAGACGTCAATTCTCAACCGTTTTCCATGTAATTTTGCAGGCACCATCGGCTGGTATTACGGCAACTGTCCTGTAAATTTGGCGGAGTTTCATTAATTACTTCAAAAGTTATTAATGAGATCAGTGCGAAATTTGATTGAGTATTTTTAAAAGTTTTTCATTTAGACGTTAATTCAGACGTCAATTCTTAACCGTTTTCTATGTAATTTTGCAGGCACCATCGGCAGGTATTACGGCAACTGCCCTGTAAATTTGGCGGAGTTTCATTGATTACTTCAAAAGTTATTAATGAGAATAATGTGAAATTTGATTGAGAATTTTTAAAAGTTTTTCATTTCGACGTCAATTCAGACGTCAATTCTCAACCGTTTTCTATGTAATTTTGCAGGCACCATCGGCAGGTACTACGGCAACTGCCCTGTAAATTTGGCAAAGATTGATTAAGTACTTCAAAAGTTATTAATGACATTAGTGTGATATTTTCCTGTAAATTTGGCGAAGTTTGATTAAGTACTTCAAAAGATATCAATAAGATTAGTAGGAAATTTGATTGAGTATTTTTAAAAATTATGATATAGACGTCAATTCAGACGTCAATTCTCAACCGTTTTCCATGTAATTTTGCAGGCACCATCGGCAGGTACTACGGCAACTGCCCTGTAAATTTGGCCAAGATTGTTTAAGTACTTCAAAAGTTATTGATGACATTAGTGTGAAATTTTCCTGTAAATTTGGCGAAGTTTGATTAAGTACTTCAAAAGTTATCAATAAGATTAGTAGGAAATTTGATTGAGTATTTTTTAAAATTATGATTTAGACGTCAATTCAGACGTCAATTCTTAACCGTTTCCCATGTAATTTTGCAGGCACCATCGGCTGGTATTACGGCAACTGCTCTGTAAATTTGGCGGAGTTTCATTGATTACTTCAAAAGTTATTAATGAGATTAGTGTGAAATTTGATTGAGTATTTTTAAAAGTTTTTCATTCAGACGTCAATTCAGACGTCAATTCTCAACAGTTTTCCATGTAATTTTGCAGGAACCATCGGCTAGTACTACGGCAACTGCCCTGTGAATTTGTCGACGTTTCATTGACTACTTCAAAAGTTAATAATGAGATCAGTGTGAAATTTGATTGAGTATTTCCAAAGGTTTTCATTTAGACGTCAATTCAGACGTCAATTCTTAACCGTTTTCCATGTAATTTTGCAGGCACCATCGGCAGGTATTACGGCAACTGCCCTGTAAATTTGGCGGAGTTTCATTGATTACTTCAAAAGTTATTAATGAGAATAGTGTGAAATTTGATTGAGAATTTTTAAAAGTTTTTCATTTAGACGTCAATTCAGACGTCAATTCTCAACCGTTTTCCATGTAATTTTGCAGGCACCATCGGCAGGTACTACGGCAACTGCCCTGTAAATTTTGCAAAGATTGATTAAGTACTTCAAAAGTTATTAATGACATTAGTGTGATATTTTCCTGTAAATTTGGCGAAGTTTGATTAAGTACTTCAAAAGTTATCAATAAGATTAGTAGGAAATTTGATTGAGTATTTTTAAAAATTATGATATAGACGTCAATTCAGACGTCAATTCTCAACCGTTTTCCATGTAATTTTGCAGGCACCATCGGCTGGTATTACGGCAACTGCCCTGTAAATTTGGCGGAGTTTCATTAATTACTTCAAAAGTTATTAATGAGATCAGTGTGAAATTTGATTGAGTATTTTTAAAAGTTTTTCATTTAGACGTTAATTCAGACGTCAATTCTTAACCGTTTTCCATGTAATTTTGCAGGCACCATCGGCAGGTATTACGGCAACTGCCCTGTAAATTTGGCGGAGTTTCATTGATTACTTCAAAAGTTATTAATGAGAATAGTGTGAAATTTGATTGAGAATTTTTAAAAGTTTTTCATTTCGACGTCAATTCAGACGTCAATTCTCAACCGTTTTCTATGTAATTTTGCAGGCACCATCGGCAGGTACTACGGCAACTGCCCTGTAAATTTGGCAAAGATTGATTAAGAACTTCAAAAGTTATTAATGACATTAGTGTGATATTTTCCTGTAAATTTGGCGAAGTTTGATTAAGTACTTCAAAAGTTATCAATAAGATTAGTAGGAAATTTGATTGAGTATTTTTAAAAATTATGATATAGACGTCAATTCAGACGTCAATTCTTAACCGTTTTCCATGTAATTTTGCAGGCACCATCGGCAGGTATTACGGCAACTGCCCTGTAAATTTGGCAGAGTTTCATTGATTACTTCAAAAGTTATTAATGAGAATAGTGTGAAATTTGATTGAGAATTTTTAAAAGTTATTCATTTAGACGTCAATTCAGACGTCAATTCTCAACCGTTTTCCATGTAATTTTGCAGGCACCATCGGCAGGTATTACGGCAACTGCCCTGTAAATTTGGCGGAGTTTCATTGATTACTTCAAAAGTTATTAATGAGATTAGTGTGAAATTTGATTGAGTATTTTTAAAAGTTTTTCATTTAGACGTCAATTCAGACGTCAATTCTTAACCGTTTTCCATGTAATTTTGCAGGCACCATCGGCAGGCATTACGGCAACTGCCCTGTAAATTTGGCGGAGTTTCATTGATTACTTCAAAAGTTATTAATGAGAATAGTGTGAAATTTGATTGAGTATTTTTAAAAGTTATTCTTTTAGACGTCAATTCAGACGTCAATTCTCAACCGTTTTCCATGTAATTTTGCAGGCACCATCGGCAGGTACTACGGCAACTGCCCTGTAAATTTGGCAAAGATTGATTAAGTACTTCAAAAGTTATTAATGACATTAGTGTGATATTTTCCTGTAAATTTGGCGAAGTTTGATTAAGTACTTCAAAAGTTATCAATAAGATTAGTAGGAAATTTGATGGAGTATTTTTAAAAATTATGATATAGACGTCAATTCAGACGTCAATTCTTAACCGTTTTCCATGTTATTTTGCAGGCACCATCGGCAGGTATTACGGCAACTGCCCTGTAAATTTGGCGGAGTTTCATTGATTACTTCAAAAGTTATTAATGAGAATAGTGTGAAATTTGATTGAGAATTTTTAAAAGTTATTCATTTAGACGTCAATTCAGACGTCAATTCTCAACCGTTTTCCATGTAATTTTGCAGGCACCATCGGCTGGTATTACGGCAACTGTCCTGTAAATTTGGCGGAGTTTCATTAATTACTTCAAAAGTTATTAATGAGATCAGTGCGAAATTTGATTGAGTATTTTTAAAAGTTTTTCATTTAGACGTTAATTCAGACGTCAATTCTTAACCGTTTTCTATGTAATTTTGCAGGCACCATCGGCAGGTATTACGGCAACTGCCCTGTAAATTTGGCGGAGTTTCATTGATTACTTCAAAAGTTATTAATGAGAATAATGTGAAATTTGATTGAGAATTTTTAAAAGTTTTTCATTTCGACGTCAATTCAGACGTCAATTCTCAACCGTTTTCTATGTAATTTTGCAGGCACCATCGGCAGGTACTACGGCAACTGCCCTGTAAATTTGGCAAAGATTGATTAAGTACTTCAAAAGTTATTAATGACATTAGTGTGATATTTTCCTGTAAATTTGGCGAAGTTTGATTAAGTACTTCAAAAGATATCAATAAGATTAGTAGGAAATTTGATTGAGTATTTTTAAAAATTATGATATAGACGTCAATTCAGACGTCAATTCTCAACCGTTTTCCATGTAATTTTGCAGGCACCATCGGCAGGTACTACGGCAACTGCCCTGTAAATTTGGCCAAGATTGTTTAAGTACTTCAAAAGTTATTGATGACATTAGTGTGAAATTTTCCTGTAAATTTGGCGAAGTTTGATTAAGTACTTCAAAAGTTATCAATAAGATTAGTAGGAAATTTGATTGAGTATTTTTTAAAACTATGATTTAGACGTCAATTCAGACGTCAATTCTTAACCGTTTCCCATGTAATTTTGCAGGCACCATCGGCTGGTATTACGGCAACTGCTCTGTAAATTTGGCGGAGTTTCATTGATTACTTCAAAAGTTATTAATGAGATTAGTGTGAAATTTGATTGAGTATTTTTAAAAGTTTTTCATTCAGACGTCAATTCAGACGTCAATTCTCAACAGTTTTCCATGTAATTTTGCAGGAACCATCGGCTAGTACTACGGCAACTGCCCTGTGAATTTGTCGACGTTTCATTGACTACTTCAAAAGTTAATAATGAGATCAGTGTGAAATTTGATTGAGTATTTCCAAAGGTTTTCATTTAGACGTCAATTCAGACGTCAATTCTTAACCGTTTTCCATGTAATTTTGCAGGCACCATCGGCAGGTATTACGGCAACTGCCCTGTAAATTTGGCGGAGTTTCATTGATTACTTCAAAAGTTTTTAATGAGAATAGTGTGAAATTTGATTGAGAATTTTTAAAAGTTTTTCATTTAGACGTCAATTCAGACGTCAATTCTCAACCGTTTTCCATGTAATTTTGCAGGCACCATCGGCAGGTACTACGGCAACTGCCCTGTAAATTTTGCAAAGATTGATTAAGTACTTCAAAAGTTATTAATGACATTAGTGTGATATTTTCCTGTAAATTTGGCGAAGTTTGATTAAGTACTTCAAAAGTTATCAATAAGATTAGTAGGAAATTTGATTGAGTATTTTTAAAAATTATGATATAGACGTCAATTCAGACGTCAATTCTCAACCGTTTTCCATGTAATTTTGCAGGCACCATCGGCTGGTATTACGGCAACTGCCCTGTAAATTTGGCGGAGTTTCATTAATTACTTCAAAAGTTATTAATGAGATCAGTGTGAAATTTGATTGAGTATTTTTAAAAGTTTTTCATTTAGACGTTAATTCAGACGTCAATTCTTAACCGTTTTCCATGTAATTTTGCAGGCACCATCGGCAGGTATTACGGCAACTGCCCTGTAAATTTGGCGGAGTTTCATTGATTACTTCAAAAGTTATTAATGAGAATAGTGTGAAATTTGATTGAGAATTTTTAAAAGTTTTTCATTTCGACGTCAATTCAGACGTCAATTCTCAACCGTTTTCTATGTAATTTTGCAGGCACCATCGGCAGGTACTACGGCAACTGCCCTGTAAATTTGGCAAAGATTGATTAAGAACTTCAAAAGTTATTAATGACATTAGTGTGATATTTTCCTGTAAATTTGGCGAAGTTTGATTAAGTACTTCAAAAGTTATCAATAAGATTAGTAGGAAATTTGATTGAGTATTTTTAAAAATTATGATATAGACGTCAATTCAGACGTCAATTCTTAACCGTTTTCCATGTAATTTTGCAGGCACCATCGGCAGGTATTACGGCAACTGCCCTGTAAATTTGGCAGAGTTTCATTGATTACTTCAAAAGTTATTAATGAGAATAGTGTGAAATTTGATTGAGAATTTTTAAAAGTTATTCATTTAGACGTCAATTCAGACGTCAATTCTCAACCGTTTTCCATGTAATTTTGCAGGCACCATCGGCAGGTATTACGGCAACTGCCCTGTAAATTTGGCGGAGTTTCATTGATTACTTCAAAAGTTATTAATGAGATTAGTGTGAAATTTGATTGAGTATTTTTAAAAGTTTTTCATTTAGACGTCAATTCAGACGTCAATTCTTAACCGTTTTCCATGTAATTTTGCAGGCACCATCGGCAGGCATTACGGCAACTGCCCTGTAAATTTGGCGGAGTTTCATTGATTACTTCAAAAGTTATTAATGAGAATAGTGTGAAATTTGATTGAGTATTTTTAAAAGTTATTCTTTTAGACGTCAATTCAGACGTCAATTCTCAACCGTTTTCCATGTAATTTTGCAGGCACCATCGGCAGGTACTACGGCAACTGCCCTGTAAATTTGGCCAAGATTGTTTAAGTACTTCAAAAGTTATTGATGACATTAGTGTGAAATTTTCCTGTAAATTTGGCGAAGTTTGATTAAGTACTTCAAAAGTTATCAATAAGATTAGTAGGAAATTTGATTGAGTATTTTTAAAAATTATGATTTAGACGTCAATTCAGACGTTAATTCTTAACCGTTTCCCATGTAATTTCGCAGGCACCATCGGCTGGTATTACGGCAACTGCTCTGTAAATTTGGCGGAGTTTCATTGATTACTTCAAAAGTTATTAATGAGATTAGTGTGAAATTTGATTGAGTATTTTTAAAAGTTTTTCATTCAGACGTCAATTCAGACGTCAATTCTCAACAGTTTTCCATGTAATTTTGCAGGAACCATCGGCTAGTACTACGGCAACTGCCCTGTAAATTTGGCGGAGTTTAATTAATTACTTCAAAAGTTATTAATGAGATCAGTGTGAAATTTGATTGAGTATTTTTAAAAGTTTTTCATTTAGACGTTAATTCAGACGTCAATTCTTAACCGTTTTCTATGTAATTTTGCAGGCACCATCGGCAGGTATTACGGCAACTGCCCTGTAAATTTGGCGGAGTTTCATTGATTACTTCAAAAGTTATTAATGAGATTAGTGTGAAATTTGATTGAGTATTTTTAAAAGTTTTTCATTTAGACGTCAATTCAGACGTCAATTCTTAACCGTTTTCCATGTAATTTTGCAGGCACCATCGGCAGGCATTACGGCAACTGCCCTGTAAATTTGGCGGATTTTCATTGATTACTTCAAAAGTTATTAATGAGAATAGTGTGAAATTTGATTGAGAATTTTTAAAAGTTATTCTTTTAGACGTCAATTCAGACGTCAATTCTCAACCGTTTTCCATGTAATTTTGCAGGCACCATCGGCAGGCACTACGGCAACTGCCCTGTAAATTTGGCCAAGATTGTTTAAGTACTTCAAAAGTTATTAATGACATTAGTGTGATATTTTCCTGTAAATTTGGCGAAGTTTGATTAAGTACTTCAAAAGTTATCAATAAGATTAGTAGGAAATTTGATTGAGTATTTTTAAAAATTATGATATAGACGTCAATTCAGACGTCAATTCTCAACCGTTTTCCATGTAATTTTGCAGGCACCATCGGCTGGTATTACGGCAACTGCCCTGTAAATTTGGCGGAGTTTCATTGATTACTTCGAAAGTTATTAATGAGATTAGTGTGAAATTTGATTGAGTATTTTTAAAAGTTTTTCATTCAGACGTCAATTCAGACGTCAATTCTCAACAGTTTTCCATGTAATTTTGCAGGAACCATCGGCTAGTACTACGGCAACTGCCCTGTAAATTTGGCGGAGTTTAATTAATTACTTCAAAAGTTATTAATGAGATCAGTGTGAAATTTGATTGAGTATTTTTAAAAGTTTTTCATTTAGACGTTAATTCAGACGTCAATTCTTAACCGTTTTCTATGTAATTTTGCAGGCACCATCGGCAGGTATTACGGCAACTGCCCTGTAAATTTGGCGGAGTTTCATTGATTACTTCAAAAGTTATTAATGAGATTAGTGTGAAATTTGATTGAGTATTTTTAAAAGTTTTTCATTTAGACGTCAATTCAGACGTCAATTCTTAACCGTTTTCCATGTAATTTTGCAGGCACCATCGGCAGGCATTACGGCAACTGCCCTGTAAATTTGGCGGATTTTCATTGATTACTTCAAAAGTTATTAATGAGAATAGTGTGAAATTTGATTGAGAATTTTTAAAAGTTATTCTTTTAGACGTCAATTCAGACGTCAATTCTCAACCGTTTTCCATGTAATTTTGCAGGCACCATCGGCAGGCACTACGGCAACTGCCCTGTAAATTTGGCCAAGATTGTTTAAGTACTTCAAAAGTTATTGATGACATTAGTGTGAAATTTTCCTGTAAATTTGGCGAAGTTTGATTAAGTACTTCAAAAGTTATCAATAAGATTAGTAGGAAATTTGATTGAGTATTTTTTAAAATTATGATTTAGACGTCAATTCAGACGTCAATTCTTAACCGTTTCCCATGTAATTTTGCAGGCACCATCGGCTGGTATTACGGCAACTGCTCTGTAAATTTGGCGGAGTTTCATTGATTACTTCAAAAGTTATTAATGAGATTAGTGTGAAATTTGATTGAGTATTTTTAAAAGTTTTTCATTCAGACGTCAATTCAGACGTCAATTCTCAACAGTTTTCCATGTAATTTTGCAGGAACCATCGGCTAGTACTACGGCAACTGCCCTGTGAATTTGTCGACGTTTCATTGACTACTTCAAAAGTTAATAATGAGATCAGTGTGAAATTTGATTGAGTATTTCCAAAGTTTTTCATTTAGACGTCAATTCAGACGTCAATTCTTAACCGTTTTCCATGTAATTTTGCAGGCACCATCGGCAGGTATTACGGCAACTGCCCTGTAAATTTGGCGGAGTTTCATTGATTACTTCAAAAGTTATTAATGAGAATAGTGTGAAATTTGATTGAGAATTTTTAAAAGTTTTTCATTTAGACGTCAATTCAGACGTCAATTCTCAACCGTTTTCCATGTAATTTTGCAGGCACCATCGGCAGGTACTACGGCAACTGCCCTGTAAATTTTGCAAAGATTGATTAAGTACTTCAAAAGTTATTAATGACATTAGTGTGATATTTTCCTGTAAATTTGGCGAAGTTTGATTAAGTACTTCAAAAGTTATCAATAAGATTAGTAGGAAATTTGATTGAGTATTTTTAAAAATTATGATATAGACGTCAATTCAGACGTCAATTCTCAACCGTTTTCCATGTAATTTTGCAGGCACCATCGGCTGGTATTACGGCAACTGCCCTGTAAATTTGGCGGAGTTTCATTAATTACTTCAAAAGTTATTAATGAGATCAGTGTGAAATTTGATTGAGTATTTTTAAAAGTTTTTCATTTAGACGTTAATTCAGACGTCAATTCTTAACCGTTTTCCATGTAATTTTGCAGGCACCATCGGCAGGTATTACGGCAACTGCCCTGTAAATTTGGCGGAGTTTCATTGATTACTTCAAAAGTTATTAATGAGAAAAGTGTGAAATTTGATTGAGAATTTTTAAAAGTTTTTCATTTCGACGTCAATTCAGACGTCAATTCTCAACCGTTTTCTATGTAATTTTGCAGGCACCATCGGCAGGTACTACGGCAACTGCCCTGTAAATTTGGCAAAAAGATTGATTAAGTACTTCAAAAGTTATTAATGACATTAGTGTGATATTTTCCTGTAAATTTGGCGAAGTTTGATTAAGTACTTCAAAAGTTATCAATAAGATTAGTAGGAAATTTGATTGAGTATTTTTAAAAATTATGATATAGACGTCAATTCAGACGTCAATTCTTAACCGTTTTCCATGTAATTTTGCAGGCACCATCGGCAGGTATTACGGCAACTGCCCTGTAAATTTGGCGGAGTTTCATTGATTACTTCAAAAGTTATTAATGAGAATAGTGTGAAATTTGATTGAGAATTTTTAAAAGTTATTCATTTAGACGTCAATTCAGACGTCAATTCTCAACCGTTTTCCATGTAATTTTGCAGGCACCATCGGCAGGTATTACGGCAACTGCCCTGTAAATTTGGCGGAGTTTCATTGATTACTTCAAAAGTTATTAATGAGAATAGTGTGAAATTTGATTGAGAATTTTTAAAAGTTATTCTTTTAGACGTCAATTCAGACGTCAATTCTCAACCGTTTTCCATGTAATTTTGCAGGCACCATCGGCAGGTACTACGGCAACTGCCCTGTAAATTTGGCCAAGATTGTTTAAGTACTTCAAAAGTTATTGATGACATTAGTGTGAAATTTTCCTGTAAATTTGGCGAAGTTTGATTAAGTACTTCAAAAGTTATCAATAAGATTAGTAGGAAATTTGATTGAGTATTTTTAAAAATTATGATTTAGACGTCAATTCAGACGTCAATTCTTAACCGTTTCCCATGTAATTTTGCAGGCACCATCGGCTGGTATTACGGCAACTGCTCTGTAAATTTGGCGGAGTTTCATTGATTACTTCAAAAGTTATTAATGAGATTAGTGTGAAATTTGATTGAGTATTTTTAAAAGTTTTTCATACAGACGTCAATTCAGACGTCAATTCTCAACAGTTTTCCATGTAATTTTGCAGGAACCATCGGCTAGTACTACGGCAACTGCCCTGTGAATTTGTCGACGTTTCATTGACTACTTCAAAAGTTAATAATGAGATCAGTGTGAAATTTGATTGAGTATTTCCAAAGTTTTTCATTTAGACGTCAATTCAGACGTCAATTCTTAACCGTTTTCCATGTAATTTTGCAGGCACCATCGGCAGGTATTACGGCAACTGCCCTGTAAATTGGCGGAGTTTCATTGATTACTTCAAAAGTTATTAATGAGAATAGTGTGAAATTTGATTGAGAATTTTAAAAAGTTTTTCATTTCGACGTCAATTCAGACGTCAATTCTCAACCGTTTTCCATGTAATTTTGCAGGCACCATCGGCAGGTACTACGGCAACTGCCCTGTAAATTTGGCCAAGATTGTTTAAGTACTTCAAAAGTTATTGATGACATTAGTGTGAAATTTTCCTGTAAATTTGGCGAAGTTTGATTAAGTACTTCAAAAGTTATCAATAAGATTAGTAGGAAATTTGATTGAGTATTTTTAAAAATTATGATTTAGACGTCAATTCAGACGTCAATTCTTAACCGTTTCCCATGTAATTTTGCAGGCACCATCGGCTGGTATTACGGCAACTGCTCTGTAAATTTGGCGGAGTTTCATTGATTACTTCAAAAGTTATTAATGAGATTAGTGTGAAATTTGATTGAGTATTTTTAAAAGTTTTTCATTCAGACGTCAATTCAGACGTCAATTCTCAACAGTTTTCCATGTAATTTTGCAGGAACCATCGGCTAGTACTACGGCAACTGCCCTGTGAATTTGTCGACGTTTCATTGACTACTTCAAAAGTTAATAATGAGATCAGTGTGAAATTTGATTGAGTATTTCCAAAGGTTTTCATTTAGGACGTCAATTCAGACGTCAATTCTCAACCGTTTTCCATGTAATTTTGCAGGCACCATCGGCAGGTACTACGGCAACTGCCCTGTAAATTTTGCAAAGATTGATTAAGTACTTCAAAAGTTATTAATGACATTAGTGTGATATTTTCCTGTAAATTTGGCGAAGTTTGATTAAGTACTTCAAAAGTTATCAATAAGATTAGTAGGAAATTTGATTGAGTATTTTTAAAATTATGATATAGACGTCAATTCAGACGTCAATTCTCAACCGTTTTCCATGTAATTTTGCAGGCACCATCGGCTGGTATTACGGCAACTGCCCTGTAAATTTGGCGGAGTTTCATTGATTACTTCGAAAGTTATTAATGAGATTAGTGTGAAATTTGATTGAGTATTTTTAAAAGTTTTCATTCAGACGTCAATTCAGACGTCAATTCTCAACAGTTTTCCTTGTAATTTTGCAGGAACCATCGGCTAGTACTACGGCAACTGCCCTGTAAATTTGGCGGAGTTTAATTAATTACTTCAAAAGTTATTAATGAGATCAGTGTGAAATTTGATTGAGTATTTTTAAAAGTTTTTCATTTAGACGTTAATTCAGACGTCAATTCTTAACCGTTTTCTATGTAATTTTGCAGGCACCATCGGCAGGTATTACGGCAACTGCCCTGTAAATTTGGCGGAGTTTCATTGATTACTTCAAAAGTTATTAATGAGATTAGTGTGAAATTTGATTGAGTATTTTTAAAAGTTTTTCATTTAGACGTCAATTCAGACGTCAATTCTTAACCGTTTTCCATGTAATTTTGCAGGCACCATCGGCAGGCATTACGGCAACTGCCCTGTAAATTTGGCGGATTTTCATTGATTACTTCAAAAGTTATTAATGAGAATAGTGTGAAATTTGATTGAGAATTTTTAAAAGTTATTCTTTTAGACGTCAATTCAGACGTCAATTCTCAACCGTTTTCCATGTAATTTTGCAGGCACCATCGGCAGGCACTACGGCAACTGCCCTGTAAATTTGGCCAAGATTGTTTAAGTACTTCAAAAGTTATTGATGACATTAGTGTGAAATTTTCCTGTAAATTTGGCGAAGTTTGATTAAGTACTTCAAAAGTTATCAATAAGATTAGTAGGAAATTTGATTGAGTATTTTTTAAAATTATGATTTAGACGTCAATTCAGACGTCAATTCTTAACCGTTTCCCATGTAATTTTGCAGGCACCATCGGCTGGTATTACGGCAACTGCTCTGTAAATTTGGCGGAGTTTCATTGATTACTTCAAAAGTTATTAATGAGATTAGTGTGAAATTTGATTGAGTATTTTAAAAGTTTTTCATTCAGACGTCAATTCAGACGTCAATTCTCAACAGTTTTCCATGTAATTTTGCAGGAACCATCGGCTAGTACTACGGCAACTGCCCTGTGAATTTTTCGACGTTTCATTGACTACTTCAAAAGTTAATAATGAGATCAGTGTGAAATTTGATTGAGTATTTCCAAAGTTTTTCATTTAGACGTCAATTCAGACGTCAATTCTTAACCGTTTTCCATGTAATTTTGCAGGCACCATCGGCAGGTATTACGGCAACTGCCCTGTAAATTTGGCGGAGTTTCATTGATTACTTCAAAAGTTATTAATGAGAATAGTGTGAAATTTGATTGAGAATTTTTAAAAGTTTTTCATTTAGACGTCAATTCAGACGTCAATTCTCAACCGTTTTCCATGTAATTTTGCAGGCACCATCGGCAGGTACTACGGCAACTGCCCTGTAAATTTTGCAAAGATTGATTAAGTACTTCAAAAGTTATTAATGACATTAGTGTGATATTTTCCTGTAAATTTGGCGAAGTTTGATTAAGTACTTCAAAAGTTATCAATAAGATTAGTAGGAAATTTGATTGAGTATTTTTAAAAATTATGATATAGACGTCAATTCAGACGTCAATTCTCAACCGTTTTTCATGTAATTTTGCAGGCACCATCGGCTGGTATTACGGCAACTGCCCTGTAAATTTGGCGGAGTTTCATTAATTACTTCAAAAGTTATTAATGAGATCAGTGTGAAATTTGATTGAGTATTTTTAAAAGTTTTTCATTTAGACGTTAATTCAGACGTCAATTCTTAACCGTTTTCCATGTAATTTTGCAGGCACCATCGGCATGTATTACGGCAACTGCCCTGTAAATTTGGCGGAGTTTCATTGATTACTTCAAAAGTTATTAATGAGAAAAGTGTGAAATTTGATTGAGAATTTTTAAAAGTTTTTCATTTCGACGTCAATTCAGACGTCAATTCTCAACCGTTTTCTATGTAATTTTGCAGGCACCATCGGCAGGTACTACGGCAACTGCCCTGTAAATTTGGCAAAGATTGATTAAGTACTTCAAAAGTTATTAATGACATTAGTGTGATATTTTCCTGTAAATTTGGCGAAGTTTGATTAAGTACTTCAAAAGTTATCAATAAGATTAGTAGGAAATTTGATTGAGTATTTTTAAAAATTATGATATAGACGTCAATTCAGACGTCAATTCTTAACCGTTTTCCATGTAATTTTGCAGGCACCATCGGCAGGTATTACGGCAACTGCCCTGTAAATTTGGCGGAGTTTCATTGATTACTTCAAAAGTTATTAATGAGAATAGTGTGAAATTTGATTGAGAATTTTTAAAAGTTATTCATTTAGACGTCAATTCAGACGTCAATTCTCAACCGTTTTCCATGTAATTTTGCAGGCACCATCGGCAGGTATTACGGCAACTGCCCTGTAAATTTGGCGGAGTTTCATTGATTACTTCAAAAGTTATTAATGAGAATAGTGTGAAATTTGATTGAGAATTTTTAAAAGTTATTCTTTTAGACGTCAATTCAGACGTCAATTCTCAACCGTTTTCCATGTAATTTTGCAGGCACCATCGGCAGGTACTACGGCAACTGCCCTGTAAATTTGGCCAAGATTGTTTAAGTACTTCAAAAGTTATTGATGACATTAGTGTGAAATTTTCCTGTAAATTTGGCGAAGTTTGATTAAGTACTTCAAAAGTTATCAATAAGATTAGTAGGAAATTTGATTGAGTATTTTTAAAAATTATGATTTAGACGTCAATTCAGACGTCAATTCTTAACCGTTTCCCATGTAATTTTGCAGGCACCATCGGCTGGTATTACGGCAACTGCTCTGTAAATTTGGCGGAGTTTCATTGATTACTTCAAAAGTTATTAATGAGATTAGTGTGAAATTTGATTGAGTATTTTTAAAAGTTTTTCATACAGACGTCAATTCAGACGTCAATTCTCAACAGTTTTCCATGTAATTTTGCAGGAACCATCGGCTAGTACTACGGCAACTGCCCTGTGAATTTGTCGACGTTTCATTGACTACTTCAAAAGTTAATAATGAGATCAGTGTGAAATTTGATTGAGTATTTCCAAAGTTTTTCATTTAGACGTCAATTCAGACGTCAATTCTTAACCGTTTTCCATGTAATTTTGCAGGCACCATCGGCAGGTATTACGGCAACTGCCCTGTAAATTTGGCGGAGTTTCATTGATTACTTCAAAAGTTATTAATGAGAATAGTGTGAAATTTGATTGAGAATTTTAAAAAGTTTTTCATTTCGACGTCAATTCAGACGTCAATTCTCAACCGTTTTCCATGTAATTTTGCAGGCACCATCGGCAGGTACTACGGCAACTGCCCTGTAAATTTGGCCAAGATTGTTTAAGTACTTCAAAAGTTATTGATGACATTAGTGTGAAATTTTCCTGTAAATTTGGCGAAGTTTGATTAAGTACTTCAAAAGTTATCAATAAGATTAGTAGGAAATTTGATTGAGTATTTTTAAAAATTATGATTTAGACGTCAATTCAGACGTCAATTCTTAACCGTTTCCCATGTAATTTTGCAGGCACCATCGGCTGGTATTACGGCAACTGCTCTGTAAATTTGGCGGAGTTTCATTGATTACTTCAAAAGTTATTAATGAGATTAGTGTGAAATTTGATTGAGTATTTTTAAAAGTTTTTCATTCAGACGTCAATTCAGACGTCAATTCTCAACAGTTTTCCATGTAATTTTGCAGGAACCATCGGCTAGTACTACGGCAACTGCCCTGTGAATTTGTCGACGTTTCATTGACTACTTCAAAAGTTAATAATGAGATCAGTGTGAAATTTGATTGAGTATTTCCAAAGGTTTTCATTTAGACGTCAATTCAGACGTCAATTCTCAACCGTTTTCCATGTAATTTTGCAGGCACCATCGGCAGGTACTACGGCAACTGCCCTGTAAATTTTGCAAAGATTGATTAAGTACTTCAAAAGTTATTAATGACATTAGTGTGATATTTTCCTGTAAATTTGGCGAAGTTTGATTAAGTACTTCAAAAGTTATCAATAAGATTAGTAGGAAATTTGATTGAGTATTTTTAAAAATTATGATATAGACGTCAATTCAGACGTCAATTCTCAACCGTTTTCCATGTAATTTTGCAGGCACCATCGGCTGGTATTACGGCAACTGCCCTGTAAATTTGGCGGAGTTTCATTGATTACTTCGAAAGTTATTAATGAGATTAGTGTGAAATTTGATTGAGTATTTTTAAAAGTTTTTCATTTAGACGTTAATTCAGACGTCAATTCTTAACCGTTTTCCATGTAATTTTGCAGGCACCATCGGCAGGTATTACGGCAACTGCCCTGTAAATTTGGCGGAGTTTCATTAATTACTTCAAAAGTTATTAATGAGATCAGTGTGAAATTTGATTGAGAATTTTTAAAAGTTTTTCATTTAGACGTCAATTCAGACGTCAATTCTCAACCGTTTTCCATGTAATTTTGCAGGCACCATCGGCAGGTACTACGGCAACTGCCCTGTAAATTTTGCAAAGATTGATTAAGTACTTCAAAAGTTATTAATGACATTAGTGTGATATTTTCCTGTAAATTTGGCGAAGTTTGATTAAGTACTTCAAAAGTTATCAATAAGATTAGTAGGAAATTTGATTGAGTATTTTTAAAAATTATGATATAGACGTCAATTCAGACGTCAATTCTCAACCGTTTTCCATGTAATTTTGCAGGCACCATCGGCTGGTATTACGGCAACTGCCCTGTAAATTTGGCGGAGTTTCATTAATTATTTCAAAAGTTATTAATGAGATCAGTGTGAAATTTGATTGAGTATTTTTAAAAGTTTTTCATTTAGACGTTAATTCAGACGTCAATTCTTAACCGTTTTCCATGTAATTTTGCAGGCACCATCGGCAGGTATTACGGCAACTGCCCTGTAAATTTGGCGGAGTTTCATTGATTACTTCAAAAGTTATTAATGAGAAAAGTGTGAAATTTGATTGAGAATTTTTAAAAGTTTTTCATTTCGACGTCAATTCAGACGTCAATTCTCAACCGTTTTCTATGTAATTTTGCAGGCACCATCGGCAGGTACTACGGCAACTGCCCTGTAAATTTGGCAAAGATTGATTAAGTACTTCAAAAGTTATTAATGACATCAGTGTGATATTTTCCTGTAAATTTGGCGAAGTTTGATTAAGTACTTCAAAAGTTATCAATAAGATTAGTAGGAAATTTGATTGAGTATTTTTAAAAATTATGATATAGACGTCAATTCAGACGTCAATTCTTAACCGTTTTCCATGTAATTTTGCAGGCACCATCGGCAGGTATTACGGCAACTGCCCTGTAAATTTGGCGGAGTTTCATTGATTACTTCGAAAGTTATTAATGAGATTAATGTGAAATTTGATTGAGTATTTTTAAAAGTTTTTCATTTAGACGTTAATTCAGACGTCAATTCTTAACCGTTTTCCATGTAATTTTGCAGGCACCATCGGCAGGTATTACGGCAACTGCCCTGTAAATTTGGCGGAGTTTCATTAATTACTTCAAAAGTTATTAATGAGATCAGTGTGAAATTTGATTGAGAATTTTTAAAAGTTTTTCATTTAGACGTCAATTCAGACGTCAATTCTCAACCGTTTTCCATGTAATTTTGCAGGCACCATCGGCAGGTACTACGGCAACTGCCCTGTAAATTTTGCAAAGATTGATTAAGTACTTCAAAAGTTATTAATGACATTAGTGTGATATTTTCCTGTAAATTTGGCGAAGTTTGATTAAGTACTTCAAAAGTTATCAATAAGATTAGTAGGAAATTTGATTGAGTATTTTTAAAAATTATGATATAGACGTCAATTCAGACGTCAATTCTCAACCGTTTTCCATGTAATTTTGCAGGCACCATCGGCTGGTATTACGGCAACTGCCCTGTAAATTTGGCGGAGTTTCATTAATTATTTCAAAAGTTATTAATGAGATCAGTGTGAAATTTGATTGAGTATTTTTAAAAGTTTTTCATTTAGACGTTAATTCAGACGTCAATTCTTAACCGTTTTCCATGTAATTTTGCAGGCACCATCGGCAGGTATTACGGCAACTGCCCTGTAAATTTGGCGGAGTTTCATTGATTACTTCAAAAGTTATTAATGAGAAAAGTGTGAAATTTGATTGAGAATTTTTAAAAGTTTTTCATTTCGACGTCAATTCAGACGTCAATTCTCAACCGTTTTCTATGTAATTTTGCAGGCACCATCGGCAGGTACTACGGCAACTGCCCTGTAAATTTGGCAAAGATTGATTAAGTACTTCAAAAGTTATTAATGACATCAGTGTGATATTTTCCTGTAAATTTGGCGAAGTTTGATTAAGTACTTCAAAAGTTATCAATAAGATTAGTAGGAAATTTGATTGAGTATTTTTAAAAATTATGATATAGACGTCAATTCAGACGTCAATTCTTAACCGTTTCCCATGTAATTTTGCAGGCACCATCGGCTGGTATTACGGCAACTGCTCTGTAAATTTGGCGGAGTTTCATTGATTACTTCAAAAGTTATTAATGAGATTAGTGTGAAATTTGATTGAGTATTTTTAAAAGTTTTTCATTCAGACGTCAATTCAGACGTCAATTCTCAACAGTTTTTCATGTAATTTTGCAGGAACCATCGGCTAGTACTACGGCAACTGCCCTGTGAATTTGTCGACGTTTCATTGACTACTTCAAAAGTTAATAATGAGATCAGTGTGAAATTTGATTGAGTATTTCCAAAGGTTTTCATTTAGACGTCAATTCAGACGTCAATTCTCAACCGTTTTCCATGTAATTTTGCAGGCACCATCGGCAGGTACTACGGCAACTGCCCTGTAAATTTTGCAAAGATTGATTAAGTACTTCAAAAGTTATTAATGACATTAGTGTGATATTTTCCTGTAAATTTGGCGAAGTTTGATTAAGTACTTCAAAAGTTATCAATAAGATTAGTAGGAAATTTGATTGAGTATTTTTAAAAATTATGATATAGACGTCAATTCAGACGTCAATTCTCAACCGTTTTCCATGTAATTTTGCAGGCACCATCGGCTGGTATTACGGCAACTGCCCTGTAAATTTGGCGGAGTTTCATTGATTACTTCGAAAGTTATTAATGAGATTAGTGTGAAATTTGATTGAGTATTTTTAAAAGTTTTTCATTTAGACGTTAATTCAGACGTCAATTCTTAACCGTTTTCCATGTAATTTTGCAGGCACCATCGGCAGGTATTACGGCAACTGCCCTGTAAATTTGGCGGAGTTTCATTAATTACTTCAAAAGTTATTAATGAGATCAGTGTGAAATTTGATTGAGAATTTTTAAAAGTTTTTCATTTAGACGTCAATTCAGACGTCAATTCTCAACCGTTTTCCATGTAATTTTGCAGGCACCATCGGCAGGTACTACGGCAACTGCCCTGTAAATTTTGCAAAGATTGATTAAGTACTTCAAAAGTTATTAATGACATTAGTGTGATATTTTCCTGTAAATTTGGCGAAGTTTGATTAAGTACTTCAAAAGTTATCAATAAGATTAGTAGGAAATTTGATTGAGTATTTTTAAAAATTATGATATAGACGTCAATTCAGACGTCAATTCTCAACCGTTTTCCATGTAATTTTGCAGGCACCATCGGCTGGTATTACGGCAACTGCCCTGTAAATTTGGCGGAGTTTCATTAATTATTTCAAAAGTTATTAATGAGATCAGTGTGAAATTTGATTGAGTATTTTTAAAAGTTTTTCATTTAGACGTTAATTCAGACGTCAATTCTTAACCGTTTTCCATGTAATTTTGCAGGCACCATCGGCAGGTATTACGGCAACTGCCCTGTAAATTTGGCGGAGTTTCATTGATTACTTCAAAAGTTATTAATGAGAAAAGTGTGAAATTTGATTGAGAATTTTTAAAAGTTTTTCATTTCGACGTCAATTCAGACGTCAATTCTCAACCGTTTTCTATGTAATTTTGCAGGCACCATCGGCAGGTACTACGGCAACTGCCCTGTAAATTTGGCAAAGATTGATTAAGTACTTCAAAAGTTATTAATGACATCAGTGTGATATTTTCCTGTAAATTTGGCGAAGTTTGATTAAGTACTTCAAAAGTTATCAATAAGATTTGTAGGAAATTTGATTGAGTATTTTTAAAAATTATGATATAGACGTCAATTCAGACGTCAATTCTCAACCGTTTTCCATGTAATTTTGCAGGCACCATCGGCTGGTATTACGGCAACTGCCCTGTAAATTTGGCGGAGTTTCATTGATTACTTCGAAAGTTATTAATGAGATTAATGTGAAATTTGATTGAGTATTTTTAAAAGTTTTTCATTTAGACGTTAATTCAGACGTCAATTCTTAACCGTTTTCCATGTAATTTTGCAGGCACCATCGGCAGGTATTACGGCAACTGCCCTGTAAATTTGGCGGAGTTTCATTAATTACTTCAAAAGTTATTAATGAGATCAGTGTGAAATTTGATTGAGAATTTTTAAAAGTTTTTCATTTAGACGTCAATTCAGACGTCAATTCTCAACCGTTTTCCATGTAATTTTGCAGGCACCATCGGCAGGTACTACGGCAACTGCCCTGTAAATTTTGCAAAGATTGATTAAGTACTTCAAAAGTTATTAATGACATTAGTGTGATATTTTCCTGTAAATTTGGCGAAGTTTGATTAAGTACTTCAAAAGTTATCAATAAGATTAGTAGGAAATTTGATTGAGTATTTTTAAAAATTATGATATAGACGTCAATTCAGACGTCAATTCTCAACCGTTTTCCATGTAATTTTGCAGGCACCATCGGCTGGTATTACGGCAACTGCCCTGTAAATTTGGCGGAGTTTCATTAATTATTTCAAAAGTTATTAATGAGATCAGTGTGAAATTTGATTGAGTATTTTTAAAAGTTTTTCATTTAGACGTTAATTCAGACGTCAATTCTTAACCGTTTTCCATGTAATTTTGCAGGCACCATCGGCAGGTATTACGGCTACTGCCCTGTAAATTTGGCGGAGTTTCATTGATTACTTCAAAAGTTATTAATGAGAAAAGTGTGAAATTTGATTGAGAATTTTTAAAAGTTTTTCATTTCGACGTCAATTCAGACGTCAATTCTCAACCGTTTTCTATGTAATTTTGCAGGCACCATCGGCAGGTACTACGGCAACTGCCCTGTAAATTTGGCAAAGATTGATTAAGTACTTCAAAAGTTATTAATGACATCAGTGTGATATTTTCCTGTAAATTTGGCGAAGTTTGATTAAGTACTTCAAAAGTTATCAATAAGATTAGTAGGAAATTTGATTGAGTATTTTTAAAAATTATGATATAGACGTCAATTCAGACGTCAATTCTTAACCGTTTTCCATGTAATTTTGCAGGCACCATCGGCAGGTATTACGGCAACTGCCCTGTAAATTTGGCGGAGTTTCATTGATTACTTCAAAAGTTATTAATGAGAATAGTGTGAAATTTGATTGAGAATTTTTAAAAGTTTTTCATTTCGACGTCAATTCAGACGTCAATTCTCAACCGTTTTCCATGTAATTTTGCAGGCACCATCGGCAGGTACTACGGCAACTGCCCTGTAAATTTGGCCAAGATTGTTTAAGTACTTCAAAAGTTATTGATGACATTAGTGTGAAATTTTCCTGTAAATTTGGCGAAGTTTGATTAAGTACTTCAAAAGTTATCAATAAGATTAGTAGGAAATTTGATTGAGTATTTTTAAAAATTATGACTTAGACGTCAATTCAGACGTCAATTCTTAACCGTTTCCCATGTAATTTTGCAGGCACCATCGGCTGGTATTACGGCAACTGCTCTGTAAATTTGGCGGAGTTTCATTGATTACTTCAAAAGTTATTAATGAGATTAGTGTGAAATTTGATTGAGTATTTTTAAAAGTTTTTCATTCAGACGTCAATTCAGACGTCAATTCTCAACAGTTTTCCATGTAATTTTGCAGGAACCATCGGCTAGTACTACGGCAACTGCCCTGTGAATTTGTCGACGTTTCATTGACTACTTCAAAAGTTAATAATGAGATCAGTGTGAAATTTGATTGAGTATTTCCAAAGGTTTTCATTTAGACGTCAATTCAGACGTCAATTCTCAACCGTTTTCCATGTAATTTTGCAGGCACCATCGGCAGGTACTACGGCAACTGCCCTGTAAATTTTGCAAAGATTGATTAAGTACTTCAAAAGTTATTAATGACATTAGTGTGATATTTTCCTGTAAATTTGGCGAAGTTTGATTAAGTACTTCAAAAGTTATCAATAAGATTAGTAGGAAATTTGATTGAGTATTTTTAAAAATTATGATATAGACGTCAATTCAGACGTCAATTCTCAACCGTTTTCCATGTAATTTTGCAGGCACCATCGGCTGGTATTACGGCAACTGCCCTGTAAATTTGGCGGAGTTTCATTGATTACTTCGAAAGTTATTAATGAGATTAGTGTGAAATTTGATTGAGTATTTTTAAAAGTTTTTCATTTAGACGTTAATTCAGACGTCAATTCTTAACCGTTTTCCATGTAATTTTGCAGGCACCATCGGCAGGTATTACGGCAACTGCCCTGTAAATTTGGCGGAGTTTCATTAATTTTTTCAAAAGTTATTAATGAGATCAGTGTGAAATTTGATTGAGTATTTTTAAAAGTTTTTCATTTAGACGTTAATTCAGACGTCAATTCTTAACCGTTTTCCATGTAATTTTGCAGGCACCATCGGCAGGTATTACGGCAACTGCCCTGTAAATTTGGCGGAGTTTCATTGATTACTTCAAAAGTTATTAATGAGAATAGTGTGAAATTTGATTGAGAATTTTTAAAAGTTTTTCATTTCGACGTCAATTCAGACGTCAATTCTCAACCGTTTTCTATGTAATTTTGCAGGCACCATCGGCAGGTACTACGGCAACTGCCCTGTAAATTTGGCAAAGATTGATTAAGTACTTCAAAAGTTATTAATGACATTAGTGTGATATTTTCCTGTAAATTTGGCGAAGTTTGATTAAGTACTTCAAAAGTTATCAATAAGATTAGTAGGAAATTTGATTGAGTATTTTTAAAAATTATGATATAGACGTCAATTCAGACGTCAATTCTTAACCGTTTTCCATGTAATTTTGCAGGCACCATCGGCAGGTATTACGGCAACTGCCCTGTAAATTTGGCGGAGTTTCATTGATTACTTCAAAAGTTATTAATGAGAATAGTGTGAAATTTGATTGAGAATTTTTAAAAGTTATTCATTTAGACGTCAATTCAGACGTCAATTCTCAACCGTTTTCCATGTAATTTTGCAGGCACCATCGGCTGGTATTACGGCAACTGCCCTGTAAATTTGGCGGAGTTTCGTTAATTACTTCAAAAGTTATTAATGAGATCAGTGTGAAATTTGATTGAGTATTTTCAAAAGTTTTTCATTTAGACGTTAATTCAGACGTCAATTCTTAACCGTTTTCTATGTAATTTTGCAGGCACCATCGGCAGGTATTACGGCAACTGCCCTGTAAATTTGGCGGAGTTTCATTGATTACTTCAAAAGTTATTAATGAGAATAGTGTGAAATTTGATTGAGAATTTTTAAAAGTTTTTCATTTCGACGTCAATTCAGACGTCAATTCTCAACCGTTTTCTATGTAATTTTGCAGGCACCATCGGCAGGTACTACGGCAACTGCCCTGTAAATTTGGCAAAGATTGATTAAGTACTTCAAAAGTTATTAATGACATTAGTGTGTTATTTTCCTGTAAATTTGGCGAAGTTTGATTAAGTACTTCAAAAGTTATCAATAAGATTAGTAGGAAATTTGATTGAGTATTTTTAAAAATTATGATATAGACGTCAATTCAGACGTCAATTCTCAACCGTTTTCCATGTAATTTTGCAGGCACCATCGGCAGGTACTACGGCAACTGCCCTGTAAATTTGGCCAAGATTGTTTAAGTACTTCAAAAGTTATTGATGACATTAGTGTGAATTTTTCCTGTAAATTTGGCAAAGTTTGATTAAGTACTTCAAAAGTTATCAATAAGATTAGTAGGAAATTTGATTGAGTATTTTTAAAAATTATGATTTAGACGTCAATTCAGACGTCAATTCTTAACCGTTTCCCATGTAATTTTGCAGGCACCATCGGCTGGTATTACGGCAACTGCTCTGTAAATTTGGCGGAGTTTCATTGATTACTTCAAAAGTTATTAATGAGATTAGTGTGAAATTTGATTGAGTATTTTTAAAAGTTTTTCATTCAGACGTCAATTCAGACGTCAATTCTCAACAGTTTTCCATGTAATTTTGCAGGAACCATCGGCTAGTACTACGGCAACTGCCCTGTGAATTTGTCGACGTTTCATTGACTACTTCAAAAGTTAATAATGAGATCAGTGTGAAATTTGATTGAGTATTTCCAAAGGTTTTCATTTAGACGTCAATTCAGACGTCAATTCTTAACCGTTTTCCATGTAATTTTGCAGGCACCATCGGCAGGTATTACGGCAACTGCCCTGTAAATTTGGCGGAGTTTCATTGATTACTTCAAAAGTTATTAATGAGAATAGTGTGAAATTTGATTGAGAATTTTTAAAAGTTTTTCATTTAGACGTCAATTCAGACGTCAATTCTCAATCGTTTTCCATGTAATTTTGCAGGCACCATCGGCAGGTACTACGGCAACTGCCCTGTAAATTTTGCAAAGATTGATTAAGTACTTCAAAAGTTATTGATGACATTAGTGTGATATTTTCCTGTAAATTTGGCGAAGTTTGATTAAGTACTTCAAAAGTTATCAATAAGATTAGTAGGAAATTTGATTGAGTATTTTTAAAAATTATGATATAGACGTCAATTCAGACGTCAATTCTCAACCGTTTTCCATGTAATTTTGGAGGCACCATCGGCTGGTATTACGGCAACTGCCCTGTAAATTTGGCGGAGTTTCATTAAATACTTCAAAAGTTATTAATGAGATCAGTGTGAAATTTGATTGAGTATTTTTAAAAGTTTTTCATTTAGACGTTAATTCAGACGTCAATTCTTAACCGTTTTCCATGTAAGTTTGCAGGCACCATCGGCAGGTATTACGACAACTGCCCTGTAAATTTGGCGGAGTTTCATTGATTACTTCAAAAGTTATTAATGAGAATAGTGTGAAATTTGATTGAGAATTTTTAAAAGTTTTTCATTTCGACGTCAATTCAGACGTCAATTCTCAACCGTTTTCTATGTAATTTTGCAGGCACCATCGGCAGGTACTACGGCAACTGCCCTGTAAATTTGGTAAAGATTGATTAAGTACTTCAAAAGTTATTAATGACATTAGTGTGATATTTTCCTGTAAATTTGGCGAAGTTTGATTAAGTACTTCAAAAGTTATCAATAAGATTAGTAGGAAATTTGATTGAGTATTTTTAAAAATTATGATATAGACGTCAATTCAGACGTCAATTCTTAACCGTTTTCCATGTAATTTTGCAGGCACCATCGGCAGGTATTACGGCAACTGCCCTGTAAATTTGGCGGAGTTTCATTGATTACTTCAAAAGTTATTAATGAGAATAGTGTGAAATTTGATTGAGAATTTTTAAAAGTTATTCATTTAGACGTCAATTCAGACGTCAATTCTCAACCGTTTTCCATGTAATTTTGCAGGCACCATCGGCAGGTATTACGGCAACTGCCCTGTAAATTTGGCGGAGTTTCATTGATTACTTCAAAAGTTATTAATGAGATTAGTGTGAAATTTGATTGAGTATTTTTAAAAGTTTTTCATTTAGACGTCAATTCAGACGTCAATTCTTAACCGTTTTCCATGTAATTTTGCAGGCACCATCGGCAGGCATTACGGCAACTGCCCTGTAAATTTGGCGGAGTTTCATTGATTACTTCAAAAGTTATTAATGAGAATAGTGTGAAATTTGATTGATAATTTTTAAAAGTTATTCTTTTAGACGTCAATTCAGACGTCAATTCTCAACCGTTTTCCATGTAATTTTGCAGGCAACATCGGCAGGTACTACGGCAACTGCCCTGTAAATTTGGCCAAGATTGTTTAAGTACTTCAAAAGTTATTGATGACATTAGTGTGAAATTTTCCTGTAAATTTGGCGAAGTTTGATTAAGTACTTCAAAAGTTATCAATAAGATTAGTAGGAAATTTGATTGAGTATTTTTAAAAATTATGATTCAGACGTCAATTCAGACGTCAATTCTTAACCGTTTCCCATGTAATTTTGCAGGCACCATCGGCTGGTATTACGGCAACTGCTCTGTAAATTTGGCGGAGTTTCATTGATTACTTCAAAAGTTATTAATGAGATTAGTGTGAAATTTGATTGAGTATTTTTAAAAGTTTTTCATTCAGACGTCAATTCAGACGTCAATTCTCAACAGTTTTCCATGTAATTTTGCAGGAACCATCGGCTAGTACTACGGCAACTGCCCTGTAAATTTGGCGGAGTTTAATTAATTACTTCAAAAGTTATTAATGAGATCAGTGTGAAATTTGATTGCGTATTTTTAAAAGTTTTTCATTTAGACGTTAATTCAGACGTCAATTCTTAACCGTTTTCAATGTAATTTTGCAGGCACCATCGGCAGGTATTACGGCAACTGCCCTGTAAATTTGGCGGAGTTTCATTGATTACTTCAAAAGTTATTAATGAGAATAGTGTGAAATTTGATTGAGAATTTTTAAAAGTTATTCTTTTAGACGTCAATTCAGACGTCAATTCTCAACCGTTTTCCATGTAATTTTGCAGGCACCATCGGCAGGTACTACGGCAACTGCCCTGTAAATTTGGCCAAGATTGTTTAAGTACTTCAAAAGTTATTGATGACATTAGTGTGAAATTTTCCTGTAAATTTGGCGAAGTTTGATTAAGTACTTCAAAAGTTATCAATAAGATTAGTAGGAAATTTGATTGAGTATTTTTTAAAATTATGATTTAGACGTCAATTCAGACGTCAATTCTTAACCGTTTCCCATGTAATTTTGCAGGCACCATCGGCTGGTATTACGGCAACTGCTCTGTAAATTTGGCGGAGTTTCATTGATTACTTCAAAAGTTATTAATGAGATTAGTGTGAAATTTGATTGAGTATTTTTAAAAGTTTTTCATTCAGACGTCAATTCAGACGTCAATTCTCAACAGTTTTCCATGTAATTTTGCAGGAACCATCGGCTAGTACTACGGCAACTGCCCTGTGAATTTGTCGACGTTTCATTGACTACTTCAAAAGTTAATAATGAGATCAGTGTGAAATTTGATTGAGTATTTCCAAAGTTTTTCATTTAGACGTCAATTCAGACGTCAATTCTTAACCGTTTTCCATGTAATTTTGCAGGCACCATCGGCAGGTATTACGGCAACTGCCCTGTAAATTTGGCGGAGTTTCATTGATTACTTCAAAAGTTATTAATGAGAATAGTTTGAAATTTGATTGAGAATTTTTAAAAGTTTTTCATTTAGACGTCAATTCAGACGTCAATTCTCAACCGTTTTCCATGTAATTTTGCAGGCACCATCGGCAGGTACTACGGCAACTGCCCTGTAAATTTTGCAAAGATTGATTAAGCACTTCAAAAGTTATTAATGACTTTAGTGTGATATTTTCCTGTAAATTTGGCGAAGTTTGATTAAGTACTTCAAAAGTTATCAATAAGATTAGTAGGAAATTTGATTGAGTATTTTTAAAAATTATGATATAGACGTCAATTCAGACGTCAATTCTCAACCGTTTTCCACGTAATTTTGCAGGCACCATCGGCTGGTATTACGGCAACTGCCCTGTAAATTTGGCGGAGTTTCATTAATTACTTCAAAAGTTATTAATGAGATCAGTGTGAAATTTGATTGAGTATTTTTAAAAGTTTTTCATTTAGACGTTAATTCAGACGTCAATTCTTAACCGTTTTCCATGTAATTTTGCAGGCACCATCGGCAGGTATTACGGCAACTGCCCTGTAAATTTGGCGGAGTTTCATTGATTACTTCAAAAGTTATTAATGAGAATAGTGTGAAATTTGATTGAGAATTTTTAAAAGTTTTTCATTTCGACGTCAATTCAGACGTCAATTCTCAACCGTTTTCTATGTAATTTTGCAGGCACCATCGGCAGGTACTACGGCAACTGCCCTGTAAATTTGGCAAAGATTGATTAAGTACTTCAAAAGTTATTAATGACATTAGTGTGATATTTTCCTGTAAATTTGGCGAAGTTTGATTAAGTACTTCAAAAGTTATCAATAAGATTAGTAGGAAATTTGATTGAGTATTTTTAAAAATTATGATATAGACGTCAATTCAGACGTCAATTCTTAACCGTTTTCCATGTAATTTTGCAGGCACCATCGGCAGGTATTACGGCAACTGCCCTGTAAATTTGGCGGAGTTTCATTGATTACTTCAAAAGTTATTAATGAGAATAGTGTGAAATTTGATTGAGAATTTTTAAAAGTTATTCATTTAGACGTCAATTCAGACGTCAATTCTCAACCGTTTTCCATGTAATTTTGCAGGCACCATCGGCAGGTATTACGGCAACTGCCCTGTAAATTTGGCGGAGTTTCATTGATTACTTCAAAAGTTATTAATGAGAATAGTGTGAAATTTGATTGAGAATTTTTAAAAGTTATTCTTTTAGACGTCAATTCAGACGTCAATTCTCAACCGTTTTCCATGTAATTTTGCAGGCACCATCGGCAGGTACTACGGCAACTGCCCTGTAAATTTGGCCAAGATTGTTTAAGTACTTCAAAAGTTATTGATGACATTAGTGTGAAATTTTCCTGTAAATTTGGCGACGTTTGATTAAGTACTTCAAAAGTTATCAATAAGATTAGTAGGAAATTTGATTGAGTATTTTTAAAAATTATGATTTAGACGTCAATTCAGACGTCAATTCTTAACCGTTTCCCATGTAATTTTGCAGGCACCATCGGCTGGTATTACGGCAACTGCTCTGTAAATTTGGCGGAGTTTCATTGATTACTTCAAAAGTTATTAATGAGATTAGTGTGAAATTTGATTGAGTATTTTTAAAAGTTTTTCATTCAGACGTCAATTTAGACGTCAATTCTCAACAGTTTTCCATGTAATTTTGCAGGAACCATCGGCTAGTACTACGGCAACTGCCCTGTGAATTTCTCGACGTTTCATTGACTACTTCAAAAGTTAATAATGAGATCAGTGTGAAATTTGATTGAGTATTTCCAAAGTTTTTCATTTAGACGTCAATTCAGACGTCAATTCTTAACCGTTTTCCATGTAATTTTGCAGGCACCATCGGCAGGTATTACGGCAACTGCCCTGTAAATTTGGCGGAGTTTCATTGATTACTTCAAAAGTTATTAATGAGAATAGTGTGAAATTTGATTGAGAATTTTTAAAAGTTTTTCATTTAGACGTCAATTCAGACGTCAATTCTCAACCGTTTTCCATGTAATTTTGCAGGCACCATCGGCAGGTACTACGGCAACTGCCCTGTAAATTTTGCAATGATTGATTAAGTACTTCAAAAGTTATTAATGACATTAGTGTGATATTTTCCTGTAAATTTGGCGAAGTTTGATTAAGTACTTCAAAAGTTATCAATAAGATTAGTAGGAAATTTGATTGAGTATTTTTAAAAATTATGATATAGACGTCAATTCAGACGTCAATTCTCAACCGTTTTCCATGTAATTTTGCAGGCACCATCGGCTGGTATTACGGCAACTGCCCTGTAAATTTGGCGGAGTTTCATTAATTACTTCAAAAGTTATTAATGAGATCAGTGTGAAATTTGATTGAGTATTTTTAAAAGTTTTTCATTTAGACGTTAATTCAGACGTCAATTCTTAACCGTTTTCCATGTAATTTTGCAGGCACCATCGGCAGGTATTACGGCAACTGCCCTGTAAATTTGGCGGAGTTTCATTGATTACTTCAAAAGTTATTAATGAGAATAGTGTGAAATTTGATTGAGAATTTTTAAAAGTTTTTCATTTCGACGTCAATTCAGACGTCAATTCTCAACCGTTTTCTATGTAATTTTGCAGGCACCATCGGCAGGTACTACGGCAACTGCCCTGTAAATTTGGCAAAGATTGATTAAGTACTTCAAAAGTTATTAATGACATTAGTGTAATATTTTCCTGTAAATTTGGCGAAGTTTGATTAAGTACTTCAAAAGTTATCAATAAGATTAGTAGGAAATTTGATTGAGTATTTTTAAAAATTATGATATAGACGTCAATTCAGACGTCAATTCTTAACCGTTTTCCATGTAATTTTGCAGACACCATCGGGAGGTATTACGGCAACTGCCTTGTAAATTTGGCGGAGTTTCATTGATTACTTCAAAAGTTATTAATGAGAATAGTGTGAAATTTGATTGAGAATTTTTAAAAGTTATTCATTTAGACGTCAATTCAGACGTCAATTCTTAACCGTTTTCCATGTAATTTTGCAGGCACCATCGGCAGGTATTACGGCAACTGCCCTGTAAATTTGGCGGAGTTTCATTGATTACTTCAAAAGTTATTAATGAGATTAGTGTGAAATTTGATTGAGTATTTTTAAAAGTTTTTCATTTAGACGTCAATTCAGACGTCAATTCTTAACCGTTTTCCATGTAATTTTGCAGGCACCATCGGCAGGCATTACAGGAGTTTCATTGATTACTTCAAAAGTTATTAATGAGAATAGTGTGAAATTTGATTGAGAATTTTTAAAAGTTATTTTTTTAGACGTCAATTCTCAACCGTTTTCCATGTAATTTTGCAGGCACCATCGGCAGGTACTACGGCAACTGCCCTGTAAATTTGTCCAAGATTGTTTAAGTACTTCAAAAGTTATTGATGACATTAGTGTGAAATTTTCCTGTAAATTTGGCGAAGTTTGATTAAGTACTTCAAAAGTTATCAATAAGATTAGTAGGAAATTTGATTGAGTATTTTTAAAAATTATGATTTAGACGTCAATTCAGACGTCAATTCTTAACCGTTTCCCATGTAATTTTGCAGGAACCATCGGCTGGTATTACGGCAACTGCCCTGTAAATTTGGCGGAGTTTCATTAATTACTTCAAAAGTTATTAATGAGATCAGTGTGAAATTTGATTGAGTATTTTTAAAAGTTTTTCATTTAGACGTCAATTCAGACGTCAATTCTTATCCGTTTTCCATGTAATTTTGCAGGCACCATCGGCAGGTATTACGGCAACTGCCCTGTGAATTTGGCGGAGTTTCATTGATTACTTCAAAAGTTATTAATGAGAATAGTGTGAAATTTGATTGAGAATTTTTAAAAGTTTTTCATTTAGACGTCAATTCAGACGTCAATTCTCAACCGTTTTCCATGTAATTTTGCAGGCACTATCGGCTGGTATTACGGCAACTGCCCAGTAAATTTGGCGGAGTTTCATTGATTACTTCAAAAGTTATTAATGAGATCAGTGTGAAATTTGATTGAGTATTTTTAAAAGTTTTTCGTTTAGACGTCAATTCAGACGTCAATTCTTAACCGTTTTCCATGTAATTTTGCAGGCGCCATCGGCAGGTATTACGGCAACTGCCCTGTAAATTTATCGGAGTTTCATTGATTACTTCAAAAGTTAATAATGAGAATAGTGTGAAATTTGATTGAGAATTTTTAAAAGTTATTCATTTAGACGTCAATTGAGACGTCAATTCTCAACCGTTTTCCATGTAATTTTGCAGGCACCATCGGCTAGTACTACGGCAACTGCCCTGTGAATTTGTCGACGTTTCATTGACTACTTCAAAAGTTATTAATGAGATTAGTGTGAAATTTGATTGAGTATTTCAAAAGTTATTCATTTAGACGTCAATTCAGACGTCAATTCTTAACCGTTTTCCATGTAATTTTGCAGGCACCATCGGCAGGTACTTCGGCAACTGTCCTGTAAATTTGGCGAAGATTGTTTAAGTACTTCAAAAGTTATTGATGACATTAGTGTGAAATTTTCCTGTAAATTTGGCGAAGTTTGATTAAGTACTTCAAAAGTTATCAATAAGATTAGTAGGAAATTTGATTGAGTATTTTTTAAAATTATGATTTAGACGTCAATTCAGACGTCAATTCTTAACCGTTTTCCATGTAATTTTTGCAGGCACCATCGGCTGGTATTACGGCAACTGCCCTGTAAATTTGGCGGAGTTTCATTGATCACTTCAAAAGTTATTAATAAGATTAGTGTGAAATTTGATTGAGTATTTTTAAAAGTTTTTCATTCAGACGTCAATTCAGACGTCAATTCTCAACCGTTTTCCATGTAATTTTGCAGGCACCATCGGCTGGTACTGCGGCAACTGCCCTGTAAATTTGTCGACGTTTCATTGACTACTTCAAAAGTTATTAATGAGATTAGTGTGAAATTTGATTGAGTATTTCAAAAGTTATTCATTTAGACGTCAATTCAGACGTCAATTCTTAACCGTTTTCCATGTAATTTTGCAGGCACCATCGGCAGGTATTACGGCAACTGCCCTGTAAATTTGGTGGAGTTTCATTTATTACTACAAAAGTTATTAATGAGATTAGTGTGAAATTTGATTGAGTATTTTTAAAAGTTTTTTATTTAGACGTCAATTCAGACGTCAATTCTTAACCGTTTTCCATGTAATTTTGCAGGCGCCATCGGCAGGTATTACGGCAACTGCCCTGTAAATTTGGCGGAGTTTCATCGATTACTTCAAAAGTTATTAATGAGAATAGTGTGAAATTTGATTGAGAATTTTTAAAAGTTTTTCATTTAGACGTCAATTCAGACGTCAATTCTCAACCGTTTTCCATGTAATTTTGCAGGCACCATCGGCAGGTACTACGGCAACTGCCCTGTAAATTTGGCGAAGATTGATTAAGTACTTCAAAAGTTATTAATGACATTAGTGTGATATTTTCCTGTAAATTTGGCGAAGTTTGATTAAGTACTTCAAAAGTTATCAATAAGATTAGTAGGAAATTTGATTAGGTATTTTTAAAAATTATGATATAGACGTCAATTCAGACGTCAATTCTTAACCGTTTTCCATGTAATTTTGCAGGCACTATCGGCTGGTATTACGGCAACTGCCCTGTAAATTTGGCGGAGTTTCATTCATTACTTCAAAAGTTATTAATGAGATCAGTGTGAAATTTGATTGAGTATTTTTAAAAGTTTTTCGTTTAGACGTCAATTCAGACGTCAATTCTTAACCGTTTTCCATGTAATTTTGCAGGCGCCATCGGCAGGTATTACGGCAACTGCCCTGTAAATTTGGCGGAGTTTCATTGATTACTTCAAAAGTTAATAATGAGAATAGTGTGAAATTTGATTGAGAATTTTTAAAAGTTATTCATTTAGACGTCAATTGAGACGTCAATTCTCAACCGTTTTCCATGTAATTTTGCAGGCACCATCGGCTAGTACTACGGCAACTGCCCTGTGAATTTGTCGACGTTTCATTGACTACTTCAAAAGTTATTAATGAGATTAGTGTGAAATTTGATTGAGTATTTCAAAAGTTATTCATTTAGACGTCAATTCAGACGTCAATTCTTAACCGTTTTCCATGTAATTTTGCAGGCACCATCGGCAGGTACAACGGCAACTGCCCTGTAAATTTGGCGAAGATTGTTTAAGTACTTCAAAAGTTATTGATGACATTAGTGTGAAATTTTCCTGTAAATTTGGCGAAGTTTGATTAAGTACTTCAAAAGTTATCAATAAGATTAGTAGGAAATTTGATTGAGTATTTTTAAAAATTATGATTTAGACGTCAATTCAGACGTCAATTCTTAACCGTGTTCCATGTAATTTTTGCAGGCACCATCGGCTGGTATTACGGCAACTGCCCTGTAAATTTGGCGGAGTTTCATTGATTACTTCAAAAGTTATTAATAAGATTAGTGTGAAATTTGATTGAGTATTTTTAAAAGTTTTTCATTCAGACGTCAATTCAGACGTCAATTCTCAACCGTTTTCCATGTAATTTTGCAGGCACCATCGGCTGGTACTACGGCAAACGCCCTGTGAATTTGTCGACGTTTCTTTGACTACTTCAAAAGTTATTAATGAGATTAGTGTGAAATTTGATTGAGTATTTCAAAAGTTATTCATTTAGACGTCAATTCAGACGTCAATTCTTAACCGTTTTCCATGTAATTTTGCAGGCACCATCGGCTGGTATTACGGCAACTGCCCTGTAAATTTGGCGGAGTTTCATTTATTACTACAAAAGTTATTAATGAGATTAGTGTGAAATTTGATTGAGAATTTTTAAAAGTTTTTCATTTAGACGTCAATTCAGACGTCAATTCTCAACCGTTTTCCATGTAATTTTGCAGGCACCATCGGCAGGTACTACGGCAACTGCCTTCTAAATTTGGCGAAGATTGTTTAGGTACTTCAAAAGTTATTGATGACATTAGTGAGAAATTTTCCTGTAAATTTGGCGAAGTTTGATTAAGTACTTCAAAAGTTATCAATAAGATTAGTAGGAAATTTGATTGAGTATTTTTAAAAATTATGATTTAGACGTCAATTCAGACGTCAATTCTTAACCGTTTTCCATGTAATTTTGCAGGCACCATCGGCTGGTATTACGGCAACTGCCCTGTAAATTTGGCAGAGTTTCATTGATTACTTCAAAAGTTATTAATGAGATTAGTGTGAAATTTGATTGAGTATTTTTAAAAGTTTTTCATTCAGACGTCAATTCAGACGTCAATTCTCAACCGTTTTCCATGTAATTTTGCAGGCACCATCGGCAGGTATTACGGCAACTGCCCAGTAAATTTGGCGGAGTTTGATTGATTACTTCAAAAGTTATTAATGAGATTAGTGTGAAATTTGATTGAGTATTTTTAAAAGTTATTCTTTTAGACGTCAATTCAGACGTCAATTCTCAACCGTTTTCCATGTAATTTTGCAGGCACCATCTGCAGGTATTACGGCAACTGCCCTGTAAATTTGACGGAGTTTCATTGATTACTTCAAAAGTTATTAATGAGAAAAGTGTACAATTTGATTGAGTATTTTTAAAAGTTTTTCATTCAGGCATCAATTCAGACGTCAATTCTCAACCGTTTTCCATGTAATTTTGCAGGCACCATCGGCTAGTACTACGGAAACTGCCCTGTGAATTTGTCGACGTTTCATTGACTACTCAAAAGTTATTAATGAGATTAGAGGTCAATTAGAGGTCAATTAGAGGTCAATTCTTAACCGTTTTCCATGTGATTTTGCAGGCACCATCGGCTGGTATTACGGCAACTGCCCTGTAAATTTGGCGGAGTTTCATTTATTACTACAAAAGTTATTAATGAGATTAGTGTGAAATTTGATTGAGTATTTTTAAAAGGTTTTCATTTAGACGTCAATTCAGACGTCAATTCTTAACCGTTTTCCATGTAATTTTGCAGGCACCATCGGCAGGTATTACGGCAACTGCCCTGTAAATTTGGCGGAGTTTCATTGATTACTTCAAAAGTTATTAATGAGAATAGTGTGAAATTTGATTGAGAATTTTTAAAAGTTATTCATTTAGACGTCAATTCAGACGTCAATTCTCAACCGTTTTCCATGTGATTTTGCAGGCACCATCGGCTAGTACTACGGCAACTGCCCTGTGAATTTGTCGACGTTTCATTGACTACTTCAAAAGTTATTGATGAGATTAGTGTGAAATTTGATTGAGTATTTCAAAAGTTATTCATTTAGACGTCAATTCAGACGTCAATTCTTAACCGTTTTCCATGTAAATTTGCAGGCACCATCGGCTGGTACAACGGCAACTGCCCTGTGAATTTGTCGACGTTTCATTGACTACTTCAAAAGTTATTAATGAGATCAGTGTGAAATTTGATTGAGTATTTCAAAAGTTTTTCATTTAGACGTCAATTCAGACGTCAATTCTTAACCGTTTTTCATGTAATTTTGCAGGCACCATCGGCAGGTATTACGGCAACTGCCCTGTAAATTTGGCGGAGTTTCATTGATTACTTCAAAAGTTATTAATGAGAATAGTGTGAAATTTGATTGAGAATTTTTAAAAGTTATTCATTTAGACGTCAATTCAGACGTCAATTCTCAACCGTTTTCCGTGTAATTTTGCAGGCACCATCGGCAGGTACTACGGCAACTGCCTTCTAAATTTGGCGAAGATTGTTTAAGTACTTCAAAAGTTATTGATGACATTAGTGAGAAATTTTCCTGTAAATTTGGCGAAGTTTGATTAAGTACTTCAAAAGTTATCAATAAGATTAGTAGGAAATTTGATTGAGTATTTTTAAAAATTATGATTTAGACGTCAATTCAGACGTCAATTCTTAACCGTTTTCCATGTAATTTTTGCAGGCACCATCGGCTGGTATTACGGCAACTGCCCTGTAAATTTGGCGGAGTTTCATTGATTACTTCAAAAGTTATTAATAAGATTAGTGTGAAATTTGATTGAGTATTTTTAAAAGTTTTTCATTCAGACGTCAATTCAGACGTCAATTCTCAACCGTTTTCCATGTAATTTTGCAGGCACCATCGGCTGGTACTACGGCAACTGCCCTGTGAATTTGTCGACGTTTCTTTGACTACTTCAAAAGTTATTAATGAGATTAGTGTGAAATTTGATTGAGTATTTCAAAAGTTATTCATTTAGACGTCAATTCAGACGTCAATTCTTAACCGTTTTCCATGTAATTTTGCAGGCACCATCGGCTGGTATTACGGCAACTGCCCTGTAAATTTGGCGGAGTTTCATTTATTACTACAAAAGTTATTAATGAGATTAGTGTGAAATTTGATTGAATATTTTTAAAAGTTTTTCATTTAGACGTCAATTCAGACGTCAATTCTTATCCGTTTACCATGTACTTTTGAAGGCCCCATCGGCAGGTATTACGGCAACTGCCCTGTAAATTTGGCCGAGTTTCATTGATTACTTCAAAAGTTATTAATGAGAATAGTGTGAAATTTGATTGAGAATTTTTAAAAGTTTTTCATTTAGACGTCAATTCAGACGTCAATTCTCAACCGTTTTCCATGTAATTTTGCAGGCACCATCGGCAGGTACTACGGCAACTGCCTTCTAAATTTGGCGAAGATTGTTTAAGTACTTCAAAAGTTATTGATGACATTAGTGAGAAATTTTCCTGTAAATTTGGCGAAGTTTGATTAAGTACTTCAAAAGTTATCAATAAGATTAGTAGGAAATTTGATTGAGTATTTTTAAAAATTATGATTTAGACGTCAATTCAGACGTCAATTCTTAACCGTTTTCCATGTAATTTTGCAGGCACCATCGGCTGGTATTACGGCAACTGCCCTGTAAATTTGGCAGAGTTTCATTGATTACTTCAAAAGTTATTAATGAGATTAGTGTGAAATTTGATTGAGTATTTTTAAAAGTTTTTCATTCAGACGTCAATTCAGACGTCAATTCTCAACCGTTTTCCATGTAATTTTGCAGGCACCATCGGCAGGTATTACGGCAACTGCCCAGTAAATTTGGCGGAGTTTCATTGATTACTTCAAAAGTTATTAATGAGATTAGTGTGAAATTTGATTGAGTATTTTTAAAAGTTATTCTTTTAGACGTCAATTCAGACGTCAATTCTCAACCGTTTTCCATGTAATTTTGCAGGCACCATCTGCAGGTATTACGGCAACTGCCCTGTAAATTTGACGGAGTTTCATTGATTACTTCAAAAGTTATTAATGAGAAAAGTGTACAATTTGATTGAGTATTTTTAAAAGTTTTTCATTCAGACATCAATTCAGACGTCAATTCTCAACCGTTTTCCATGTAATTTTGCAGGCACCATCGGCTAGTACTACGGAAACTGCCCTGTGAATTTGTCGACGTTTCATTGACTACTCAAAAGTTATTAATGAGATTAGAGGTCAATTAGAGGTCAATTAGAGGTCAATTCTTAACCGTTTTCCATGTGATTTTGCAGGCACCATCGGCTGGTATTACGGCAACTGCCCTGTAAATTTGGCGGAGTTTCATTTATTACTACAAAAGTTATTAATGAGATTAGTGTGAAATTTGATTGAGTATTTTTAAAAGGTTTTCATTTAGACGTCAATTCAGACGTCAATTCTTAACCGTTTTCCATGTAATTTTGCAGGCACCATCGGCAGGTATTACGGCAACTGCCCTGTAAATTTGGCGGAGTTTCATTGATTACTTCAAAAGTTATTAATGAGAATAGTGTGAAATTTGATTGAGAATTTTTAAAAGTTATTCATTTAGACGTCAATTCAGACGTCAATTCTCAACCGTTTTCCATGTGATTTTGCAGGCACCATCGGCTAGTACTACGGCAACTGTCCTGTGAATTTGTCGACGTTTCATTGACTACTTCAAAAGTTATTGATGAGATTAGTGTGAAATTTGATTGAGTATTTCAAAAGTTATTCATTTAGACGTCAATTCAGACGTCAATTCTTAACCGTTTTCCATGTAAATTTGCAGGCACCATCGGCTGGTACAACGGCAACTGCCCTGTGAATTTGTCGACGTTTCATTGACTACTTCAAAAGTTATTAATGAGATCAGTGTGAAATTTGATTGAGTATTTCAAAAGTTTTTCATTTAGACGTCAATTCAGACGTCAATTCTTAACCGTTTTTCATGTAATTTTGCAGGCACCATCGGCAGGTATTACGGCAACTGCCCTGTAAATTTGGCGGAGTTTCATTGATTACTTCAAAAGTTATTAATGAGAATAGTGTGAAATTTGATTGAGAATTTTTAAAAGTTATTCATTTAGACGTCAATTCAGACGTCAATTCTCAACCGTTTTCCGTGTAATTTTGCAGGCACCATCGGCAGGTACTACGGCAACTGCCTTCTAAATTTGGCGAAGATTGTTTAAGTACTTCAAAAGTTATTGATGACATTAGTGAGAAATTTTCCTGTAAATTTGGCGAAGTTTGATTAAGTACTTCAAAAGTTATCAATAAGATTAGTAGGAAATTTGATTGAGTATTTTTAAAAATTATGATTTAGACGTCAATTCAGACGTCAATTCTTAACCGTTTTCCATGTAATTTTGCAGGCACCATCGGCTGGTATTACGGCAACTGCCCTGTAAATTTGGCAGAGTTTCATTGATTACTTCAAAAGTTATTAATGAGATTAGTGTGAAATTTGATTGAGTATTTTTAAAAGTTTTTCATTCAGACGTCAATTCAGACGTCAATTCTCAACCGTTTTCCATGTAATTTTGCAGGCACCATCGGCAGGTATTACGGCAACTGCCCAGTAAATTTGGCGGAGTTTCATTGATTACTTCAAAAGTTATTAATGAGATTAGTGTGAAATTTGATTGAGTATTTTTAAAAGTTATTCTTTTAGACGTCAATTCAGACGTCAATTCTCAACCGTTTTCCATGTAATTTTGCAGGCACCATCTGCAGGTATTACGGCAACTGTTCTGTGAATTTGTCGACGTTTCATTGACTACTTCAAAAGTTATTAATGAGATTAGTGTGAAATTTGATTGAGTATTTCAAAAGTTTTTCATTTAGACGTCAATTCAGACGTCAATTCTTAACCGTTTTCCATGTAAATTTGCAGGCACCATCGGCTGGTACTACGGCAACTGCCCTGTGAATTTGTCGACGTTTCATTGACTACTTCAAAAGTTATTAATGAGATCAGTGTGAAATTTGATTGAGTATTTCAAAAGTTTTTCATTTAGACGTCAATTCAGACGTCAATTCTTAACCGTTTTCCATGTAATTTTGCAGGCACCATCGGCAAGTATTACGGCAACTGCCCTGTAAATTTGGCGGAGTTTCATTGATTACTTCAAAAGTTATTAATGAGAATAGTGTGAAATTTGATTGAGAATTTTTAAAAGTTATTCATTTAGACGTCAATTCAGACGTCAATTCTCAACCGTTTTCCGTGTAATTTTGCAGGCACCATCGACAGGTACTACGGCAACTGCCTTCTAAATTTGGCGAAGATTGTTTAAGTACTTCAAAAGTTATTGATGACATTAATGAGAAATTTTCCTGTAAATTTGGCGAAGTTTGATTAAGTACTTCAAAAGTTATCAATAAGATTAGTAGGAAATTTGATTGAGTATTTTTAAAAATTATGATTTAGACGTCAATTCAGACGTCAATTCTCAACCGTTTTCCATGTAATTTTGCAGGCACCATCGGCTGGTATTACGGCAACTGCCCTGTAAATTTGGCAGAGTTTCATTGATTACTTCAAAAGTTATTAATGAGATTAGTGTGAAATTTGATTGAGTATTTTTAAAAGTTTTTCATTCAGACGTCAATTCAGACGTCAATTCTCAACCGTTTTCCATGTCATTTTGCAGGCACCATCGGAAGGTATTACGGCAACTGCCCTGTAAATTTGGCGGAGTTTCATTGATTACTTCAAAAGTTATTAATGAGATTAGTGTGAAATTTGATTGAGTATTTTTAAAAGTTATTCTTTTAGACGTCAATTCAGACGTCAATTCTCAACCGTTTTCCATGTAATTTTGCAGGCACCATCGACAGGTACTACGGCAACTGCCTTCTAAATTTGGCGAAGATTGTTTAAGTACTTCAAAAGTTATTGATGACATTAATGAGAAATTTTCCTGTAAATTTGGCGAAGTTTGATTAAGTACTTCAAAAGTTATCAATAAGATTAGTAGGAAATTTGATTGAGTATTTTTAAAAATTATGATTTAGACGTCAATTCAGACGTCAATTCTCAACCGTTTTCCATGTAATTTTACAGGCACCATCGGCTGGTATTACGGCAACTGCCCTGTAAATTTGGCAGAGTTTCATTGATTACTTCAAAAGTTATTAATGAGATTAGTGTGAAATTTGATTGAGTATTTTTAAAAGTTTTTCATTCAGACGTCAATTCAGACGTCAATTCTCAACCGTTTTCCATGTCATTTTGCAGGCACCATCGGCAGGTATTACGGCAACTGCCCTGTAAATTTGGCGGAGATTCATTGATTACTTCAAAAGTTATTAATGAGATTAGTGTGAAATTTGATTGAGTATTTTTAAAAGTTATTCTTTTAGACGTCAATTCAGACGTCAATTCTCAACCGTTTTCCATGTAATTTTGCAGGCACCATCTGCAGGTATTACGGCAACTGTTCTGTGAATTTGTCGACGTTTCATTGACTACTTCAAAAGTTATTAATGAGATTAGTGTGAAATTTGATTGAGTATTTCAAAAGTTTTTCATTTAGACGTCAATTCAGACGTCAATTCTTAACCGTTTTCCATGTAATTTTGCAGGCACCATCTGCAGGTATTACGGCAACTGCCCTGTGAATTTGTCAACGTTTCATTGACTACTTCAAAAGTTATTAATGAGATTAGTGTGAAATTTGATTGAGTATTTCAAAAGTTTTTCATTTAGACGTCAATTCAAACGTCAATTCTTAACCGTTTTCCATGTAATTTTGCAGGCACCATCGGCAGGTATTACGGCAACTGCCCTGTAAATTTGGCGGAGTTTCTTTAATTACTTCAAAAGTTATTAATGAGAATAGTGTGAAATTTGATTGAGAATTTTTAAAAGTTTTTCATTTAGACGTCAATTCAGACGTCAATTCTCAACCGTTTTCTATGTAATTTTGCAGGCACCATCGGCAGGTACTACGGCAGCTGCCCTGTAAATTTGGCAAAGATTGATTAAGTACTTCAAAAGTTATTAATGACATTAGTGTGATATTTTCCTGTAAATTTGGCGAAGTTTGATTAGGAATTCAAAAGTTATCAATAAGATTAGTAGGAAATTTGATTGAGTATTTTTAAAAATTATGATTTAGACGTCAATTCAGACGTCAATTCTTAACCGTTTTCTATGTAATTTTGCAGGCACCATCGGCTGGTATTACGGCAACTGCCCTGTAAATTTCGCGGAGTTTCATTGATTACTTCAAAAGTTATTAATGAGAATAGTGTGAAATTTGATTGAGAATTTTTAAAAGTTATTCATTTAGACGTCAATTCAGACGTCAATTCTCAACCGTTTTCCATGTAATTTTGCAGGCACCATCGGCTGGTATTACGGCAACTGCCCTGTAAATTTGGCCGAGTTTCATTGATTACTTCAAAAGTTATTAATGAGATTAGTGTGAAATTTGATTGAGTATTTTTAAAAGTTTTTCATTTAGACGTCAATTCAGACGTCAATTCTTAACCGTTTTCCATGTAATTTTGCAGGCACCATCGGCTGGTATTACGGCAACTGCCCTGTGAATTTGGCCGAGTTTCATTGATTACTTCAAAAGTTATTAATGAGAATAGTGTGAAAATTGATTGAGAATTTTTAAAAGTTTTTCATTTAGACGTCAATTTAGACGTCAATTCTTAACCGTTTTCCATGTAAATTTGCAGGCACCATCGGCTGGTATTACGGCAACTGCCCTGTAAATTTGGCGGAGTTTCATTTATTACTACAAAAGTTATTAATGAGATTAGTGTGAAATTTGATTGAGTATTTTTAAAAGTTTTTCATTCAGACATCAATTCAGACGTCAATTCTCAACCGTTTTCCATGTAATTTGCAGGCACTATCGGCTAGTACTACGGAAACTGCCCTGTGAATTTGTCGACGTTTCATTGACTACTTCAAAAGTTATTAATGAGATTAGTGTGAAATTTGATTGAGTATTTCAAAAGTTTTTCATTTAGACGTCAATTCAGACGTCAATTCTTAACCGTTTTCCATGTGATTTTGCAGGCACCATCGGCTGGTATTACGGCAACTGCCCTGTAAATTTGGCCGAGTTTCATTGATTACTTCAAAAGTTATTAATGAGAATAGTGTGAAATTTGATTGAGAATTTTTAAAAGTTTTTCATTTAGACGTCAATTTAGACGTCAATTCTTAACCGTTTTCCATGTAAATTTGCAGGCACCATCGGCTGGTATTACGGCAACTGCCCTGTAAATTTGGCGGAGTTTCATTTATTACTACAAAAGTTATTAATGAGATTAGTGTGAAATTTGATTGAGTATTTTTAAAAGTTTTTCATTCAGACATCAATTCAGACGTCAATTCTCAACCGTTTTCCATGTAATTTGCAGGCACTATCGGCTAGTACTACGGAAACTGCCCTGTGAATTTGTCGACGTTTCATTGACTACTTCAAAAGTTATTAATGAGATTAGTGTGAAATTTGATTGAGTATTTCAAAAGTTTTTCATTTAGACGTCAATTCAGACGTCAATTCTTAACCGTTTTCCATGTGATTTTGCAGGCACCATCGGCTGGTATTACGGCAACTGCCCTGTAAATTTGGCGGAGTTTCATTTATTACTACAAAAGTTATTAATGAGATTAGTGTGAAATTTGATTGAGTATTTTTAAAAGTTTTTCATTTAGACGTCAATTCAGACGTCAATTCCTAACCGTTTTCCATGTAATTTTGCAGGCACCATCGGCAGGTATTACGGCAACTGCCCTGTAAATTTGGCGGAGTTTCATTGATTACTTCACAAGTTAATAATGAGAATAGTGTGAAATTTGATTGAGAATTTTTAAAAGTTATTCATTTAGACGTCAATTCAGACGTCAATTCTCAACCGTTTTCCATGTAATTTTGCAGGCACCATCGGCAGGTACTACGGCAACTGCCCTGTAAATTTGGCGAAGATTGTTTAAGTACTTCAAAAGTTATTGATGACATTAGTGTGAAATTTTCCTGTAAATTTGGCGAAGTTTGATTAAGTACTTCAAAAGTTATCAATAAGATTAGTAGGAAATTTGATTGAGTATTTTTAAAAATTATGATTTAGACGTCAATTCAGACGTCAATTCTTAACCGTTTTCCATGTAATTTTGCAGGCACCATCGGCTGGTATTACGGCAACTGCCCTGTAAATTTGGCGGAGTTTCATTGATTACTTCAAAAGTTATTAATGAGATTAGTGTGAAATTTGATTGAGTATTTTTAAAAGTTTTTCATTCAGACGTCAATTCAGACGTAAATTCTCAACCGTTTTCCATGTAATTTTGCAGGAACCATCGGCTAGTACTACGGCAACTGCCCTGTGAATTTGTCGACGTTTCATTGACTACTTCAAAAGTTATTAATGAGATCAGTGTGAAATTTGATTGAGTATTTCAAAAGTTTTTCATTTAGACGTCAATTCAGACGTCAATTCTTAACCGTTTTCCATGTAATTTTGCAGGCACCATCGGCAGGTATTACGGCAACTGCCCTGTAAATTTGGCGGAGTTTCATTGATTACTTCAAAAGTTATTAATGCGATTAGTGTGAAATTTGATTGAGTATTTTTAAAAGTTTTTCATTCAGACATCAATTCAGACGTCAATTCTCAACTGTTTTCCATGTAATTTTGCAGGCACCATCGGCTGGTATTACGGCAACTGCCCTGTAAATTTGGCAGAGTTTCATTGATTACTTCAAAAGTTATTAATGAGAATAGTGTGAAATTTGATTGAGAATTTTTAAAAGTTATTCATTTAGACGTCAATTCAGACGTCAATTCTTAACCGTTTTCCATGTAATTTTGCAGGCACCATCGGCAAGTATTACGGCAACTGCCCTGTAAATTTGGCGGAGTTTCATTGATTACTTCAAAAGTTATTAATGAGAATAGTGTGAAATTTGATTGAGAATTTTTAAAAGTTATTCATTTAGACGTCAATTCAGACGTCAATTCTCAACCGTTTTCCGTGTAATTTTGCAGGCACCATCGACAGGTACTACGGCAACTGCCTTCTAAATTTGGCGAAGATTGTTTAAGTACTTCAAAAGTTATTGATGACATTAATGAGAAATTTTCCTGTAAATTTGGCGAAGTTTGATTAAGTACTTCAAAAGTTATCAATAAGATTAGTAGGAAATTTGATTGAGTATTTTTAAAAATTATGATTTAGACGTCAATTCAGACGTCAATTCTCAACCGTTTTCCATGTAATTTTGCAGGCACCATCGGCTGGTATTACGGCAACTGCCCTGTAAATTTGGCAGAGTTTCATTGATTACTTCAAAAGTTATTAATGAGATTAGTGTGAAATTTGATTGAGTATTTTTAAAAGTTTTTCATTCAGACGTCAATTCAGACGTCAATTCTCAACCGTTTTCCATGTCATTTTGCAGGCACCATCGGAAGGTATTACGGCAACTGCCCTGTAAATTTGGCGGAGTTTCATTGATTACTTCAAAAGTTATTAATGAGATTAGTGTGAAATTTGATTGAGTATTTTTAAAAGTTATTCTTTTAGACGTCAATTCAGACGTCAATTCTCAACCGTTTTCCATGTAATTTTGCAGGCACCATCGACAGGTACTACGGCAACTGCCTTCTAAATTTGGCGAAGATTGTTTAAGTACTTCAAAAGTTATTGATGACATTAATGAGAAATTTTCCTGTAAATTTGGCGAAGTTTGATTAAGTACTTCAAAAGTTATCAATAAGATTAGTAGGAAATTTGATTGAGTATTTTTAAAAATTATGATTTAGACGTCAATTCAGACGTCAATTCTCAACCGTTTTCCATGTAATTTTACAGGCACCATCGGCTGGTATTACGGCAACTGCCCTGTAAATTTGGCAGAGTTTCATTGATTACTTCAAAAGTTATTAATGAGATTAGTGTGAAATTTGATTGAGTATTTTTAAAAGTTTTTCATTCAGACGTCAATTCAGACGTCAATTCTCAACCGTTTTCCATGTCATTTTGCAGGCACCATCGGCAGGTATTACGGCAACTGCCCTGTAAATTTGGCGGAGATTCATTGATTACTTCAAAAGTTATTAATGAGATTAGTGTGAAATTTGATTGAGTATTTTTAAAAGTTATTCTTTTAGACGTCAATTCAGACGTCAATTCTCAACCGTTTTCCATGTAATTTTGCAGGCACCATCTGCAGGTATTACGGCAACTGTTCTGTGAATTTGTCGACGTTTCATTGACTACTTCAAAAGTTATTAATGAGATTAGTGTGAAATTTGATTGAGTATTTCAAAAGTTTTTCATTTAGACGTCAATTCAGACGTCAATTCTTAACCGTTTTCCATGTAATTTTGCAGGCACCATCTGCAGGTATTACGGCAACTGCCCTGTGAATTTGTCAACGTTTCATTGACTACTTCAAAAGTTATTAATGAGATTAGTGTGAAATTTGATTGAGTATTTCAAAAGTTTTTCATTTAGACGTCAATTCAAACGTCAATTCTTAACCGTTTTCCATGTAATTTTGCAGGCACCATCGGCAGGTATTACGGCAACTGCCCTGTAAATTTGGCGGAGTTTCTTTAATTACTTCAAAAGTTATTAATGAGAATAGTGTGAAATTTGATTGAGAATTTTTAAAAGTTTTTCATTTAGACGTCAATTCAGACGTCAATTCTCAACCGTTTTCTATGTAATTTTGCAGGCACCATCGGCAGGTACTACGGCAGCTGCCCTGTAAATTTGGCAAAGATTGATTAAGTACTTCAAAAGTTATTAATGACATTAGTGTGATATTTTCCTGTAAATTTGGCGAAGTTTGATTAGGAATTCAAAAGTTATCAATAAGATTAGTAGGAAATTTGATTGAGTATTTTTAAAAATTATGATTTAGACGTCAATTCAGACGTCAATTCTTAACCGTTTTCTATGTAATTTTGCAGGCACCATCGGCTGGTATTACGGCAACTGCCCTGTAAATTTCGCGGAGTTTCATTGATTACTTCAAAAGTTATTAATGAGAATAGTGTGAAATTTGATTGAGAATTTTTAAAAGTTATTCATTTAGACGTCAATTCAGACGTCAATTCTCAACCGTTTTCCATGTAATTTTGCAGGCACCATCGGCTGGTATTACGGCAACTGCCCTGTAAATTTGGCCGAGTTTCATTGATTACTTCAAAAGTTATTAATGAGATTAGTGTGAAATTTGATTGAGTATTTTTAAAAGTTTTTCATTTAGACGTCAATTCAGACGTCAATTCTTAACCGTTTTCCATGTAATTTTGCAGGCACCATCGGCTGGTATTACGGCAACTGCCCTGTGAATTTGGCCGAGTTTCATTGATTACTTCAAAAGTTATTAATGAGAATAGTGTGAAAATTGATTGAGAATTTTTAAAAGTTTTTCATTTAGACGTCAATTTAGACGTCAATTCTTAACCGTTTTCCATGTAAATTTGCAGGCACCATCGGCTGGTATTACGGCAACTGCCCTGTAAATTTGGCGGAGTTTCATTTATTACTACAAAAGTTATTAATGAGATTAGTGTGAAATTTGATTGAGTATTTTTAAAAGTTTTTCATTCAGACATCAATTCAGACGTCAATTCTCAACCGTTTTCCATGTAATTTGCAGGCACTATCGGCTAGTACTACGGAAACTGCCCTGTGAATTTGTCGACGTTTCATTGACTACTTCAAAAGTTATTAATGAGATTAGTGTGAAATTTGATTGAGTATTTCAAAAGTTTTTCATTTAGACGTCAATTCAGACGTCAATTCTTAACCGTTTTCCATGTGATTTTGCAGGCACCATCGGCTGGTATTACGGCAACTGCCCTGTAAATTTGGCCGAGTTTCATTGATTACTTCAAAAGTTATTAATGAGAATAGTGTGAAATTTGATTGAGAATTTTTAAAAGTTTTTCATTTAGACGTCAATTTAGACGTCAATTCTTAACCGTTTTCCATGTAAATTTGCAGGCACCATCGGCTGGTATTACGGCAACTGCCCTGTAAATTTGGCGGAGTTTCATTTATTACTACAAAAGTTATTAATGAGATTAGTGTGAAATTTGATTGAGTATTTTTAAAAGTTTTTCATTCAGACATCAATTCAGACGTCAATTCTCAACCGTTTTCCATGTAATTTGCAGGCACTATCGGCTAGTACTACGGAAACTGCCCTGTGAATTTGTCGACGTTTCATTGACTACTTCAAAAGTTATTAATGAGATTAGTGTGAAATTTGATTGAGTATTTCAAAAGTTTTTCATTTAGACGTCAATTCAGACGTCAATTCTTAACCGTTTTCCATGTGATTTTGCAGGCACCATCGGCTGGTATTACGGCAACTGCCCTGTAAATTTGGCGGAGTTTCATTTATTACTACAAAAGTTATTAATGAGATTAGTGTGAAATTTGATTGAGTATTTTTAAAAGTTTTTCATTTAGACGTCAATTCAGACGTCAATTCCTAACCGTTTTCCATGTAATTTTGCAGGCACCATCGGCAGGTATTACGGCAACTGCCCTGTAAATTTGGCGGAGTTTCATTGATTACTTCACAAGTTAATAATGAGAATAGTGTGAAATTTGATTGAGAATTTTTAAAAGTTATTCATTTAGACGTCAATTCAGACGTCAATTCTCAACCGTTTTCCATGTAATTTTGCAGGCACCATCGGCAGGTACTACGGCAACTGCCCTGTAAATTTGGCGAAGATTGTTTAAGTACTTCAAAAGTTATTGATGACATTAGTGTGAAATTTTCCTGTAAATTTGGCGAAGTTTGATTAAGTACTTCAAAAGTTATCAATAAGATTAGTAGGAAATTTGATTGAGTATTTTTAAAAATTATGATTTAGACGTCAATTCAGACGTCAATTCTTAACCGTTTTCCATGTAATTTTGCAGGCACCATCGGCTGGTATTACGGCAACTGCCCTGTAAATTTGGCGGAGTTTCATTGATTACTTCAAAAGTTATTAATGAGATTAGTGTGAAATTTGATTGAGTATTTTTAAAAGTTTTTCATTCAGACGTCAATTCAGACGTAAATTCTCAACCGTTTTCCATGTAATTTTGCAGGAACCATCGGCTAGTACTACGGCAACTGCCCTGTGAATTTGTCGACGTTTCATTGACTACTTCAAAAGTTATTAATGAGATCAGTGTGAAATTTGATTGAGTATTTCAAAAGTTTTTCATTTAGACGTCAATTCAGACGTCAATTCTTAACCGTTTTCCATGTAATTTTGCAGGCACCATCGGCAGGTATTACGGCAACTGCCCTGTAAATTTGGCGGAGTTTCATTGATTACTTCAAAAGTTATTAATGCGATTAGTGTGAAATTTGATTGAGTATTTTTAAAAGTTTTTCATTCAGACATCAATTCAGACGTCAATTCTCAACTGTTTTCCATGTAATTTTGCAGGCACCATCGGCTGGTATTACGGCAACTGCCCTGTAAATTTGGCAGAGTTTCATTGATTACTTCAAAAGTTATTAATGAGAATAGTGTGAAATTTGATTGAGAATTTTTAAAAGTTATTCATTTAGACGTCAATTCAGACGTCAATTCTCAACCGTTTTCCATGTAATTTTGCAGGCACCATCGGCAGGTACTACGGCAACTGCCCTCTAAATTTGGCGAAGATTGTTTAAGTACTTCAAAAGTTATTGATGACATTAGTGTGAAATTTTCCTGTAAATTTGGCGAAGTTTGATTAAGTACTTCAAAAGTTATCAATAAGATTAGTAGGAAATTTGATTGAGTATTTTTAAAAATTATGATTTAGACGTCAATTCAGACGTCAATTCTTAACCGTTTTCCATGTAATTTTGCAGGCACCATCGGCTGGTATTACGGCAACTGCCCTGTAAATTTGGCAGAGTTTCATTGATTACTTCAAAAGTTATTAATGAGATTAGTGTGAAATTTGATTGAGTATTTTTAAAAGTTTTTTATTCAGACGTCAATTCAGACGTCAATTCTCAACCGTTTTCCATGTAATTTTGCAGGCACCATCGGCTGGTACTACGGCAACTGCCCTGTGAATTTATCGACGTTTCATTGACTACTTCAAAAGTTATCAATAAGATTAGGAGGAAATTTGATTGAGTATTTTTAAAAATTATGATTTAGACGTCAATTCAGACGTCAATTCTTAACCGTTTTCCATGTAATTTTGCAGGCACCATCGGCTGGTATTATGGCAACTGCCCTGTAAATTTGGCGGAGTTTCATTGATTACTTCAAAAGTTATTAATGCGATTAGTGTGAAATTTGATTGAGTATTTTTAAAAGTTTTTCATTCAGAAATCAATTCAGACGTCAATTCTCAACTGTTTTCCATGTAATTTTGCAGGCACCATCGGCTGGTATTACGGCAACTGCCCTGTAAATTTGGCGGAGTTTCATTGATTACTTCAAAAGTTATTTATGAGAATAGTGTGAAATTTGATTGAGAATTTTTAAAAGTTATTCATTTAGACGTCAATTCAGACGTCAATTCTCAACCGTTTTCCATGTAATTTTGCAGGCACCATCGGCTAGTACTACGGCAACTGCCCTGTGAATTTGTCGACGTTTCATTGACTACTTCAAAAGTTATTAATGAGATTAGTGTGAAATTTGATTGAGTATTTCAAAAGTTATTCATTTAGACGTCAATTCAGACGTCAATTCTTAACCGTTTTCCATGTGATTTTGCAGGCACCATCGGCTGGTATTACGGCAACTGCCCTGTAAATTTGGCAGAGTTTCATTGATTACTTCAAAAGTTATTAATGAGATTAGTGTGAAATTTGATTGAGTATTTTTAAAAGTTTTTCATTCAGACGTCAATTCAGACGTCAATTCTCAACCGTTTTCCATGTAATTTTGCAGGCACCATCGGCAGGTACTACGGCAACTGCCCTGTAAATTTGGCAAAGATTGATTAAGTACTTCAAAAGTTATTAATGACATTAGTGTGATATTTTCCTGTAAATTTGGCGAAGTTTGATTAGGAATTCAAAAGTTATCAATAAGATTAGTAGGAAATTTGATTGAGTATTTTTAAAAATTATGATTTAGACGTCAATTCAGACGTCAATTCTTAACCGTTTTCTATGTAATTTTGCAGGCACCATCGGCTGGTATTACGGCAACTGCCCTGTAAATTTGGCGGAGTTTCTTTGATTACTTCAAAAGTTATTAATGAGATTAGGGTGAAATTTGATTGAGTATTTCAAAAGTTTTTCATTTAGACGTCAATTCAGAGGTCAATTCTTAACCGTTTTCCATGTGATTTTGCAGGCACCATCGGCTGGTATTACGGCAACTGCCCTGTAAATTTGGCGGAGTTTCATTTATTACTACAAAAGTTATTAATGAGATTAGTGTGAAATTTGATTGAGTATTTTTAAAAGGTTTTCATTTAGACGTCAATTCAGACGTCAATTCTTAACCGTTTTCCATGTAATTTTGCAGGCACCATCGGCTGGTATTATGGCAACAGCCCTGTAAATTTGGCGGAGTTTCATTGATTACTTCAAAAGTTATTAATGCGATTAGTGTGAAATTTGATTGAGTATTTTTAAAAGTTTTTCATTCAGACATCAATTCAGACGTCAATTCTCAACTGTTTTCCATGTAATTTTGCAGGCACCATCGGCTGGTATTACGGCAACTGCCCTGTAAATTTGGCGGAGTTTCATTGATTACTTCAAAAGTTATTTATGAGAATAGTGTGAAATTTGATTGAGAATTTTTAAAAGTTATTCATTTAGACGTCAATTCAGACGTCAATTCTCAACCGTTTTCCATGTAATTTTGCAGGCACCATCGGCTAGTACTACGGCAACTGCCCTGTGAATTTGTCGACGTTTCATTGACTACTTCAAAAGTTATTAATGAGATTAGTGTGAAATTTGATTGAGTATTTCAAAAGTTATTCATTTAGACGTCAATTCAGACGTCAATTCTTAACCGTTTTCCATGTGATTTTGCAGGCACCATCGGCTGGTATTACGGCAATTGCCCTGTAAATTTGGCAGAGTTTCATTGATTACTTCAAAAGTTATTAATGAGATTAGTGTGAAATTTGATTGAGTATTTTTAAAAGTTTTTCATTCAGACGTCAATTCAGACGTCAATTCTCAACCGTTTTCCATGTAATTTTGCAGGCACCATCGGCAGGTACTACGGCAACTGCCCTGTAAATTTGGCAAAGATTGATTAAGTACTTCAAAAGTTATTAATGACATTAGTGTGATATTTTCCTGTAAATTTGGCGAAGTTTGATTAGGAATTCAAAAGTTATCAATAAGATTAGTAGGAAATTTGATTGAGTATTTTTAAAAATTATGATTTAGACGTCAATTCAGACGTCAATTCTTAACCGTTTTCTATGTAATTTTGCAGGCACCATCGGCTGGTATTACGGCAACTGCCCTGTAAATTTGGCGGAGTTTCTTTGATTACTTCAAAAGTTATTAATGAGATTAGGGTGAAATTTGATTGAGTATTTCAAAAGTTTTTCATTTAGACGTCAATTCAGAGGTCAATTCTTAACCGTTTTCCATGTGATTTTGCAGGCACCATCGGCTGGTATTACGGCAACTGCCCTGTAAATTTGGCGGAGTTTCATTTATTACTACAAAAGTTATTAATGAGATTAGTGTGAAATTTGATTGAGTATTTTTAAAAGGTTTTCATTTAGACGTCAATTCAGACGTCAATTCTTAACCGTTTTCCATGTAATTTTGCAGGCACCATCGGCAGGTATTACGGCAACTTCCCTATAAATTTGGCGGAGTTTCATTGATTACTTCACAAGTTATTAATGAGAATAGTGTGAAATTTGATTGAGAATTTTTAAAAGTTATTCATTTAGACGTCAATTCAGATGTCAATTCTCAACCGTTTTCCATGTGATTTTGCAGGCACCATCGGCTAGTACTACGGCAACTGCCCTGTGAATTTGTCGACGTTTCATTGACTACTTCAAAAGTTATTGATGAGATTAGTGTGAAATTTGATTGAGTATTTCAAAAGTTATTCATTTCGACGTCAATTCAGACGTCAATTCTTAACCGTTTTCCATGTAAATTTGCAGGCACCATCGGCTGGTACTACGGCAACTGCCTGTGAATTTGTCGACGTTTTATTGACTACTTCAAAAGTTATTAATGAGATCAGTGTGAAATTTGATTGAGTATTTCAAAAGTTTTTCATTTAGACGTCAATTCAGACGTCAATTCTTAACCGTTTTCCATGTAATTTTGCAGGCACCATTGGCTGGTATTACGGCAACTGCCCTGTAAATTTGGCGGAGTTTCATTGATTACTTCACAAGTTATTAATGAGAATAGTGTGAAATTTGATTGAGAATTTTTAAAAGTTATTCATTTAGACGTCAATTCAGACGTCAATTCTCAACCGTTTTCCATGTAATTTTGCAGGCACCATCGGCTAGTACTACGGCAACTGCCCTGTGAATTTGTCGACGTTTCATTGACTACTTCAAAAGTTATTAATGAGATTAGTGTGAAATTTGATTGAGTATTTCAAAAGTTATTCATTTAGACGTCAATTCAGACGTCAATTCTTAACCGTTTTCCATGTAATTTTGCAGGCACCATCGGCAGGTACTTCGGCAACTGTCCTGTAAATTTGGCGAAGATTGTTTAAGTACTTCAAAAGTTATTGATGACATTAGTGTGAAATTTTCCTGTAAATTTGGCGAAGTTTGATTAAGTACTTCAAAAGTTATCAATAAGATTAGTAGGAAATTTGATTGAGTATTTTTTAAAATTATGATTTAGACGTCAATTCAGACGTCAATTCTTAACCGTTTTCCATGTAATTTTTGCAGGCACCATCGGCTGGTATTACGGCAACTGCCCTGTAAATTTGGCGGAGTTTCATTGATCACTTCAAAAGTTATTAATAAGATTAGTGTGAAATTTGATTGAGTATTTTTAAAAGTTTTTCATTCAGACGTCAATTCAGACGTCAATTCTCAACCGTTTTCCATGTAATTTTGCAGGCACCATCGGCTGGTACTGCGGCAACTGCCCTGTAAATTTGTCGACGTTTCATTGACTACTTCAAAAGTTATTAATGAGATTAGTGTGAAATTTGATTGAGTATTTCAAAAGTTATTCATTTAGACGTCAATTCAGACGTCAATTCTTAACCGTTTTCCATGTAATTTTGCAGGCACCATCGGCAGGTATTACGGCAACTGCCCTGTAAATTTGGTGGAGTTTCATTTATTACTACAAAAGTTATTAATGAGATTAGTGTGAAATTTGATTGAGTATTTTTAAAAGTTTTTTATTTAGACGTCAATTCAGACGTCAATTCTTAACCGTTTTCCATGTAATTTTGCAGGCGCCATCGGCAGGTATTACGGCAACTGCCCTGTAAATTTGGCGGAGTTTCATCGATTACTTCAAAAGTTATTAATGAGAATAGTGTGAAATTTGATTGAGAATTTTTAAAAGTTTTTCATTTAGACGTCAATTCAGACGTCAATTCTCAACCGTTTTCCATGTAATTTTGCAGGCACCATCGGCAGGTACTACGGCAACTGCCCTGTAAATTTGGCGAAGATTGATTAAGTACTTCAAAAGTTATTAATGACATTAGTGTGATATTTTCCTGTAAATTTGGCGAAGTTTGATTAAGTACTTCAAAAGTTATCAATAAGATTAGTAGGAAATTTGATTAGGTATTTTTAAAAATTATGATATAGACGTCAATTCAGACGTCAATTCTTAACCGTTTTCCATGTAATTTTGCAGGCACTATCGGCTGGTATTACGGCAACTGCCCTGTAAATTTGGCGGAGTTTCATTCATTACTTCAAAAGTTATTAATGAGATCAGTGTGAAATTTGATTGAGTATTTTTAAAAGTTTTTCGTTTAGACGTCAATTCAGACGTCAATTCTTAACCGTTTTCCATGTAATTTTGCAGGCGCCATCGGCAGGTATTACGGCAACTGCCCTGTAAATTTGGCGGAGTTTCATTGATTACTTCAAAAGTTAATAATGAGAATAGTGTGAAATTTGATTGAGAATTTTTAAAAGTTATTCATTTAGACGTCAATTGAGACGTCAATTCTCAACCGTTTTCCATGTAATTTTGCAGGCACCATCGGCTAGTACTACGGCAACTGCCCTGTGAATTTGTCGACGCTTCATTGACTACTTCAAAAGTTATTAATGAGATTAGTGTGAAATTTGATTGAGTATTTCAAAAGTTATTCATTTAGACGTCAATTCAGACGTCAATTCTTAACCGTTTTCCATGTAATTTTGCAGGCACCATCGGCAGGTACAACGGCAACTGCCCTGTAAATTTGGCGAAGATTGTTTAAGTACTTCAAAAGTTATTGATGACATTAGTGTGAAATTTTCCTGTAAATTTGGCGAAGTTTGATTAAGTACTTCAAAAGTTATCAATAAGATTAGTAGGAAATTTGATTGAGTATTTTTAAAAATTATGATTTAGACGTCAATTCAGACGTCAATTCTTAACCGTTTTCCATGTAATTTTTGCAGGCACCATCGGCTGGTATTACGGCAACTGCCCTGTAAATTTGGCGGAGTTTCATTGATTACTTCAAAAGTTATTAATAAGATTAGTGTGAAATTTGATTGAGTATTTTTAAAAGTTTTTCATTCAGACGTCAATTCAGACGTCAATTCTCAACCGTTTTCCATGTAATTTTGCAGGCACCATCGGCTGGTACTACGGCAAACGCCCTGTGAATTTGTCGACGTTTCTTTGACTACTTCAAAAGTTATTAATGAGATTAGTGTGAAATTTGATTGAGTATTTCAAAAGTTATTCATTTAGACGTCAATTCAGACGTCAATTCTTAACCGTTTTCCATGTAATTTTGCAGGCACCATCGGCTGGTATTACGGCAACTGCCCTGTAAATTTGGCGGAGTTTCATTTATTACTACAAAAGTTATTAATGAGATTAGTGTGAAATTTGATTGAATATTTTTAAAAGTTTTTCATTTAGACGTCAATTCAGACGTCAATTCTTATCCGTTTACCATGTACTTTTGAAGGCCCCATCGGCAGGTATTACGGCAACTGCCCTGTAAATTTGGCCGAGTTTCATTGATTACTTCAAAAGTTATTAATGAGAATAGTGTGAAATTTGATTGAGAATTTTTAAAAGTTTTTCATTTAGACGTCAATTCAGACGTCAATTCTCAACCGTTTTCCATGTAATTTTGCAGGCACCATCGGCAGGTACTACGGCAACTGCCTTCTAAATTTGGCGAAGATTGTTTAGGTACTTCAAAAGTTATTGATGACATTAGTGAGAAATTTTCCTGTAAATTTGGCGAAGTTTGATTAAGTACTTCAAAAGTTATCAATAAGATTAGTAGGAAATTTGATTGAGTATTTTTAAAAATTATGATTTAGACGTCAATTCAGACGTCAATTCTTAACCGTTTTCCATGTAATTTTGCAGGCACCATCGGCTGGTATTACGGCAACTGCCCTGTAAATTTGGCAGAGTTTCATTGATTACTTCAAAAGTTATTAATGAGATTAGTGTGAAATTTGATTGAGTATTTTTAAAAGTTTTTCATTCAGACGTCAATTCAGACGTCAATTCTCAACCGTTTTCCATGTAATTTTGCAGGCACCATCGGCAGGTATTACGGCAACTGCCCAGTAAATTTGGCGGAGTTTGATTGATTACTTCAAAAGTTATTAATGAGATTAGTGTGAAATTTGATTGAGTATTTTTAAAAGTTATTCTTTTAGACGTCAATTCAGACGTCAATTCTCAACCGTTTTCCATGTAATTTTGCAGGCACCATCTGCAGGTATTACGGCAACTGCCCTGTAAATTTGACGGAGTTTCATTGATTACTTCAAAAGTTATTAATGAGAAAAGTGTACAATTTGATTGAGTATTTTTAAAAGTTTTTCATTCAGGCATCAATTCAGACGTCAATTCTCAACCGTTTTCCATGTAATTTTGCAGGCACCATCGGCTAGTACTACGGAAACTGCCCTGTGAATTTGTCGACGTTTCATTGACTACTCAAAAGTTATTAATGAGATTAGAGGTCAATTAGAGGTCAATTAGAGGTCAATTCTTAACCGTTTTCCATGTGATTTTGCAGGCACCATCGGCTGGTATTACGGCAACTGCCCTGTAAATTTGGCGGAGTTTCATTTATTACTACAAAAGTTATTAATGAGATTAGTGTGAAATTTGATTGAGTATTTTTAAAAGGTTTTCATTTAGACGTCAATTCAGACGTCAATTCTTAACCGTTTTCCATGTAATTTTGCAGGCACCATCGGCAGGTATTACGGCAACTGCCCTGTAAATTTGGCGGAGTTTCATTGATTACTTCAAAAGTTATTAATGAGAATAGTGTGAAATTTGATTGAGAATTTTTAAAAGTTATTCATTTAGACGTCAATTCAGACGTCAATTCTCAACCGTTTTCCATGTGATTTTGCAGGCACCATCGGCTAGTACTACGGCAACTGCACTGTGAATTTGTCGACGTTTCATTGACTACTTCAAAAGTTATTGATGAGATTAGTGTGAAATTTGATTGAGTATTTCAAAAGTTATTCATTTAGACGTCAATTCAGACGTCAATTCTTAACCGTTTTCCATGTAAATTTGCAGGCACCATCGGCTGGTACAACGGCAACTGCCCTGTGAATTTGTCGACGTTTCATTGACTACTTCAAAAGTTATTAATGAGATCAGTGTGAAATTTGATTGAGTATTTCAAAAGTTTTTCATTTAGACGTCAATTCAGACGTCAATTCTTAACCGTTTTTCATGTAATTTTGCAGGCACCATCGGCAGGTATTACGGCAACTGCCCTGTAAATTTGGCGGAGTTTCATTGATTACTTCAAAAGTTATTAATGAGAATAGTGTGAAATTTGATTGAGAATTTTTAAAAGTTATTCATTTAGACGTCAATTCAGACGTCAATTCTCAACCGTTTTCCGTGTAATTTTGCAGGCACCATCGGCAGGTACTACGGCAACTGCCTTCTAAATTTGGCGAAGATTGTTTAAGTACTTCAAAAGTTATTGATGACATTAGTGAGAAATTTTCCTGTAAATTTGGCGAAGTTTGATTAAGTACTTCAAAAGTTATCAATAAGATTAGTAGGAAATTTGATTGAGTATTTTTAAAAATTAAGATTTAGACGTCAATTCAGACGTCAATTCTTAACCGTTTTCCATGTAATTTTTGCAGGCACCATCGGCTGGTATTACGGCAACTGCCCTGTAAATTTGGCGGAGTTTCATTGATTACTTCAAAAGTTATTAATAAGATTAGTGTGAAATTTGATTGAGTATTTTTAAAAGTTTTTCATTCAGACGTCAATTCAGACGTCAATTCTCAACCGTTTTCCATGTAATTTTGCAGGCACCATCGGCTGGTACTACG